>CM022753.1:32062397-32442397 GCA_012411365.1 Ameiurus melas | reverse complement strand
TTTATAAAAGGATATGTCATTAAATATAAATGTCTTTGCATGAAAACAAAGGTAAAAACATGGACTTCTTGTTATTTATAGGTGATTATACTATGATTTTACTGGCCCAGCCCACTTGACATCTAATTAGGCTGTATGTGGCTCCTGAACTAAAATGAGTTTGACACCACTGGCCTAGACTATTAGCTGTGTAGCCTGTTCGGTGAGATAGGTCTGATTTTCTTGATGTCATACAGAATGAACTTACAGGATCATGCAGTTGTTGAAATGTGGTCTGTGAAGGTCAAGCTGTCATCAAAAGTCTCCCCAAGGTTCCTGGCTGTCCTGGTTGGCTTGAATGTGGTTGAGCCGAGCTGTACAGTGAGGTTGTGGTTGATTGAAGGGCAGGCTGGGATGACATAAAGCTCAGTTTTTGCCAAGTTAAGCTTAAGGTGGTGTTCCCTCAGTGCATAATAATAAAGCTGATAGACTCTGTCAAATGACACATAAAATTAGCATTTTGTAATAATTTCCATCCATCCATCCATCTTCTACCGCTTAATCCTTCTTCAGGGTCGCGGGGAAACCTGGAGCCTATCCCAGGGATTTTGTAATAATTTTCATAATTTAAATGAATGAAAAACAGATCAGTCATGCTGCATGAATGGTTGGTAGGAAAATTGCATTCATAAGCAGGTGTTCCAATTAAAATGGCTGGTGAGCGCATGTGAGCTACAGTTAGTTGCTAGCCTGTTATATAACCTCCCATTGAGGTTATCTCTTTGTTACTTTGATAGAACAGGCACACAGATCAATAAACAAATGCATAGAAATGATCCCCAATGGGAAATTTGGTAAGTAAACAGTATAAGATCTTCCTCTAACATAATGCTATTGCAGTACAATTCCAAAAAAATATTATATTATTTGGACACAGATGTCCTTTATAATCTATGACACATTTCCAAAATGAATTGAATTATTCAGAATAATTGCATGTATTATTGGGTGTGTGACTGTCTATGTGATTGTGCCCTGCGATGGACTGGCACCCTGTCCAGGGTATACACCGCCTTGTACCCGATGCTCCCTGGGATAGGCTCCAGGTTCCCCGCGACCCTGAAAAGGAGTAAGCAGTAGAAGATGGATGGATGGAGAATAATTTCATCATACATGAGTACAATGCGTAAATAAACAGAATAAAATAAATAAATCATAAAACGGATAACAGGCACAATTAGATTGGAAGCAATTGCAGTAATTGTGTAGTAGAAAATCATATGTATAGATTCATAGTAGATGTAGAAAAGATAAAAGATTACTCTGATTCACATAAGGGGGAAAAATAAACTTTTGTGGGACCAGAAAATAGACAAAGATACAGTCATGTGACACAAAACACATGAAGCATTAAAATCACTTTCCTCCTTACAAAATGCACACAGGGCATTACAGTCTGTAAATTCTGACAAATGAGAATTATTTACCTAATAAATGTACTTAACAAAAGTAGTCCAAGGAAGGTGAACCAATGACAGGTTCATGGGTGCCCAAGGCTCATGAGGCTCATGATGTGCATGAGGAATGAAGGCTAGCCTGTCTGGACTGATCCCACAGAAGAGCTACTAATAGCAAATTGCAGGAAAAGTTAATGCTGGCTATAATAGAAAGGTGTCAGAACACACAGTGCATCACAGCTTGCACCGTATGGGGCAGTGCAGCCGTAGACCGGTCAGAGTGCCCATGCTGACCCCTGTCCACAGCTGAAAGCACCTACAATGGGCATGTGAGCATCAGAACTAGGAACAATGGATGAAGGTGGCCTGGTCTGATGAATCACGTTTTCTTTCACATCATGTGGACGGCAGAGTGCGTGAGCCTCACTTAACTGGGGAAGAGATGGCACCATGACACACTATGAGAAGAGGGCAAGCCGGTGGAGGCAGTGTGATGCTCTGGGCAATGTTCTGCTGGGAAACACTGGGTGCTGACACTCATGTGGATGTTACTTTGAAACTTACCACCTACCTAAACATTCATGCAGACCAAGTACCTATCTTCACGGCAACAGTATTCCCTAATGTCAGTAGGCTCTTTCAGCAGGATAATGCTCCCTGCCACACTGGAAAAATTGTTCAGGAATGATTTGAGGAACATTGACAAAGGATTCAATGTGTTGACTTGGTCTCCAAATTTCCCAGATCTCAATAGAGTCATTCTGTGTGTGTATTGGCAAAATGTACAATAGAAATTGACATTCTGAATGGACATTTTCTAGATAGTCAATTTGCCTTTAAAATATAAATTTTCTAAAGTTGATGTGTATTTGACAGTCAGTTAAGATGTGCAACTCTGTCTGTGTGCGCACTCTGCTCTGTAGTGAGCTAGGGTTTCTTATATCAGCCCATCTCGAGTCACTGCACTGAGTCTGTACTTTCTCTCCGAGGCTGGTCCTGATGCATTGTTATTGCTTGTATGTGTGGTTATGTGTGCGTGTATCTCTCTCTCCTTCCATCACTTTCTCTACATACACTCTGTCTGTATCTGTTTGTCTATCTATCTATCCATCTATCTATCTATCCCTCTGCCTCTCTTCCCATATTTTTATATATATATATATATATATATATATATATATATATATATATATATATATATATATATATATATATATATATATATATATATATATATATATGGGAAGTTTTTTTTGCTTGTATTTTTCTCATTTGTAAGTCACTGCATAAAAGTGTCTGCTAAATAAGTAAATGTAAATATATATAAGATATTTAGGATGTCAAAAACTTACACATTCATTCAGCCATCTTCATTAACTGCTTTATCCTAGTAAGAGGATTTGGGCGAGGTCGGAGTACACCTTTGACACACAGGGCTCACACACACACACACACACATACACACACCTACACACACACACACACACACATACACACACTCATACTGTAGCCAATCCACCTGTTTCAGGGAGATAGGTACATTTTGAGTGTTTCCGTATGACCTTGCAGCGGTCAGGTGGTACAAGTCAGTGCTCTCAGAAAATCCCTAGTATACAAGTTGTAATTACAAGTTCTATGAAAACGTGAAAGCTTTTTACAAGTTGTAATCTCATAACTACGGTAATTATAACATAGTGTGAATGCAGCTACAGCTCGTTTTGGGTGGGAGATCTTTTAAGAGTTGTTGCGAATGTAACCGTTGGTGTCTGCATGGGTTACATTCAAACTGTTTTTCTATAAAAACAAGGTTTCCATTAGTAACAACAATATTTTTTGTCAGTCAGTCAAGCATAATTTATGACCTTTAAAAACCAGAGGAAAATTACCAGAACGTCTGTATTTCCCACCAGATCCCACATTCAGGCATGACGTGTAACACCCAAAAGTACTTACGGATCTCCTATGATTATCATTCGAAACCATCACAGAAATTCTAATGATTTCCACTACAAATACCATTACAAACCATCAGCTAACAATTAAATCCATTACCATCTTTGGTCTGTAATCGGATCCCCTAGACATAGCATGCCACAAATAGAATGCAACAAATTACCAGTAGAGACCCACAGGGACCATTACAGCTTCCATTAAAACCGGTACAATTACTATTTTAACCATTAAAACCATTGCGAATTCTTGGAGGCTTACTATTGATTTTTTCAGTACAGATGAAATGCCTCATAACTCATGTTTGAGTGGAGATGTTATCTTTTGACCCATATGCCATTATGTCTGATTGTAATGTCAGCGAAAGGGTGGGAGTGTTATGATTTAAAATGTTCTTGAAGGCCCATGTCTGTTCATGTCTTTTAATGGCTTCTGGAAACAAGCTGTTCTTGTGTCTGGCTGTATTGAACCTCAGTTATTTGTAGCACCTGTCAGAAGGAAGAAGCTCAATTAAGTAGTGTCCAGGTTGTGTGGTATGTATTTTATTGCCCCTTTCCTGAGACAAGAACAGGTCCTGAAGAGTCCTGACTATCCACTCTAACCTGATTTTGTCTTGTTGGGTCGGCTGAGCCAAACCAGACAGTGATGAATGTGCACAGAACAGACTCAGTAGTAGCTCTGTAAAAGTGGATCAACAGTTCCTGTGGAAGATTGTATTTCACTAATTGACACAGTTAGCACACTCTTCCACATGTACTGTTGATCCAGTTCCTGTGGAAGACTGTACTTCAGTAAATACATCCTCTGTTTAGACGGACATTGTATTAGTCTCCCATTTCAGGTTCTGGCTGATAGTTGTTCCCAGAAACCTGAAAGGTTGATACAGTGCTGTTTAATGTTAATCAGGGATGGTGCTGTGGGATTCTTTTTGAAGTCTACCATCATCTCCACTATTTTAAGTATGTTCAACTCCAAGTTGTCATGACTTCCTGAAAATCTACTGGTGTAAGAAACCACTTGTGTACTAACAACTACACATCAAACAGGTCGGCTAAGAAAAAAAATAGCAATTGATGGCAAAAACCTGCTTCAACATGTTTGGTGTAGACAGTGCAAGTTCAGTCCACACAGGATTCTGCTGATTTTTGTTGTTGTTGTGAGTTTGTTGTGCTTTTCTGTTTTGCTGAAAACTACTTGATTTGGCATTCTTTGATTTTGCAATTGCACAAAGTTACTTTGCATGGTCTTTCACAGTGATGTTTATTGGTAAACGAGACCTCATGTTCAACATACGTGAATCGAAGAAGGCTTTGAATGAATGCACATTGTGCTGATGTCACGACACGTCTTGGCCCAAATCTGTGGAAAATCTGCAGTAATTTAGAAAAATTGCAAGCTCCTCCGAATATTGCAGAGTTTGCTTTATTTTGCAGGTTAATAAGTGCATATTTTATTTAAATAAGGTGCAGCCAGATAACCGAAACTGTGGAACAAAAAGGAACCAGAAGATGATCAGAGAATACTAGGCAAATAAATGGGACAATAAATGGGACTATGGAACACACAAAGACATATGAACATGAACACAACAGAAGCTTGACAATGAGAAGCTAAAGCACAATAACTTAAGTAATGGTGCTAATCATGGTGAAACAAGACATGGTGATTGAAAACATGTGACATGGTCATGTGACGTGCTGGGGCTGATGGGTAATGTAGTGTAGTGGCAATTTAGGCATAACCATGACACCTGGCACACATTAAGACCTCTTAATGTGTACACTGCCTAATATCTGAATTGCACTGCGCACCTGCAGATAGTTGGTGATCAAGTACTTCTCTTTATGAATACAGTTGGATGTACATTTACATCATAATGAAACAAATAAAAAAAAAAAGAAAAATACTGCACTAGTATGTCATTAGTACATACTAATGCATTATTCATTTGCACTGTTTTATGCCATTCATGTTAACTTGCTCTTGGTCTGGGTACCATTACCATTCCCATCTAAATCTATTTAGAAATGTCTTTTCAATCCACTATCACATTGGCAATAATCTCTTCTATCTAGGCAGGTCCCTTGAATGGGAGTATCCAAGCATGAAAAGCTTATTTTTGCATTTGTAATTTTGTAAGCATTCAAGTAGTTTTGTACATTAGTCTGCTAGTACATGAGGATACTAGTATGCAAGTATGTAAGTAAGCTAGTATGCTATCACATACAGTGTGGTCCAAAAATTTTGACCACCAGTGAAACTACTTCAATTTTGCATTTTCTTTCTAATATAATCCAACAAATTTCATTACAAATTGTATTATTGAAACAATTTGAGTAAAATCTTTGAAATATTTACATGAATTTCAGGATTCCTTAGTATTTGGTGTTTCCCCTTTTTGCTTTAATGACAGTGTGCACTCGAGCTGGCATGGACTCCACAAGTTTGCGCAAATCCTTATGATCCATTTTAGATCAAATCCATTTTAGTGTCGTATGAACACATGCTTCAATAGAAGAGATTAGGCAGGAAGAAAATCTGACCTTTCATACAATGCATACTACCCTAAAAAGTTTACATTTTTCCTAGGAACACACCTGATCCAGCTTCTCAGCTCATTTGAGACTTCTGTGTGGGATTAGGTGTTTTAGTGGTAGTGAAAACTTGCAACCATGTAAAGCAGACAGATTAAATAGCCTATGTAATACATATTGTATTATTTTCCATTCAGGTTGGTCCTAATAGCATATTTCTTTGGTAAAGTTTTGATTGCACAAAATGAGGGGAAGTGACTGCTATGCATGCAATTTAATGCTAGGTATAAATTACACTGTAAGGTTCTGTCTCCATCTGCTTGCATCACCCCCCTGCCCTAATAACCAGGTCTTATACAACATTATCCAAGAGGAATATCAGTCTTGTGTGAAGATCCATCCGTGACATTTTTTCGCTTTGCAAGCTCCATGACTCATGACTTCACTTCTGTGTCTATAATCAGCGGATTAACCTTTAAATGGAATCGGCACTGCCAAAAAATTTAAATAGCTTAAGATAAGAGATGCCAAGCAGCAGTATTTCGCAAATAATAAAATTGTTTTCAGTTTCCCAAATAAAAAAGTAGTAGCCATTGATACAATAGATATAGTCATTGATGAGCCCAAGGTAGAACATTTTTTGCATAATTCTAAAAGATATGTTTGGTGCAAAAACAAGACATCTTATCACCCAAAGAACACTATGCCCACGGTGAAGCATGGTGGTGGGAGAATCCTGCTATGGGGCTACTTCTCGTCAGTTGGGACTGGGAGTCTAGTCAAGATGCATAGCTCTATATACCAATCAATTTAAGCAATAAAACCTGCAGGAGTCTGTTACACAGCTGATAATGAAGGAAAAAATTAACTTTCAGTATAACAACCAAAAGCACAAATCCAAGTAACAACAAAGGAATGGCTTCAGAAGAAGAAGATCAATGTTCTGAAATGGCCCAGTCAGAAGACAGATCTAAATTCTTTTGAAAACCCTGTGGAATGACTTGAAGAGGGCTTTGCAGATGAGATCAGCTCACAATTTGATAGATCTGGAGCATTTTTGCAAGTAAAAGTGGGATAATATTGACTCTTACCCAAAAAGGCTGAGTGCTGCATTAACAAAGTATTAGTTAAGGGGTGTGCACACTTATGTAACCAGGTTAATGTAAGTCACTACAAATATTTCTATTTGTTTTTCACTTGAATTTTGTTGGTTGCGGTAAAATTTTAAAGGTGTAAGATCTGACATGATTTATCATGATTTTTTTTTTTTACATCATAAAAATTTGCAGTTTGAAAAGGGGTATGTAGACCTTTTCATTCACTGTATTTGAAAAAACAGGCTTATATGTAATCATGTGCTCGAGTTGCAGTCAGGAGGAAAAAGTGAGATAGTCTGTGTTCTCTTGGTAGTTTTCTTTGATCAAGACCTTTTGAAGTGTGAAAGACCTTTTGAAGGACCAAAGAACTCAATAGAGACCATACTTTTTTTCCCACTGCAGATTCATGTCTTGGTCTGAATAGGAACAACAGCTGCTCTATAGAAATCCTTGAAAAGAAATCTTCAGTTCCAGCATTTCAGTCTGACCAGAAAACAAAAAAAAGCTAACATGTGTACACGAATAGTTGTCTTACTGTGCTTGTGAGAACCTTCCATTAACATAATTATTAATACAGCTAATTAATGCTATGCTACACCAATTGTTAATTTTTTTTTTTAATACTGTATTTCTCATGGGGTTTAACCAAATTTTTCCGTAAGCTGAGAATTGCCAGATATCCCCATTCTTGTGGGGACATTTGGTAACCAGCAACATATTAATGCATTTCTAAAACACACACACACACACACAGAGAGAGAGAGAGAGAGAGAGAGAGAGCACACATTATTTTTTGTATTCAAGACAGTTAATTAATCAGACTTTGGTAAGAAATGGGCAGCTTCTTGACTTTCGGAAAGTCTCAAGAGTTGTGTTTAACATCACTGAATTGCTTTTACTGGTCTTCACTCATCTTGCAAAATAAAAACAACAACAATGTTAACAATGTTCTTAAAAACCAGCTATAAAACATGTCTAGAAATAACTCGGGTCCTATAACTCTAATAGTACAGGATGTGTTGTGAGGTGTGTATTTAAGGGAGTGTCAGGTAAAAATGGCATAACTGATGGAATGCTGATAACCAGCTAAAAAGTCAACACAAAAATATGTAGAATAAAGTGGTGCTTGAAAGTTTCGATATATCTGCATAAATATGACCTAAAACATCATTGGATTTTCACACAAGTCCTAAAAGTAGATAAGGAGAAACCAGTAAAACAAATAAGAAAAAATATTGTACATGGTTATTTATTTATTAAGGGATATGATCCAATATTACATATCTGTGAGTGGTAAAGATGGGACTTCAGTTCCCATCAGCCACTGCACTGTACTACAATATGTCACATGACCACCTGCACCTGAATCATGGTTATGTTAACTACCACTCCTATATATAGCCACTGTTTGTACTGTTTCCTGGTCTCACGAAAATATCTTCTATGCTTTTGTCCATGCTTCCATGTTAAGTTTTTGCCACAGTATTTTGCCAAGTTGTCTTAGCGTATTTGTTTTTTGTTCGCTTATTAAACTATTTGAAAATCTGCGATTGCTTCTGCATCAACCTTGAAACACAACAAGGATTAGCAGTTAATTTGAAGGTTAAATTAGAGTCAGGTGATATAAAACAGTAGGATGATTATCAGGTGTGAGTGAGTGCTCCGTTTTATTTAAAGAACAGGGATCTATCAAAGTCTGATCTTCACAACACGTGTTTGTGGAATTTTATCAGGGCATGAACAAAGGAGATTTCTGAGGATCTCAGAAAAAAAGCTGTTGAAACTCATCAGACTGGAAAAGGTTACAAAACCATCTCTAAAGAGTTTGGACTTCACCAAGCTACCGTCAGACAGATTATGTACAAATAGAGGAAAATCAAGACCACTGTTACCCTCTCCAGGAGTGATCAACCAACAAAGATCACTCCAAGAGTAAGATGTCTAATAGTCTGCAAGGTCACAAAGGAACCCTGGGGAACTTTTAAGCAACTAGAGGCCTCTCTCACATTGGCTAATGTTAATGTTCATGTGTACACCATCAGGAGAACACTGTATAACAATGGTGTGCATGGCAGGGTTACATGGAGAAAGACATGGCATTTTGGTTTAAATGAGAAGGGTTGTGTTTGGAGAAAGGAAAATACTACATTCAAACATCCTAGTGTTGAACCTGTTCTGTACTGAGGAATGGGCTAAAATTCCTCCAAGGCGATGTGCAGGACTGATCAACAATTACCGATAACATTTAGTTGCAATTATTGCTGCACAAGGGGGTAACACCAGATGCTGAAAGCAAAGGTTCACATACTTTTGCCACTCATAAATATGTAATATTGGATAATTTTCCTCAATAAATAAAGGACCAAGTATAATATTTTTGTCTAATTTGTTTAACTGGGTTCTCTTTGCCCACTTTTAAGACTTGAAAATCCAATGATGATTTAGATCATATTAATGTGGAAATATAGAAAAAAGGGTTCACAAACTTTCAAGCACCACTGTAGGTATGAGTGTGTGTGTGTGTGTGTGTGTGTGTGTGTGTGTGTGTGTGTGTGTATTGTGTGTGTGTGTGTGTGTGTGTGTGTGTGTGTGTGTGTTGTTGTGCGTGCACTGGGGTAATGTAGAGGAAAGAGTTCTGATATGGAATGTGTGGAGAGCAAAGAAGGAGTAATAACAAAATTTATCACTGGCACAAGCACCATGATTGAGTTAATTACCCCATTATTCATGTAAGCCAGCAACTCTGAGTGTCGAGGGACATAGTGATACTTCACAGTGGAAGTGACACAGAGGAGAGCTGAATACTCTCTCTCTCTTTCTGAGAGCTCTGCTATAGAAACTGTGAAGATCCTCAGAATGACCAAGAATCGATGTTCACTTATCTTTTGCAGAATATATATAGTTTTAAAAGAATAAAACCATCCAGTGTGTTTATGAACCTCCATTACAGAGGATTAAATAACTGTGATGAAGCTCAAAAGTGCTGTGGATGAAGAATACTATCTGTGGAACCTGCATGCAAACCATGGAATTGAGAAACGATAACATCAATATCTGGAAATTGTAGAAGATCCACCAACATTGTTTGGTCAGCTCTAGCTCAAGAATCTGCTTTATTTTATTTAATATGACCAAATTTCCAGCTCAGTCCAGGGATCCTGTGCTTGATGCCTACACTATATGGCTGAAAGTATATAAGGACACATGACTAGAACAAACTATATGAGCTTGTTGGGCATTCCATTCCAAAACCATTGGCATTAATATGGATTTGGCCCCCATTTGTAGCTATAACAGTGTCCGAGGTTAATTTGTGCCCATTTAGTCAAAAGAGCATTTATGGGTTCAGGTATTGGGTCCCTGAGGCCTGGCTTGCAACAGATATTCCAATTCATCCAAATGGTGTTCAGTGGGGTTTATGTCAGGACTCTATGCAGGCCACTAGAGTTCCATCTATTTTCCATACTGACAGTCCTACACAAGATCGCAGGAGAGCCTGAAGCCTATCCCGGGGAACTCAGGGCACAAGGCAGGGGACACCCTAAACCCACCCATCACACTGTCACTACAGACCCCCCACAGTGGGGTTCATCCACACCAAGCTCATCAAACCATGTCTTTTAGGGACCTGACTTTGCACACAGGGGCACTGTCATGCTGGAACAGGAAAGGGGTTTCCCCCAAAAGTTGGAAGCATACAACTGTCTAAAATGTAAAAAGGATGCTGTAGCTTTAACATTGTCCATCACTGGAACTAAGGCCCCTAGACCAAGCCCTGAAAAACTATGGCACTATGTATTCTTGTAGGTAGCTTTCTCCTAGTTTCTACCAAACACAGATTTGTCCATCAGGCTGCCAGACAGTGAAGTGTGATTAATCATTCCAGAGAACATGTTTCTACTGCTCCAGAGTCCAGTAGCAGCATGCTTTATACCACTCCAGCTGATGCTTGGCATTGTGCATAGTAATCTTAGGCTTGTTGGCAGCTGTTCAGTCATGTAAACCCACTTCATGAAGCTCCCAATGCACATTTCTTGTGGTGATATTGTTTCTAGATGCAGTTTGGAACTCTGAGGTGAGTGCTGCAATAAAGGATAGGTGATTTTTATGCACTCTGTGCTTCAGCACTCGGCGGCCCTGTTCTATGAGTTTTCATGGTGTATTGCTTGTGGTTGAGCTGTTGTTGCTCCTAGACACTTCCATTTCACAGTAAAAGCACTTACAGTTGACTGGGGCAGATCAAGCAGGGCAGACATTTCACAAACTTGTGGCAAATGTGCCACCATCTGACTGTGCCATGTTTAAAGCCACTAAGCTCTTCAATATTCAGTATTTATAACAATGTTTACCTGTGAAGATTGCTTAGTTATGTGCTTGATTTTATGCCCCTGTTAGCAATGGGTGTGGCTGAAACTGTCCCAGTGGGTCTCTACTGGTAATTTTTTGCCTTCTATTGGTGGCATGTTATGTCTAGTGGATAACATTAAGAACCAATAATGGTAAAGGTTTTAATGGTTAGCTTATGGTTTGTAATGGTATTTGTAGTGGAAACCATTAGAATTTCTGTTATGGTTTCTATTGTAATTTTCAGCAGAGATGGATCCAGAGCCTATACCTGGAACACTGGGTTCTTGGTGGAAATACAGCAAGAGTACCATGTACACACTTATTCACTCATTCACACTTAGGGGCAATTTAGCATACAACCCTTGGCAAAATTTCTGGAATAACTGAATAATAATTAGAGGATATTCACCCAGTTTTTTTGTTGTTGTTTTTTTTTTTTTGTTTTTTACTTTGTAGCAAATATACAAATCACAGATATGACATAAACATTTTTTGTTTAATAGTTATGCATTCAGGCTTTATAAAACATAACTCACACAAATTAAATTAAATTGTTTGAAATAATGGCATATTTTTTTCCAGATCAAGTAGAGGAAAAAATTATGGAATCATCAAAAAAAAAAAAAAAAGCACAATTAGTTCTTTGTCAGCCCTCATTGGGATTTTATGACAGCCTGAATTCTTTGCGACAAGGATTTCACTAATGAAAACCAATATTCTCCATCAAGCTGGTTCCAACTTTCTCAATTGTGGTTGATAGATTTTAATTTAAAATTTTTTTTATTTCCACCATAAATTTTCAATGGGACTGAGATCCAGACTGTTTGCTGGCCAGGTCACTGAGTTGATTCGCCTTTCTGAAGAAAAGCTGTAACGCTCTTTGCTCAGTGGCAATATGCATTATCATCCTGAAAAATTACTTCATCATCACCAGACCTATTTTCTATCAATGAGAAAAGTGTCCAAAATTTCAATGTACACATGTGCATTGACTGCTGGGGTCTCCTTTACCTGACATGCCATCCCATATCATAAATGAGGTGGAAATTTGATTGTTTTCTTCAGACAGTCATCTTTATATGTTTCATTAGAACGACACCAGACAAAAGTTCCGGCATCATCTCCTTGGCCAATGCAGATTCGTGATTCATCAATGAATATCACTTTCATCCAATCTTAGCCTAGTCTAACCTTGTTTTCTTCTGTTAAGATGTTAGTACTGGTTTTCCTTTGGCTTTTATATATGTAAATCCCATTTCATTCAGCAGCTTTCTAACAGTTCTCTCATTTTCAAGGCACACTGCTTTGAGTTTTCTATTCTGACATTTGCCGTCCTTGTCTACCTTTAGGTTTTCCTTTCATAACCTTGTCATACTTTACTTTTATACTTGCACCAAATTTTAGACACAGCTGACTGGGAACAACCGACATCTTTTGACACACTCCGTGTCAGATTTTCTTCTGGAAGGAGTTTTATAATCCTTTCCATTGTTTCACCAGACAAATCTCTTTTTGGGCCCATGTTTCCTTTCAAAAAGTCCAAGGTTACGGTCTGTAAGCACTCTTTTAACTGCAGCTTCATTTGTATTTTAGACTTGTGCTGGTATTTGTTTTAGAAATGCAAATGACAAGGTGATTCTATTTTTAATTTAAAATAACTTATTTAAACTTGTTTGAGGTAACTTTCACGAAGCCAGAATGTTCAGTTATTAAGCAAAATTGCTTTGTGTCATATATGTGATTTGTTTACTTTCTACAAAGCAAAAAAACCGGGTGAACATCCTCGAAGTTCCATCATTTTTGCCAGGGGTTGTAGCTGCGTGTTTTTGGGAGGGAGGAAAACAAGGAATCCAGAGCAAACCCACGTGGACACAGGAAGAACATTAGAAACATCACTCAGAAGTAATCTGGACCCTGGAGCTATGAAGCGGAAACTCTGCCTGCTACAGCACTATCATCCTGAGCATACATAAAACATCATTTGGATCTTTTTTTATTATTAATATCTCTACATACAAAACATAAAACCTAATCGCAAAACGTTTTCACTCACGCTAATCTCTGAAGCATAACACTAAATGTCTTGATGTAAAATATGTTCCTTTGTCTTCATATTTTCTCTACGGGTATACATATGTCCTAGACTAAACTGCAATACTCTGTTGCCACCTGCTGTCGACTAAACACATTACAGTGTACTGCTCAGATTGTAGAAAAATTGTCAAATGGCGCCATCTTTTGGCAACGAATAAAATAGCAGAATTTTAAAACAGCTTGATTAACAATTTCTTTTGGCATTTAACTGACATTAATATTGCGCTCATTTTGCAAAGCTATTTTACACTTGAAACGATCGCTTTAATAGACATTATACAACGATTATACAGAAATTAGGAAATAGCCTAATAATAGTAAATTATGATGAGGGGGAAAAACCCCAAGTTAACACGGTTTATAGAAAAGAAAACTACCAAGTATATTTTTGTATATCAACTTTAATCCACCATGACAACACGGAGGATATAGTCCATGGATTTATTATACTATGGGGAGATCACTATTCCTTAAACTTAATAAATCTCAAGCATGGGGATCCACGGTGAATAATTTTCTATCATCTCCTGCCTGATGTTCCCGTGGAGTCAGCGGCGCTCATACTAATAATCTACAGCATGGGCCTGGTGGGGAATGAAAATCAATATATCATCATAGCAGCCCAAGAGTGGAATCCTTGCTCAGCCTGTGTTTATCTGATGCTCTGTTCACACCATAGACTAGAATTAAACCCTGCTGTCCAATATGAGGGTTTATGGATCTTTTCAAACGACTGTCCTGAGGTGTCGCGATTTTTGACCACCAGGTGGCGCTTGGGAGCTGCAGTATTCTGAACATGACTAAACTTCTCTAGATTCAACAAGCACAACAACAGCAACAACAACAACAAATATATGATGATGATAATAATAATAATAATAATAATAATAATAATAATAATTGAAAAAAGTTTTATTATTGTATACCACTTTCTCAAAGTGCTTTACATCTGTGCTTTTTGTATTCTGAACATGTTTAAATTTCTCCAGAACAGCAGCAGCATTAACAACAACAATACTACTACTACTACTACTACTACTACTACTACTACTACTACTACTACTAATAATAATAATAATAATAATAGGCAATGAATTAAACAATAAGAATCAAAGAAATAACAATAGAAATTTACTAACAAACAAGGTAAATGCACAACAAAGGTCAGTGCTAAGTATACTGGGCATGTCTAAATTGCTCCAGATTTAACTCCATCATCGTCATCACCATCATCAACAACAACAATTAGACCAAAAAATATAACAATAAACAGCAAGAATCAAATAACTGATGTAAATATAAAAAAAAATAATAAAGCAACAAAACAATTAAAATAAGATGATAATTTTATCATTTAAAAAAATCATTAGAACAGGGATAATAAATGGTCAAATAAAATTGTTTTATTTGTTAGTACAACAAATAATGCATAACAACTATGAATAAAACAACAGGTATTGGTGCCCTAAAACAATTGAACAGTTCCTTAATATTAAAAGTAGTCATATAGCTACTGTGGGCATATTTATTATCTAATTATTGTTTATTTATGGTAAACACTATGTTTTGTTGGACTTTACTGCACTCATCTGATGGTATTTGTTCACGATAACCCTGCCTTACAGCAGTCACAACCCAGTCATGCTTTACATGGAATAGTTCTCAAGCATGTCTGTATGGAGTTCACAAAATGAAATATTCCACCTGAAGAATGTTTTGTGAAGCATATGTCTTGTCTTGTCTTCTCATCTCTCTTTCTCTGTCCTCTGTGTCCTGCTGTGCAATGCTACTTGAAATTCTTTCCTCTGCAAAGAAGCAATGCTGGTGCTGTACTATTCACATATATCACATCTCACACAGAGAGAGACTCCATGTCTTTCCTGTCCTCTCTTGGTTTCATTGTCACTATCTTTGGGAAAGGTTAAAGAGTGAGGTCATGCAGAGTTTGAATGGCAAAGGCAACACAAAAACCCACATTGCTTGAAATGTTCTCACCTTTATCCTCTCATTTTTTCCACATCACTCATGTGCCTGACATCTTTGTCCTGTCAGATCTTCATCTTTCTTGTTTTTCATCCCAAGCCTCTCTCATCTTTTTCTCACCTCATCCTTATTACCTGATCCTCCTCCCTGTCCTCCAACTTCCTCTTGACATCCATCATTCACCCCCTCTTAGAAAAAAAAATCAAGTTCCACCCACCATCATCCTTCATATTTGCTTAATTTAATATAATTTCACTTTGGTAGCCGTGATCGAAATGCTGTTTGCATGCAAATGGAGATGTGTCCCATCTTGGAATGAGACATCAGGTCAAGCTCTGTCCCTGTCACAGCAGTGTGAATATGATTGTTTTGCCTTTCTGATTTCTGATCAGACTAAATGAGTGCATTTGAAGCACAATAGTTATTGGATGAAACAAGATTGCTTGCTTTCATCTTAGTTTAGAGAATAATATTATGCTTCATGAGTGATTATTACCCTTTAGCTGTTCTCCATTGATCTTTTGAGTTCAAGCAAAATCGTGAGATTGTAGTCTTTTTTGTGTCCGTTGCCCCAGGACATGGTAATATTACAAGTTTCGTTGAGACTGCGTTCACGGTCAGGTCAACACTGTTACTGCCTCAGCGCACGCCCGAGTCAAAGGTGTTTGAGAACAAGGGGACAGAAAAGAAGGCGAAAGCATGGTGGGCAAAAGGAATAATGAAGAAAGGAAGAGCCCAGAAACTGACCTTTGCCCCCGGTCTTCCTTTTCTTTTTCACTTTCTCTCTCCCACCCTATGTTTCTCCACTTGTTCTTTTCTGCTGAGTTACCAGAGACTCTTTGTGTAAGCCTGACCTGACCCCAGGCAGTGCCCTTAGTGACCTCTTTACGGGTCATCCAGAGGACACATCGGTGGAGGGGTCAGTCTGCGGTCTCGGGTCACCTTGTGGTCAACATCAGGTCACTTAGCAGTCAACATCAGTGGTGTTGGTTTGGGACCCTAAAGCGACAAAATCCTTTTTTATGTAGTATATCTCTTACCACAAAACAGCTTTGTTCTGTGAACTCGGATTTGCAGGTGCTTTGAAACTTTATCTTACCTAAAGTTACTGTATTTGGGAAATGCATTTACGTTTAGAGCCCTTAAACAAACAAACAAAAAAACACACAAAACAAAACAAATCTGACATCCTTTCTGGCCTAGTAAACACATCCCACAAGCAGACTCTAAACATTTAATAAAAGTCCAAGTATTTACATCAATAATACCATATACATATATATATTTACAATTCAGTTATTCATGTAGACTGCTGTTCATTTGACACTGATCAGTGCTAGCCTCAGTGCTATCCATAGAGGGAATACATTTTCCCATATTCAGTACAACTGACCTTGGAATAACCCCAGCCATTTCCAAGCCAACTTAGGGTCATTTTTTGGTCATCCACAGAGAGACACTTAGCACGGACAGGGTTTACACATGGTGTAATTAGCATTGTGGGAAATTAAAAAGTCTGCTTTCGACCATGGCCAGAGGTCACCCTGTAGCTGACATTTAGACATACATTCAGTCAGCTATACACTAAAGCCAAGAAATACTGTTTTTCAAATAAATTAACCAAAGTGATTGAACCCCAAAAACAATCTACCTGCAGCTTTTGGGTCATCTACTGGTCAGCATCACACACAGTGTTAAACCATGCTTTGTAACACTGGTTGGAGCCATGGCTTGTCTCAAAGGATTACTTTGATCTCAGTATTATGCAATACTGAATAAGATTAGTTGCCATTGTATTACAGGATATTCATATTTTTGGTCTTCAGAAGCTGCTTTAGATGACCGTCTTGCAGGCATACCGGTATTATGAACTCATTTGATACCACAACCCTACCTGTGAGCAGATTTATGTGCTCTTTCAATTCAATTCAATTCAATTTTATTTCTTTAGCGCTTTTAACAATGGACATTGTCTCAAAGCAGCTTTACAGAAATATATAAACACAGAATACAGATTTTAAGTGTGTGAATTTATCCCTATTGAGCAAGCCGGCGGTGACAGTGGCTTGGAAAAACTCCCTAAGATGATATGAGGAAGAAACCTTGAGAGAAACCAGACTCAGAAGGTAACCCATCCCTATGCATTTAAGAGCTTAGAGAAACCTTGAAAATATTCTTATAGGACAAACATTTGAAATATTGAAATATTAAAACTGTGAACATGCTAGGAAGGTAGAAACTACAATCCATGGATAAAGATAGAATATTTCTAAACTGTTGCTTAAAGACACCGTATGCCTGTAGCGTTTGGTTTACATACCACATATGAGAGCATTAGAATTTTGTCACACTTCCATGAATATTAATGTGACCTCGAATTCACCCGAAATGGGGCAGGTTGTCTGGAGGTCACCAGCGTGGGGAGTGTTCCAGCCCTTCAATGCTACTCAACATCCTAAAGAAGCAAATTGACTGGATGATAGTCTGGACATGGCTATTGAAATCTATTTGAAGTGCATTTGACCAGGATCTGACCTACTTGTAGCCAGGGTCACTTGGCGGTCATCTTGAGGGTTTGGTTTTGGTCAACGTAGACTGTGCCCTCTGAGCCGCTGTAGGCTGGCAGTGCATCCAGGCCGGCAGACTGCCTGTCAGGTGAGCTTGCGGCCTCATTTATCCTGCTTCTAAGCATTACAAATGGGGGAGAGTGGCGTAAACAGGCATCATTAGGGCGACTCGTCACAGGCACTCACGTCCACTTTAAAGCACCATTATAACTCCAAGGGGCCATCCATAATGCACTCTCCAGGGGAATGAGAAAAAGAAGAGAGGGAGAGAGAAACAAAGACAAGGAATTAGAGAGAGAGAGAGAGAGAGAGAGAGAGAGAGAGATGTAGTGTTAGACTTGGAAGTGTTAGCAGTTTGGTTGGTCTTGTGTTTTGGATACATTATGCATTTCCAGTGTGGTCAGAAATGTGCCAAGGCTATGATCGATAATAAAGTTGGTATGGAGTTGTCTTAATTGTATGGAATTACAAATAAATATAGTGTGTTTCCCAATACAGAATGGAATTGAATAGAATAGGAAGCTCTGTGTGGACCGAATTTCTGTGTGACAGAAATCTCCAACATCCTTGCATATATGATGATGTTTCTCAGAGTTTGTGTGTGTGTGTGTGTGTGTGTGTGTGTGTGTGTGTAAGAGAGCAGGCGGAGGATCTTGTACGCAATGAGTTCATCGGCAGGGCAATGACAGACTCTCCATTCTCAATCACACTGTAGTCCCCCGGGGCGCGCAATGCCGCTGCCTTGTGTGCGCGAGCGCGAGTGTTTGCGTGGGTGAGAGAAAGAAAGACACAGAGAGTGTGAGACAGAGAGAGGAAATAAAAGAAAGAAAGGAGGGTATTAAGGAGACAAAAAGGCAAGAACAAAAAGAGAACAAGGTTTAGAAAGAGTAAGTGAGGTGAGGCGCTCTCACAGGCATTAAGGAAACATTAAGGACAGATGTATTTTTTGGAGAAAATTTCTTCCTTCTTTGTAGTTCACTAAAAAGTGCGCGCGCTAAATGGACTACTGGTACACAAATGACATCAGAGGCACGCTATGTGGCATTGCCATGGCAATATCCATAATCAGCAGGCAGCTACACTTGCCTGAAACTCCTTATTAGCGCCTAAATAACAACCCCTGCATCTCTCTCTCTCTCTCTCTCTCTCTCTCTCTCGCTCTCTCTCTCTCTCCACCTGCTTTTCACCCCATCAGTGTTGGGGTCATCGTGAGGTCAAGAGGAAAAATGCAGCACGTTCTCTACGCTGCGTAATGCTGCTCCTTGCCTGCTGATGGAATTCTCTCTCTCTCTCTCTCTCTCCTACTCCCTCTATCCGCCTCTCCCACACTTCATTTCTTTGCCCAATCTCCTGGCTTATCTTGTCTGTACATTCCCGCAGGCTTTCATTTCTCATCCCTCCTTTTGTTCAGGAGGACAGAAGATGGATAGATGCGATGAAGGACTCAGCAAGCAAAGTACACAGTGGCCATTCTGCAGCGTGATGCTGATGTTGTGATTATTAAGTCAAGCTTTGAATGTTGGTGTCACCTTTAAAAACGAATTACACATGGGGAATTGGACATAGTGGTGTGTATTGCATATACAAACTGGGTTCTAATTTGGAGTTGGGAAGTCCTATCTGTCTAGATCAAGGCTTATAAATAGCCTCTTTCCATGTGGCTTGCTGGGTATGTTGAGAATTTGGCGAATAAGTCCGAAGGATAACATGGTTGTAGATGAAATCTGTTGCAGATTAACACATACTTAGTCAGATTCACAAGCGGCGGCTGTGCTTTCTAAAGTATGTATAATACTTTCTGACTGCCCATAACTACATTTCAACAAAAATATATATTTCACAAAAAGAGATCTGATGTGAGCTTATTATGCTGCCAGTCTGACTCTGACTTGGTTAGTCATTCACTCTTTGTGAGCTCAGGAACGGTTGCATAGCACTCGTGCTCAGACTACAAAAATGAGCCAGTCAGCATTACATGGAAAATATCCCAAGGCTTTAATACCTAATTCCAGTTCTCAAGAACTACTGGTGTGATTCAGGGTTATGTTAGTCTCTCAAGTAGAAAACCATTTGCTTTTTTATTTTTATTTTATTTTAAGGTCTTTGGGAATTCTTTTCTTTGTTTTATTGGCCTAAAACATCCTATTTGGGTCTTTGCTTTTATGTAAACCTTGTCTTGCAGTAGTCAGTGGTGTGTTGGTTCAGGTTTGACCCATTTTAGACATTACACAGTGACAATTCAGAAATCTCTACATGTGTACTCTTAATTTGAGTCTAAGAAGAAAAGCTTGTGTTTTTTTATTTTTTTTATTTTTTATACAAAGCATCCCAAAAATCTCCATAAATAGGGGAAATTTAAAAAAATAAATAAATAAAATAAATATATATATATATATATATATATATATATATATATATATATATATATATATATATATATATATATATATTAAATATATATATATATATATATATATATATATATATATATATATATATATATATATATATATATATATATATAATTTTATTATTATTATTATTTTTTTAAACAAAACATCCTCTACATGATTGCCATTTCTTTATAAACACACACGGAGTTGTCTTTCCCACTCATGATGAACTTGTGTTAGCACATCTGGTGTTATGCATGTAATTGCATCTCCATTGCAACCCTGATCCAATAGATTCTTATTCTGTCAAAGGCATTTTTAAAGAATAATAACTGAAAAAAAAATGTGTCTGTGTGTGTGTGTGTGTATACACACACACAGACACACACACACACACACACACACACACACACACACACAAGCAGATTAAGCATGAAAATGTACATTAATATCAAGATTCAGCAGAGTAGAAAGTTTGTTGTTTTGGTTGACTGTGGAAAGAGTGTACCACCTTTTGGGCTCTAGATGTCAGCAGTGGCTGATTGAGATGATAACTGATTTCCAGAGACAGATATTTTAGAGATAGTTTTTCTACCTTCTGTGTTGATAAGTCCCATCAGTGAAGAAAACTCACTGACACTGTAATTCAGTGAATAGTAGACCTAATCTACGTCTGGAAGATTGCACTGTAGAGATTTCTATTGATTCCCATCAATTTCTAGTAAGTTCGTGGTGCGGTAGGCCAGGACTCCTAGTAAACCAAACAAAGGTTTATATATAATTATATGTGAATATATACCTGTATATGAAGGATATTTTATAGTAATATAATATACTATTTCTTTTCATTATAATATTAATCATAGTCATTCATGTAAATGTATGATTGTCCTTTAATCAAATCTTACCCAAACCTGTTTCTGGTCTAAATGCAATTCCTTTCTAATAATGGATAAATTGTGGTTTTGATTAGAGGTGCACATTGCAAAATTTATAATTGATAAAGCATTATATGAGTGAAAATGATTACATGTTATTTGATGTTAAATAAATTTCCAGTAATAATAGGAAATAAAAGTGTTTTTTTGTATTGTTGCAGTGTATAATATATAAAACATTGAAAAACAACACATTTAGATTTGTAATTAAAGCCAAATTTGTAAAGCCGTCAAGTTTATGGTATGTAGTATGCATGTATGGTTTTGAAAATACTCAACAATACTTATATTTTAGGAAGTATATTAAAATTTTCAGATGGCCTAGATATACAAAAGTAATTTATCCTAACATTCATATTTATATGCTTGAAAACCAATTTCAGGTACATATTGAACTTTCTTCAGACAGACATGCATGTACTGCAGTACAGACTGTATCAGTTTTAGTAGTACTTACAACTATAACAGTAAATCTTTAAGCATTAAGTTCTAAAATCGAACACGGTCATTGTTGTTTATTACTAATGTATTTGTATCAGCATACAATATTGTATACTTTCAAAGTAATACTTGCAGTTATTACAGTATTATCTTTTAAATTCTTGGACTGTTAAAAGTTATCTCAAAAGAAATGAGCAAAAGTGAACATGTTTGGGTTTTGTTCCGTTTCATACAAATGAAGTCGTAAGAAAAGACAACCTAACCCTACCCATAACTGTATATTTTGTCAGAAGATTTGCTAATAGATGCTGATCATTTTCGCATGAGTTACTGTGCACATTAAAATCTAATATGCAGCATATGTACTGCAGCTCTAC
Organism: Ameiurus melas; assembly: GCA_012411365.1. Lineage (NCBI taxonomy): Eukaryota > Metazoa > Chordata > Actinopteri > Siluriformes > Ictaluridae > Ameiurus > Ameiurus melas. The sequence continues at coordinate 32,420,240 of CM022753.1, read as the reverse complement.
CTATTAAATACTAGACACTCACTGCACTATATAATAATGTGCTACCACTGAAGGCCAAATGGATGAATAGGACAGGCAGTCATGTATGCATATTGTTTCAGCAATACTGTTTGCCTTTGGATATGTCTGGCAGAAATGAGGATACTGAAGACTTATGTTTCTCTAAGATATGCAAACAAACTTCAAGCACCAGGAACAGATGACTCCTTCGTAGTGTCTAAATGACCTGTGGTAGGTTCCACAGTCGACAGTAAGCAGGGCTGTTTGCGAGGCCCCTTTCCATCCTGATGCCTAAAGTCCTCCATGATCACTAGTTTATGCTAAGCCTATCCGGTGTGCAATGACAGTGTCGTAATTTATGCGTTCTAAAAAAGCACTGCCCACTCCCAAATGGCCAGACTTTGCACATTCCAAGGCTCCCTTGAGAGAAATTCAGTGGCAAAGCATCTCAGGACTCCCAGGTGGACTCGATGCTTATATACTGGTTATATCCTCGTATGGTTACACTCTGCATTTGAGATTTAAGATGATTTGCTGTGCTTTTTAGTGCTCAGGGGATGGTGACTGCATGAAATATAGTGCGCCAGTTTGAAAATGGTATTATCTAAAATGAAAAGCTTGGCGTAAGACAGGAAGATGTAAAGCTAGAATAGGATGCGGGGGTAGGAGCTTAATCTGATTAACAGGCAGTATACCTATGTGTGTGTTGGTGAGAATATGATGTGTGACAAAAGGCTGAGAGGAAATTGGGTATGTTTGTTTTGTGAATACTGTGACAATATTGTCATAGCAACACAGTGATTTTTAAAAGCCCACAAAATGGCCTGTTGTGAAATATCTCTAATATATATCTCTGTATATATTAGAGTAGGTATTTGGGTATGAATATTCGTGATGTTCAAGTAATAGCACACTTTACAATCAAATCACTACTCCACTATTTCTGTAATAGAGGGCAGAGGGCATTTCTAATGGAAGTTTGCCGTTTTCTTATGGGAATCATATAACAGCCCTGACTCTGCATAGTCGGGCATGTTCCATCTGCTTTAGGTTCTTGAGAATAAATCAGCTCCTGTAGTGAAACTGCAGGGGATTCAAACAGAATTTGTGACATCTGGAATCAAGACTAGGGGTCCTGATCAACACTCTGTGCACTTTCTCAGCACTTTGTGCATTTATATTTGATTACTTGAGGCCTACTGTATGCTTAATTTGCATACTACAAATGCTTAATGTGTGTATAACATACATTATGGTTGTATCTGCCCAAAATCACTATCCTTGGATACACATCTGTGTACACTCACTGCAAGGCAGGTGGCTTTGAACAGGGAGTGCGCGTATTTGCGTATGTGCATAAATGTGTGTGTGTGTGTGTGTGTGTGTGTGTGTATCTGCATGTGTTTGGTGTGGACAGCTGGCATTCTTTTGCCCATTCTACTGGAAACTATGCCAACCTGGCCATCACGGCACCTGCCAACCATGGCAACCAGTCATGCCCGGTCGTCAAGCCACCAGTTGCCTGGACAACCTCGGCCAAAAGCCCACCAAACAAAGGGTGAAATTATGATTGAGCGATGCTGGAAAAGGGAAACCAGAAAAAGAGTAAAAATAAAATATCTGTGGTTCACAATCTGATCACCTGGCATCAGATAATTTTTGATTTATCTAAAATCACTTTTTAAGTAGAATATTTTGTTCTAAACCTAAAGCATTAATGCTATCATGCTTATTTTTTCAGGACATTCAGAAATGATCTATATAATTCTAAATAATTATTGCACTGTAGCACAAAGTCTTCTCTATATTCAGTTTTCACACAGGTTACTATATAGTTTAATATCCAACATGCAAGATCTATGGCATGTTACTCATATTTAGCTGTTATATAGTAGAAACCTATGGCACTGAATACATTTTTTTTTATAAACAAATACTACCAATCTACATAGTACTTTGGGATTCAAATGAAAATGTGACAGATTTTTGTGCAGTGTAAGTATTGAACTGGAAAGGGCTGTGAAACAGTCTCCTTCAAACGCGGCCATCATTTTCCTGCCTGCATGAACACAGCGAGTTCTTCATTAGCAGAGGAAATCATCCCCCCACCCACTCACTCCCCCATCTCCAAATGTCAGAGAGGAGGGTGGTTTGTGTGTGTGTGTGTGTGTGTGTGTGTGTGTGTGTGTGTGTGTGTGTGTGTGTGTGTGTGTGTGTGTGTGTGTAAAGATGCCAGATGGATGGTGGCATGAGACACTATTTCATGTTTCACTGTGCCACACGCTGTGTGGAGGAGATGTGTGTGTGCGCGCCTATATGTGTGTGTGCGCGTGTGTGTCAGGAGCGTCTGTGCACAGCGAGAGATTAATTCTGCTAAATTAATTGGGCTGAGATTGAAAATGAGAGAGCGAGCAGGTCGCAGCTGAGTGCGTGAGCCACCCGCCTCGCCCTGCGAGCGCAACACACACATGCTTATTTGCACGACACCCCTGTTTATTTGCATGTGTGAGTGTGTGCGTGCGCACATACACTCACTGCTAGATGCAATGTATATATGCACAAGCTGCTGCAGTCAGAATTGTATTCAAAGTCTTTCTCGTGCATGCCCACACACACACACACACACACACAAACACAAGCCATGGTGTGCGGGGGTACAATGTGCTGTTTTTGAGAAGGAAGCCTGCTATAAATCTCTCCCCATAGAGGAGAATGTAGCCTACGCTGGGAGGAGAGAGAGACCACTGCAATCTGGAGAGAGGGGGAAGAGACTGAAAATGTACACTTCCTCAAGTTCTCAAAGTTTTTGCTACTTATGTACCCATTTAATTAATGGCCTTGTGCATTGTTTACATCATCTCACATTGTACATCTAGTGCAAAGTACAAAGAAAGACTGGAGCCTCGGTGAGAGAAAGGAAAGACAGATGGATAAAGGAGAGAGACAGAAAAAGAGAGAAGGAGACAGAGGCATCTTCACCAGTCTGACTGCGTGTATCTTTACAGAGCTCTGTTGCGCTTGAATGAGCAACTCAATTATCCCCGTTAATACTGCCTCAGTCTCGAACACCGATCCCATTACGCGAGAACACATCGCCTTTAGGCTACACACACACTGCTGTAGTGACAACAGGACATTGCGCGCGCGCGCGCGCGCACACACACACACACACACACACATATATTCATGAAGTGAGGATTTTTATGAAGAAGAAAATCAAATATTTTATAGACTACAATGTTAAATCTGTGCCAACGGTCAGTGTATGAAGGTTCGGAGTCTATCCTAAGACACTGAGACCAAATATCTCAGAAGTTCTTTGGATATTTAGCATTATTCCATTGCAAACCCTTTCGAAGGCTGAAACCCACTGTTTCAGAATCATTAACGGGAACTATTATGCCCCCTCCACCCACCCACCCCACTTTCTTTCCTTTTTTTTCTTTTTTTTTTTACAAGATGTACAGTAATATAAGTCCAAGGTGTCTCCAGAATGTATCTGTGAATATTCATCTCAAAATAACCCACGGATCATGTATTATTCCGTTCTGTAAATGCCCCTTTTTGGGTGTAAGCAAAGACTTGCTGTTTTCGTGTGTCACTTTACATGCAAATGAGCTGCATCCTGCCCACTTTCCTGAAGAAGGCTGTGCCTTTACAGCTCATGCTTCGGATACTATGGCAACAACAAATCAGGAGAATCAGTATGACTGACACTATAACTACTGGTGTTCAGCCCTATGTTTGACTTATAAAGTCAGTAAATGTTTTCAGGTTAAAATAAAAATGATGACATAGCTCTGGTCTCTGTGAATACAATCATAGACAATGATAACTTTAGCGTCATTAGCTATTTTAAGTTGCTAACAAACACATTCGGAAAGGCGATTTGCAAACATTGACAAAATAAAGTGTGATTCTTATGTCTTCTGGATATGAAGCTGGATCACGAACAGTTGGTACTGATCCATGCTTGAGAATCAACTTTTTAGGAAATCCTGCTTTGTTCTGACCCTCGTTCACAAAGCAGTCTGGTGTAAAATGATTCACACAAACATATATGAATGTAGTTATTTTTTGGGGCACATTTCCTTATTAAAAAAAAATGGAACTTCTCCACTGCGTCTTCAGTGGCTCTGGTGCCGGGAGTACATGAAGACTCCAGCACGGAGAACATGGCGGACTGTGTGCAGTTCACTCAGGGGAGGAGCTATGCTATTAGGGCAGAGACAGTCACCAGTCATGGGTGGGGCCTGTTCCAACGTTGGATTTCACATTGGATTTTGAGACACTGTTTTTGATTTATGGGGAGTATAAATAAAAGAGTGGGTAGATTTTTACCACTATAAAGTGGTTGTGTATACACTCTGCAGAAACACTTTTATGTTCAAACACAATGTAAAACTGAATTTTGCATAATAGGTCCCCTTTAAAGGTTTTACTACAAGACAGAACAACCAAAGAACCCGTAAATGCTAGATTATACTGTATTTGCTTTTAACTAAGCATATGCAAGATGTCTGCCACATGTATCTGGCAATCGTTTGGAGTTTTGCTTGTACACTCTCTCAGAAATGAACCGCATGATACAATAATGATGTAAATAGTGGAAACAGTGTAGACAACGTGTCTGCGACTGACCAAACTACCAAGTGTCTCAAATCACATACCGTGCAAGGCAGTTACTCACACTTGTTTTTCCTATTATATTTAAGGTTTGAATTTTAAAAATCTCTCACTTAGTTTTCAAACTTAATAAAGGTCTATTTTGCATACAAGTCTACTAGATTATCAAATATTTTTAAATCTAAGGTCAGATTTTTCAAAGTGAGGTGCAGCCCATGACACCAATCATGACATATAATAATCCCGCACTAATACCTGATCTAATTCTTACTTAAAAATGAACTAATGATCAGTACATAAACATCACTGGATGGTTCTGGATTACTTTCATAATTTACTTTGATCCTCCTTATTGAACATAGAAAAATGCACTAATAATAGGATCAGTGTCAATTATGAAAGTAATCCAGTGCCATTCATTGGTGTTTGTGTATGCAGCTGCATATGGCAAATTATATAAACAATTTGAAATGATCCATGTTTAAGTCATATTCTTTCTTAAAGAGCATGTATGCTTTAGTTTACCCCTACGTGTTAATTAATACATTAACTAACAAACATGTACTAACAGGTACTTAAGGTGGTCGTTATTCAAGCATGAGTTCACAAGACTCAAAGCATATTTAAAGTAAGCTCTTCATTAGTTTGTGATTAGTGCATGCCTTAACTCATCATTATTTCATATTTTAGTAAGTATTAATTCAGGTATTAGTGCATGATTATTCATGTGCTGTTATTGTAAAGTGCTACCAAACGTTTTTAACATTGCTGTACATGAAATCGCTAAGTTCTTGTCACCCAGATGGTCAGGGATATTTTGGCCCTGATATGCTATTTAGAGATGTCTCTTTAAATCCTCCTGATGTACATAAAGTACACAGGTGAGTATGTGAACAATAGTACTTGTGTTGCTACTGCTTCTGCACACATCAAATATAAACCAGCCTTAAGGGTTCCGAAGTGTTGTTCCAAAATGTCAACCTGGTAGCCACATCTTTCACAGCAAGCTGTTTTCATTTTATATATATTATATATGTACTGTAGAAGGCACAGTGGGTATATAGCGTTGCTGTCTCACAGCTCCAGGGTCCCCTTTTCAATCCTGAGCTTGTATTACTGGCTCGCAAGCTCTTCCTGTGGGCTTCCTCCAGGTTCTATGATTTCCTCTCGGCTCCCATAAACAAGCATGACTGGGATTCCATGCTGGGTGTATTTCCAGTGTTCCCGGGATAGGTTCTGGATCTACCATGTTGCTGACCAGATTAAAAACAACAACAACAACAACATCAACAACATTACTCTTATGCAAAAATGGACGAATAAATAAATTATTTAATAACAATTTAAAAAATAATAATTATACAATAACCACATAGGGGAGAAGATGGTGAGAATGTTTCCCCTCTCTTGTAATATGTGGTGTGGCCCTCTCTGTTTTTATTTATTAAAATAACAATAATGTGCAGTCCATGTCACTGTCACTCATGCCTCTACTCTGTTCAAGCTTATCTAAAGGTCCTCAATCCTTCATCCATTCTTCTTCATCTTAACTTTTTATATCTTTAATAGAGATAATAACAGCATAAAAATATTTTTATTCACTCTTTCTAAGCAAGTGCTTGTGAATAACTCTAGCAGAGTCTTAAACAAAATCTGACATATAGTCTGTGAGTGCAGACAGATTGATGCATCTCTCATCTCCAGCCTGACTACACATAGCTCATCATTATTGTCAACTCCAGTGCAGGGCGAATGAGTGAACAAGAGAGAAAGATAAAAAAAAAAAAAAAAAAAAAGAGAGAGTGTCTCTGTGTTAAAGAGTATGAAGAGAGAATATAAAGGTAAAATATATGCCATAAATAGAAGAGCATGGGGGCAATTAAAAAAAAACAACAACAACAAATAAACAATGGGCATACAGTCCAAACAGAAATGAGGATAATAGCAAGAATGTAGTGGGTATTAAGGGACATGTGGATTTAATTTTAGAGAATTGACAAAAGAAAGAAATTAAAATTGGTTCTGAATAACAGAGTATTTAAATTTTGTTGTACTTGAGAAAATTAAAAAAGGATCATGTCTTGCTGATGCAGTTAAGCCTAGGGTTCTCAAAGCAGAGTTCACAAAAGTCGTTTTTTTGTTATTGTTTTTTTTGTTTTAAATCACAATCCATGATATTTATTTATTTATTTATTTATTTTATTTTCATGATGTAGTTCTTCTAGTTATCAGTCTGCTTCACTAATCTTATTGTAGGTTTAATCTAAATCCCAACAACAACACCAAAAAAAACCCCAAATAGACTGATACATAACCAATAAAGACTTGAATTTATAACTTGAATCTAATTAATAATTTGAATATAATGAGAATTTTTATTAAAATGTGTTTTATGAGTGCAAGGTTTGGGAATAAAAAAACCTATATGCCTCCAATAAACAGCCAAAATATTATTATTCACTTTTAAATAATGTGCCTAATATCTGAATTATGAACTCATAAAATAGATCAGTAGAGGGTCCATTGAATGTATTTATAGTTGCCTGTATAGTTGCCTTGCCTGTAAATAAATATATAAATAAATAAATAAATAAATAAATAAAAATCCCTGCTTTAAGCAACTCCTGACACAATCAGCCTTTTATTATTCGAAAATAATTCGAATATGATTCGAATATGATTATATGAACAATTATGATTCTGAGTCTATGATTATAATGTAGCTTAAGGATCATCTTAAGGATCATCAACTCCTTACTCATGAAGTCTCAGCTTATTATTCAGTAACTACAGCAGAACTCTAGCAAAACAGAAAAGGTACATGGTTACAACATTAACAAAGAGGAATGTAAGTCTGGACATGCTGACACGTCCTGCAAGTTTAAACGGGGTAAAGATTACACATCAGAGATTCCAGGTTTGTTACTAAGGATAACATTTAAAAGAAGTTCACTATTAAAGTAAACTATGAGACAGGAATGTGACGAGAGAGAGTGTGACTCTGACAATGTAACGCTCAGACATAAAGGTCATCACTGGTGCAGAAAATTCTACAGGTAAATGTTCAGACTTTATTCTTCCCCTGAAAACTTATAGAATGTCTTCGTCACACTGCACCATTGTGTCATTTAATCTGCTTTTAACGTTGATGTCTCCTTGAATGTGTCCATAATGTCAGAAAGCCAATGGACGTGTGGCCCAGCAAACCCTGACTTCAACAGGATCCCATGATATGTTTCAGCACACTGTGCCCTAATGCAGTAAAGATCAACATTTTTTAAAAATGCTTTCAACACATAATTTTTGGTCCTGATAGTATTTAAAACTATTAATCATATGGTTGATATCACCCTTTTTTAGTGCTGTCATGCTATCATAGTTCAAAACCTAATTATAAACACACTATTTAGCTAATATCTGCTTTCCAATTCCTATATATTTTGAAAATAATTTATCAATATAGAGTACTCCATTTGTTTGATTTTGCTTCTGCTTGCTGCGTTAATAATAATTTGGTTCCTAGCAAGCATTTTGACTACAAAAGTCAAATTTAGCAGCTTCTTAAAAAAAAAAACATGATAAGCATGCACAATTGATGTTGCTGATGTAGTTATAGACAATAACTAATTTTATTTTTTTTCAGATTCAGTTAAATAAGATTAGAGAATAGATCATTTATTTTTTTTTTTTGCAATTTGCCATAATAGCCACTGGTATGCAGATTCTTGTTGTTGAGGCTCCTTTGGTTGACATAAAATAAATAATTAAATCAGGGACACCAACGTGTAATAGGACCAGGGCAGCGGTCAAGTTACCTTCCTGCTTCCTGATTTATTTCACCTGCTGTATAAAATGGATGCCAGGTGCACTAGGAATTTGATAATTCTATCTTTTGTTTCGGTGCGTGTGTTTGTGTATTACATAGGTTTCAATGACAGTAAGTAAGTAAGTAAAGAGAAGCTACCTGAAATGTACAAGTGCAAAAAAACCCTGTATGCAACAATTAACATCTTTTAGTGGATTACCTCAAAATATAAATAAGTGCTCATCGTTGAAATTGTTGGCTATTCGTTTGATTTGTATACAAGTAAAGGTTTAACTGCCAAACGGCTTAAATATCAACTGTTTAGATTATCAATGCCATCTGATCATTTTTGTTTTAGTTTAGGTAGACTTTCTATATTCAGAGAAGACAGTGTTTCATGTACCCTTGATAACAATTTATGAATTGGCTGGCAGATTTATGTTTACTTTAGCTAGAACTTATTTACATTGTCTGAGAGTTAGTGCTACACACTAATTCCCTATACTATGTGTACATGCTTTGGATGTTCCATGCTGCCAACTTCTATAAATATTTGGATGTTAAATACCATTGCTTTTTGTCTGAATCCAAATGTGTGAATGTGTTTGTGTGCAACTGGCAGAGAGAGAGAGAATGAAACCGAACACAAAACTCTAAAAGACTAACTCTATGGAAGGAAAACATAATGATCCCAAATAGACAGGAGGTGAATGATACTGTAGCTGGTGGTCCGTGGGTCCATGGAGGAAAAACCATCAGCAAAAATTCAGTAAGATGGCTTAATGCTCATTGACGTCTGTCTGTCAGAAATTAGTAGATGACTCAGAGCTCAGACAATGAACGTCAGGAGTCTTATTTTTCTTGGAACACGGAAACAAAACTGTGGTCTGAACCCATAAATTCAGTAAATGGTGTCATGTGTAATTCTTTATTTCAGGCAATATAATGCTGCTTAAGTTTAATGACAAATTGTTTGTGTGAAGTATACTGACCCAAGAGAAACAGATGAACAATAGCTGTAAAGTTACAGTGCTGTGAAAAAGTATTTGCTGATTTCCTGATTTCTTTTGTTTTCGTGTATATCTCATGCTAAATAGTTTTCAATCTTCAAACGAAATGCAAGATAAAACAAAGGCAACCTGAGTAAACACACAATACAGTTTTTTATTATATTTTTTTTATTGAAGCAACAGAAAGTTATCCAACACCTATCACCCATGTGAAAACTAATTGCCCCCTTGAACTTAAAATCTGTATGTGCCACCTTTTGCAGCAATAACTGCAACCAAATGCTTCTGATAACTGGAGATAAGTTTTTCACAGCGCTGTGGTGGAATATTGGGTGCACTCTTCTCTGCTTTAGTTCAGCCACTCTGGAGGGTTTTTGAACATTAACTGCCCATTTAAGGTCCTGCCACATCATCTCAATTAGAGCCATTCAGAGGGGGATTTACTCCTATGCTTTGATCATTGATCTATGATCATTGTCTTGCTGCATAATCCAGTTGTCCTTGAGTTTCAGTTTACAGATTGTAGATCGGTTATTCTCCTTTAGGATTTTCTGGTAGAGAGCAGAATTCATGTTTCCCTCAATTATTGCATGTTGTCCAGGCCCTGAAGCAGCAAAGCATCTCCACATCATCACACTTCCACCACCATGCTTGACCGTAAGTATGATGTTATTTTTGTGGAACCACTTTTGACTCATCAGTCCACAGAACATTCTTCCAAAAGGTTTGAAGATCATCAAGGTGAGTTTTGACAAAATTCAGATGAGTCTTAATGTTCTTCTGGGTTAGCTGTGGTTTTCACCTCACCACTCTTCCATGGATGCCATTTTTGCTCAATGTCTTTCTGATAGCGGAGTCATGAACAATGACCTTTATTGATGCAAGAGAGACCTGTAGTTCCTTTGATGTTGTTTTTGGCTCTTTTGTGACTTGCTGGAGGAGTAGTTGCTGTGTTCTTGGAGAAATTTTGGAAGGTCAGCCACTTTTGGGAAGGTTCCCTACTGTGCAGAGTTTTTCCATTTAGAGATAATAGCTCTCGTTGTGGTCTTTTGGAGTCCCAGAGCTTTATTTCAAGACCATCTAATCAACTTCAAGCTGTTGAAAAAGTTTTATTTAAGTGTTGATTTGATTGAACAGAGTTTGCATTAATCAGGCCTGTTTGTGTTTAGTCCATCTGAACCCCATTATGAATGCCGTTTCATAGATTGTTATATAGATTGGTAATACAGTTTGTATTGAATAACATTTTTTGATTCAATAAATAACATTATCATTTAAAAACTGTATTTTGTGTTTACTCAGGTCACATTTGTTTTATCTTAGATTTTGTTTTAATTTCTGAAACAATTTAGTATGAGATATACAGAATAAATACTTCACAGCACTGTAGATCTGAAATCAAGCATTTACACCTTTTTAAATCATCCACCATTTGCCTTCAAATACACTTAAGCTCCCCTGGGTGCAGCTTCCTGGCTGGGTCATGTCGCAACACTCCATTCTTGAACTGTAATGTCTGCGTTTTGTCTGTGCGATTCCTTATGCCAGGGAAGGAGACACCCCAGACAGGCCCAGACTATCGAGTCAAAATGAAAGAGATAAAGAGGTATATACAGTCCCCAATATTTGGTCCATACAGACCCTCCCAGCCCTCTGTTAATGACTCCAGCAGTAAACAGGAAGCTATGGACAGAGTGCACCTCATCGATTCTGCTGACTCGAGGTCCGAAGTGGTGCATCTTAAGAGGAATTTGTTTGAGTGTGCATGTGTAGAATATGGGTGGGATAGAGAGTTTATTGTTGCATTATGCGGCTGAGGTTGCAGGAGCCATTCCTAAGTGTGCTTGGAGCCAGACAAAGTTAATCAAGACTCTTTGGAATAGAGCTGCTGGCTGCAGAACTTCATATATATGGCAGCCAAAAGGAAGCATAAGCTGCGTGAGCTGCTTGAGTATGTAACTGTAAGATTTGTTTTGTCTAATGATGTTGAATCCTAAAGGGAGTCGTTTTGGTGGATGCAAGTGCATTAGAGTCTAGGCTAAGAGTCATTCAGGAACCAGTGTTATTTGGAAGCAAGCAATATGTGGAAAAAACAAACTGTACAGAAAGTAGCAAGGAGAGGAAGAGAGACAAGAAAGTGGAAAGATACAAGGGGATACAGGGGGGTGTATACTATTCTGGAAACGCCAGGAATGCACACACTCTCCCCACATGGACTGTGTTCAAGGTGTGAACCGGAAGTGTAGAGCTTTTGATGAGTCCCTGCAGCCTGCCCTCTCTGTTCTTCAAATAACAAACCAGCACACTCTCTAAGGATAGCCGAGGCCGCTGGCTGAATGGTCGGTTCACACGCTACAGTGAAGAGAACCAAAAACAACATCCGTGTCAGATTTATGGTCTGGGAATAGTCAGAGCCCCCTGTCATGCAGCCACAGGTGAGAGCAGGAGAACAACAGCAGGGATTCAGGGCCAATCTGCACTGAGCCTGCCCAGTTGCTCAGGAAATATGCATCTGGGAAACAGAACGCGACCTGGAAGACTGTGTGGGAAGTGACTTGATGACGTGAGGGATGACCCCTGGCGCAGGCCCCATGTCAGGCATTGAAGGTACACAGGGAGTGGAGAGGAACTGGTTGGGAGTAGCGGGGAGAGAAGACTAAAGTGCCGACGCACTCTGGAGCCGTCTGCAGACGCTGATGCAAAATTTCTTGCCCAATGTCCTGTCTTTCAATCAGAGCAATCTGCTTGAATGTAGCACAGTGATGGGTGGAGTGACTGAAGAAAACAGTAGGGCCTGAGGCGGAAATCTTGCCGTATGTAGAAAACAATGTGTGTACATTAGATATATTTTAGAGACTTAAAGGCCATCTGTACATGGTCTTGATCATTTTGGTGTGTGAATGTGTGTGTGTGTGTGTGTGTGTGTGTGTGTGTGTGTGTGTGTGTGTCTACATGTGCAAGAACTGAAGACATTTCTTCTCCAGCTGCTTTCAACTTCCTGTCTGTCCAAGGAGCTCTTCTGCTTCCTCTGAGTACACAGAGCTGGTGTTTCCTCATGGATTCTCACACAGACATACACTAAAAATGAACATGCACTTAAATAACATCCTAAACAATAGATGAAGATTTTCAAAGAAAAAAAAAAAGACTAATAACATATATTGAACAACCTTTTAAGGTTATTTAACATCCTTCACCATCCCTGACCATTGTAACAACTTATATGCACTTGATAACTTTTATTTCAGTAGGCCACTTGCTAAACTGAATCATTAGGCATGTGCATGAGCACATTAGCATCCTATTTTTGTTTGATTGTATAGCCTGTGGTCACTGCTACCCTGCTGGCTAGCTGAGGACAAAGCAGCTTAGCTCAAGCATGGCGAGGTGCTTATCTTGGATGCCCCCCCATATAACCCTCATTAATTCTTATAAACTTTTACAAGGTTGCATAAATATTTGTCCATCAACTTTTAAGCAGTTTTCTTGTTAATAAAATTCAGGTTAAAGCAATTATTATTACTTTTTTTGAGATTCAGTAGAGGAATAGCTGTGTCTGGCACTGAAAAATTCTCAATTCTTTGGCTTTAATACCTTATCCAATAGTACAGTCACAGAGTTTTGGGGAAGACTAACTAATAATACATGATAATACATTTCATCTAAAAAAAAATATTTATATTAACTTTATATCACAGCACAACTTCTGTTTGGACTGAAGGTATTGATTTATTTTCTATGTCAGCATGGCTTGGACAATATTTCATCTGTATATAATTAATATAATAATGTTTATGTAGCGGTTATGGAAGGAGTCTCCAGTGTCAGCTCCAGTGTCCAGCGTTATACTTACCTGGCAGGAGCAAAACCATGATCAGGAAGGTGGTTCACCCAAGGAGAGGCTCAGCACTTGCACCCAAATGTTGGACTTTCTACTGCATAATTTCTGATAATTACCTCTGAATTTGTAACAGTCAGAGGTAAAGCGCTAAGGCTACATCCTTATTACATTACAGCATTTTGGCAAACACCCTTATCCAGAGCGACTTACAATGATCTCATTTATCCAACTGAGCAGTTGAGGGTTAAGGGCCTTGCTCAAGGACCCAACAGTGGCAGCTGGGCAGTGCTGGGATTTCAACTCACAACCTTCTGATCAGAAGTCCAACGTTTGAACTGCTGAGCTACCACTTCCCTACAGTGAGGTGACGTTTATGTCCAATGAAAACTGAGCTTTTGGATACATTTAAAAATGCCATTTTTGTGTTGTAGTGTGGAGATATTAATAAAAAATAATTATGTATTTTTGGTCATGTGATGCAATCATGTGATAGATTCAGCTCAAAACAAACAAGATTGTGGAGAATGTTGTACTCCAGTTGTTGTGCCTGCTATGCAGTTTGATAGTGTTGTTAAAGATGAATGTCACAATAGATGGAAAGTAAATAATCGCCTGACAGAAATATTTTTTTAAAAGAAAAATGCTTTCAGAGCTATCCAGATTAATGTGGATGGAGCCTAAGCCGAATTTTTCAACATGGGAAAGTTCCACAATCGCTACAATGCAAGAAAATTTCACAATTTGCCATTTGAAATGAGCCAGAATAGTTTGAAAAACAATTGCTCTGTTAGTACGCCACAGACTACATCACAAGTTAAAACTCAGAATCTAAAGCCTACATATATTGTTTTTATACAAATGTTTAATACACCACTGGTCAAATAAAAAGGCTGACTCCAGTTCAAAGCTGCAGGTCCTGTTAAAAGGTTTTATACATTTTCTAAGAAATAAGCTTGCAGTGCATCCTAGTACTAAAATACATTGACACATGAATTTAATGCAGACATTTAGATCATTATGTTAAGGATTTGATGTATAGTACTGTGCAAAAGCAACGATGCCTGCAAAGATAATGAAATGAAATGTTTCTACATGAAAAAAAAAACTGCATAAAAAGCAGTAAACAGTAATCGACTATACAAAATCAACATTTGTTGTGACAGCCCACATCAGGAGTCTCGGTTACACTTTATACAGTTTTATGAGAATATTGGCTGCTAAGTTTTTAAATCAAGCTTTATTGAAAGATTCCAAATATATAAAATATAATATATCAGAGAAATTACAACAGAGACATGGACATGATTTTAACGTATACATACAGTATTTACATATTTATTTACCCTTACCAATTTATCATATTTTTTAAATGTCCATTGGTGTTTGTTTGTTTGTTGTTCTTTTGTCCATCATTCTTGGGCATTTTAGCTCTCTTAAAATCTGTTTGGTAACCACCTCAGCAGGAATATTGCATTGTTCTGAGATGATTTTACATCCTATCGTCCAAATTTTATTATCTTCTATGAAAATGGAGACCCTGCCACAGTTCTTCTGGAGCTTTTGACTGTCACACTTGCTTCTGTTTTTGCAGGTAAAACATGATAGTCTTCATACATTTTTTTGGTCTGAAAAGTGGTCCCTTATGTAATAATAATTTATTTACTGACAAATATTTTTCTCTAACATTTAATTTAAACTTAGAAATGCAGAAGTCATAAAATATAAACATCGGAGACAAAAATTTAACTTGTTACTGTAGCTATGCCATGGGTGTAAAACGGCATATCCTGTCTAAGTAAGTTATGTAAAAAGTTGAAGTACAGCTTTAAATTCTTTACTCAAATGAAAGCAGAAAAGTATAAACTATAATTTACTTAAAGCATAAAAATAACATGAAAAGATATTAGGTAAGGCTAACTAACAGAAGCTAACAGAAGCTCTATTCCTAAGCTCTCAAAGCTAGCATGATAACTCTGATGATGCAAACTAGCTGAATGCTAATAGCTAGCTGACACAATGCAACCTACCTTGATAAATAGAAACTGTACATAGTAACAGTTAGATTACACTGATAGATATTAGTCACATCTGTTCAATTAGAGATTTTTTAGGAATTGAAGGAGTCTGAAGATAAAAAGCTTTTTCAAATATATGATTATAAAGAAATGTGAGGAATGATACTTGACAGCTTTCTCTTTTGCTTGGATTTAAGAAGGTAAATTTGCAAAAGATTTTACATAACCTTTTAGTTTAGACCCTGCAATGTTCTATTTAACCCTAAGTTGTGTCTGAGACAAATTATTCAGGGACACAGCTTTCCTGTACCCACAACTGAACCTTGCCCTAAGCTCTAGTACAGAGAGCCAGCTTACCCAAAAACAAAAACCATGTCAATCTTTTATCCTTCGTTGCATTTCGCAAGGGGTGATGTGTTATTTCTTGTGCCACATTGCCATGTGGAATGTTGTACATTGCCTACATGGGAGCAATCCAAAATAGCCTTTGATTGGCCCAAGAACACCGTTGAAAATATCAGTACAAGTTCAAACTGAGAAGATTCACTGTCTAATTTGCACTGCAGTAATGTTGATCCGGGAGAAAATGCCTATGCATTACACACTTTGGGAATAATTAAGATAAACCTGAACTACTGCACTCTATTTTACAAGTGATTTTATGGCCATTATTATGGCCCTCCTCAGTTTTGTGTAACTTCTCTGTACATTATTGAAAATTCATTTGTTTTATCAGGATACCCAAGTACTCATTTTAAGCTCATACAGTTGCTCAGTGTGATTATCATACCTAGATAGTTTTTCATCCTACATCCACATTTATCACACTCATATGAGTAAATTTATGTGGTAAAACTTTACAATAACAGTACATAAATAATCATGCACTAATACCTGAATTAATACTTGCTTAAATATGAACTAATGATGAGTTAAGGCATGTACTAATCACAAACTAATGAAGAGCTAACCTTAACTATGACGTGAGTCTTATGAATTCATGTGTGAATAATAAGTACCTGTTAGTACATGTTTGTTAGTAAATGCATTAATTAACACTTAGGGGTAAACTAACATGCTCTATAAGAAAGAATATGAATTAAGCATCCATGATTTCAAATTGTTTATATCATTTGCTATATACAGCTGCATACACAAACATTATTGGATGGCTCTGGATTACTTTCATAATTTATATTGATCCTCCTTATCCAACATAGAAAGATTTCATGTCATTCTCCATCCATTTCTCTTCAAATCCCACTGGAGTACTAGAGCATTATCTGGGTGGCTAAGGCCCTGGACACTGCTCCTTTGCCCACAAGAGTGAAATTAATACAATAACATTTATTCATTTCGCAGATGCTATTATCTGTTAACATTTAAAACCAGTGTTCTATAAGCTAATTTTCCAGTGTTTTCATTGATATGTTGAAGAAATTATGCAGTTTAATATCTGATATTAGTTTGATTTATTACTCGTGTTACTATTAATACATTAACTAACAAACATGTATTAACAGGTACTTAACATGCTCGTTATTCACGCATTAATTCATAAGACTCACGTCATAGTTAAGGTTAACCCGTCTTTAGTTCATATTTAATTAAGTATCAATTCAGGTATTAGTGCATGATTATTCGTGTACTGATATTGTATGTTGACTGTGTTTGCTATGATGAATTAAATGATTCCTGATTCCTGAAATGTCATAATCTTACCAGGTTCTAACCAGTGTTGTTTACTGTGTTTAAGAATGATCATCACTAGCTGTTTATAAACTTTGATTCTGTATGATTATCCTGGATGGATTTCATAAACAAGTTCTTGAAGAAAAGTATTAAAAAACTGCCCAGGATTTTACCTTCTCTCAAGAAAGAACTAAATCAATATTACATAGTTGTAAGAGTGGTAGGATTCTCAGCAATAATGCCCTTGGTGCTTAATTTGTGAGCAGCCAGGTCTGGGAATCGCCATAACTTATAGATTCTGTTCTGTTAATCATAAGTGATGCCATGTTGGCATGTCATACAGCGGCCTGTATCTGTCAGTCACCTAGTTTATGGCTCTTGGGGATTGTTGTATCGATCTTTCACTAATTAGGCCTGGATTAAGAGGTGCACTAGTGTGAAGTAAACATGAGTGGAGAGCTCTATTTCATAGCACTGCATTGATTTCTGCTAATGCTTCACTGAGGCCATCCACAAAGCCTTCTCATAATGGTGTGACACAGAAGAGGTCTGGGGTTTGGTAGAAATTATACTTAACTGGTGGTCTGAACCACTTATGGAGTTTCTGTGATGATGCAAGCAAATCTTACTGACTCCGAATCAGTTGTTAATGTCAGCAAGAAGCTGAATGAGCAGTATTTTAAATCTGTTTCATATTCATTTTTACATGTAATAAAGGACAGTTATAGTGATGATAATAATATAGTATTAATCTTCCATGTTATTGAGATCATGCATTAAACTGGAAAGCTTGTAAAAAAAAATAAAAAATAGTCAGGCCTAGAACGAGTATACAAAGCTCTCATGCCTAGACAGTCCCCTACACATTTCATTTCTTTTTCACCTTGAGGTTTGTGCTTGAAATAAACTTAATGTGTGTTAAATATTTAATTTTATGGCATATTTCCTTTAATACATGCCAATGAGAATAAATTTTCATGAGGGGATACATTTTCATTTCATCTCTGCCTGTAGATTAGATTAGCTGTTTCATTTTGTTATTAAACATTAAATTGCCAGGTTATATGAAATGCCACTAGAGAGTATTTCAGAGAGGTACTTACCAACAAACAGCTCCTGCAAAAGTAGTTGACACAGATGGTGGAAGACAGTTTAGTGAAGGAAAATCTGAATATGTGTATATGTGCTTTGCAAACAGTAGTTAGTGCATTTCTTCACATCAAGCAGCAGCTCAGCAAAAAACTCCTAGTTTGGAAACCTTGGATTTTCCAGCAATTGACATGAAATTCTAGCCTACAATATAGTTTTGTGTTTGATTAAGGAATAGAACAGCATGGGGCATGCTGTTATAGGAAAATAATCAATGATGGAGTGGTGCGATGCAGCCAGATATAGTGTGTTGGGCCATTTCCACACTGTAGTTGAATATTTTCCTAAAACGGCATGTCCCAAAATTTCTCTTATACCACAGTGATTTTTCAATGCTAATAATGTTTTATTTATTAAAGAATGATGTCACATTTTTGCCCAATAGTTACATTTGATGTGGATCGTCTGTCAAAGAAGTTATTTCCTGTTATCAGGTACATTATAACAGCACCAGCTCCTATTTTTTTTCTCTTTACATTAGTAAATAAGACAAAAGAAAATTCAGCTTGTTACTGAGAAAACCACAAAGCTCTCTATCTTGAAGACTTCCTGTGTTGGAAAACATATAGGAATGGCTTTGCTTTACTTTTCTGACTGATACAAAGGGCTGACACTGGAGACTCCTTCCAACAATCCTAAATAAACATTAAAACGTGCTATAAAAATTCACCTGATCAATGATTTTCCATTTATGAGGACCATATTAGAACGAGATTATATATATATATATATATATATATATATATATATATATATACACACACACACACACACACACACACACACACACACACACACACACACACACACACACCAGTGATTTGCCTTGTATTTATAAATTAATTGAACAAATGTCTGAGCAATCAAAGTTGAGAATTCAACGACTCTATCAGTATACAGTTATCCTAACTACGTATTGCAGTAATTGGTGTATTCAAACTCCCATTATTTTTGGTCCTGTTACATGAACGATGACATACGTATTCATTGTTTCTTAACAGGAGCCCCATTTGTGTTATATGTGCTAGTCAGGCTCTTATCAAGATATAAAGCAAATTGGTCATTAGCCATTTTATCTGTACATTTCTGCTCTCCACAGTTTGAGAGCTGCTGAGAGATTAGATGGCCGTTTCTTTTTACTCTTGGCACTATGAGGCAGATGGTTCGTTTACAGTTGGTGGGAACAGAGGGACTCTCTAATGCCCATCGTGGGGGAGGCATTGAACCAGCTTCCCTCAGTGAGTGATTTACTAGCTTAGATCTGAATTGCTTCATTCCAAAAGCCGGGAGGACACTGGCTTTTGCTTTCTTTGTGTCACATTATCCACTGTTGTTTGAGATTTTGTGTGCTGGAGCTGACCTTGAGGAAAGACAGAATTGGGACTGCGATGTGTGAAAAGACAGAGAATGACTGGGCAGCTTGTGCTGACTTGGCTTGGAATGGGTGGAATGCCAAATAATCCAGAAGCTGGCCAAACCTGGAAACTGTGTGTATTGAAGGACCAGACAGAAAGAGAATGTGTTTGTGCATATGTGTGAGTGAGTGAGTGATGTGTGTGTGTAGGTTTGTTGTGGAGGAGTACAGGCTGATTGTTTCAATGAAGCAATTTGATTCAATTTTCCACTCAATAAAATTAGCCATCAGGACTGGGGCCGTTTGGCTGTCCGCACTCACTCATTTCCAGATTCCTCTCCTAATTGAACGAGTTTATGTACTTGTCTCTGGGAAATTGGAAAAATTCATCACCTGGAAAATGCTATATTTTTCTCCCTCCCGGCTGTGCACAGCTTGTCCCCCCCTCAACCCCTCTCTCTTTCTTAACTTCATCACAGTGATGAGCAGCTATGAAATTAATTTGTTAGTATATAACAGGAGGTGCTCTGCAAAATGTGTGTGTGTGTGTGTGTGTGTCTGTGTGTGTGTGTGTGTGCGCGCATGTTATAAAGCTATTGGATAGTATATCGCAGGTTAATCGGCATCAAAATGGTGGCCTTGACAGTACGATAATCGCAGGAAGCTATTTTCTTTCCATTTAGAAGTGTGTCTGGTGAATTAAAAAACCAGCATTCCTGGTTATTACACTGTTGTTGCTGTCAGACATTAGCACTCTAATAAAGCATGAATTTCTGGTGATGTTCTCCATGTCATTGGAGCATTCTGATGAATCCCATTTATTCAAGTGGTGAGAATATTTTAAAAAATTTATATTTTCATATATTTGAAAGCATTTTATACCTTTATTATTTTAACATAATTGCTTTATTTTGTGTATAATTGTATGCATGTCTTTATTATTATCAGGCCAAACTTATACTTATGTAGGAAAACTTGAACCCCCCCAAAGATACTAAGATTCAGGATTAGGCGTAGAGTACAATAAATGTAGATAGTTACATGCACATCGAATATTCTTTGCACTGGTTTCATCCATCCATTATTGTTCTCTCTAGTGTGTTTTGTGTATATACAGTGGCAAGAAAAAGTATGTGAACACTTTGGACTTTCATGGTTTTCTGAATAAATTTGTCATAAAATGTGATCTGATCTTCATCTAAGTCAGGGGTATTGACAAATATAATGTGTCTAAAATAATAACATACAATAAATTCTGATCTTTCATGTCTTTATTGAACACACTCATTCAACATTCAAAATGGCAGTGGAAAAAGTAACTGAACCCTTAGAATTAATAACTGTAGGTGTGCATCAGACAGAAATTTTAGCCCATTCTTCCTGGCAGAACTGCTTTAGCTCGGTCATATTCTTTGGACATCTCAAATGTATGGCTTTCTTCAAGTCTTTCCATAGCATCTCTATTGGGTTGAGGTCTGGGCTCTGACTTGACCACTCCAAAAGGCAGATTTTGTTTTTCTGAAGCCATTCTATTGTGGACTTGCTCCGGTGTTTTGGGTCGTTGTCCTGTTGCATCACCCAACTTCTACATAGTTTCAGCAGACGTACAGACATTCTCACATTATTTTCAAGAATTGTCTGATATACTTAGGAATTCATCTTCCCCTCAATGATTACAAGCTGGCCAGGCCCTGATACAGCAAAGCAGGCCCAAATCATGGAGTTTCCTCCATCATACTTTACGGTTGGGATGATGTTTTCATTATGACATGCCGTGCCCTTTCTACGCCAGATGTAGTTCTGTGTGGTTTTTCCAAATAGTTCAATCTTAGTTTCATCAGTCCACAAAACATTTTGCCAATACCACTGTGGAGTGTCAATGTGCTCTTATGCAAACTTCTGGCGTGCAGCAATGTTCTTTTTAGTAAGCAGTGGCTTCCTTCGTGGTGTTCTGCCGTACCCTGCTTGTTCAATGTTTTACGTATTGTAGACTCATGAACAGAGATGTTAGCCAGTTCCAATGATGCCTTCAAATCTTTGGCTGTCATTCGGGGTTGTTTCTTTACCTCATTGATGAGTCTTTGATGTGCTCTTGGTGTCATTTTGACTAGGCGCCCAATTATTGGTAGAGTAGCAACAGTCCCAAAGTGTCTCCATTTATCGAATGTAAACTGATGAATTTCTAATGTCTTTGAAATCACTTTGTGACCCTTGCCAGCTTTATGTAAATCAACTATTCTTGATCGTAGATCCTCTGAAAGCTCTTTTTGGCGAAGCATGCCGCACATAAGCGTGTGCTTCTTGTGCAGAGCAAACTCCAAAAGACTCCGGGTGTGCAAAAAAAAAAGCTTTTTTGAGGTCATTAACTCAAGGGTTCACATACTTTTCCACAAGCACTATGAAGTTTTTTTGGTTGTTCTCAATAAAGAGTTGAAAGATCAGATTTTTTTTGTGTTATTATTTTAGACACATTATATTTGTCAATACCCTTGACTTAGATGAAGATCAGATAACATTTTATGACAAATTTATTCAGAAAACCATGAAATTCCAAAAGGTTCACAAAATTTCTTTTGCCACTGTATTATCCTAAGTATAATTTGTCCTGTGCATTCATTGTAGGTTTTGCACTTTATGTAGTCTTGTGTACCATGCTACTGTATTGTTGTGTTGCACCATGTTCTGGAAGCAATGACATTCTGTTCCAATGTATATGTTATATTGAAGATGTTGTTAGTGGCAGATAGGCTGGTTTGAGTATTTAAGAAATTGATGATGGCCTAGGATTTTTACACACAACAAACTCAAGAGTTTGCATTGAATGGTGCAGGGAAAAGAAACAAACAAACAAAAAACATCCAGTGAGTGGCAGTTCTGCTTCTTGTACACCTTTTTGATGAGAGGGGTAAGCAGAGAATGGTCAGATTGGTTTAAGCTGACAGGAAAGCTATGATAATAAGAAAAAAACCCACTCTTTGCAACCGTGGTGATCAGAAAAGCACCTCATAATGCAGAACATGTCAAACCTTGAGGTAGAATGGCTACAACAAAAGAATACTACATCCATCTCCACTCCTGTGAACCAAAAAAAGTATTTGGTCTTTCTGCACTGTTGTGCCTCTAATACCAGTGTAGTTTGTTTTCATGGGCCTCGATTTATGCACAGTAGCATTATCATGCTGATAATGCATGTTTGGGCCCCTTAGATTCAGTGAAGTGAATCAGTTAGGCTACTGTATAAAATATAAAATTTTGTGCTTCCAACTTTGCAGCAGCAGTTACATGACCCATATACAGTATGGTTGTTATGGTCAGGTGTCTACAAACCTTTGGCCATATAGTGTATAATCTGACTACTGAGAATGTATACACTTTTACATAGACACAAGTGAGTACTCGAATTGTTTCATGCATATTGAAGTATTATTATGTTAGTAAGGGCTTGTTAAATACACACTTGTGTACAGTTGTAACATGAAATTACATCTCACTAAATAGTTACACATAATAACAAGGTAACAGTGGTTACATTCATTTAAATTACAATTTCAATTTTATTTGTATAGTGCTTTTAACAATGGACATTGTCTCAAAGCAGCTTTACAGAAACATATAAACACAGGATACAGATTTTAAGTGTGGGAATTTATCCCTATTGAGCAAGCCGGTGGCGTGGAAAAACTCCATAAGATGATATGAGGAAGAAACCTTTAGAGGAACCAGACTCAGAAGGGAACCCGTCTTCATCTGAGTAACAGTGGATAGTGTGAAAGTAAAAGAAAGTTCATTATTGTTATTACATGATGTCTGTTGTTGAATTAGTACACTGTTCACCAAAGGAGACCTGAGTGCAAAACTTATTGTGGTAATTGCAGTCCCACGGCCATAGTAGCAACGGTAGTCCCAGCATCCACAGTGAGAATGTCCATGTGGAATTGAGGTCCAGAACAATTTCTATGGTACTTCAAGCATCCTAAGCATTCTCAATTGCTTACATCCTATTTAATCTCCAGGCTGTAGGCTCCAGTTGATGAGCACCATCCAGAGGAATGGCATCAGGATGGATCATGCAGGTCTGGAGAGCAGAAAGGGTCAGGATCACTGTCAACTCCATAAAATCATGTGTGGTGACTCGATAGAAGGAGAGAGGGAGAGGGAGGTAAAGAGAGGGAGAGATTATTAGGTATTTTTTATTTATGATTAGACTGTGTACTTTGCATAAAAGAAAGTCTATTCATGGTAAGCTTGAGTAAACAAATATGTCTTCAGCCTAGACTCAAACACAGAGACTGTGTCTGAGTCCCAAACACTAATTGGAAGGCTGTTCCATAACTGCAGGGTATTGTAAGAGAAAGATCATCCCCCTACTGTAGCCTTCACTATTCGAGGTACCAACAAATAGCCGGCACCTTTTGATCTATGTGGGCATGGTGGATCATAGAAGACTAAAAGTTCGCTTTGATACTGTGGCGTAAGGCCGTTTAGTGCTCTTCCACCCCCTTTTCTTTCTGATTATGAAAGTATGACACAGGAATTGTCCACTTAATTTTCAGTGTAACTTATAATTATATAGTTCCTGTAACTCATCTAACTCAACAACAACAACAACAATCACAACAACAGTGCCCACAAACAACCAGAATAAAATTTCTTCACTTGATATAAATGTAATTACCTTCACTGTATCATACAGTACACTTGCAGTTAATCACTTCTTGAAGGTCAATATCCTGTTACAGCTTTCAAGACAAATGTATGTATTTACACAACCATTAACAAAAGTTGATACTTATTAGTTGTATTACTGTACACTATCTTCTAACAGTACATGCATCAGCATTTGCAGTTTAGTTGTATCTATAGCTTTAGAGACGGTATAAAGTGGGACCAGTTTCATAAAAAGTTGCTTAAAAAGAGATTTAAAACATGGATGATGCACCATAATGCTGAAACAGAGAGACTATAGAGATTAGAGAGATGGTCTAAGATGACATGTTGAAAGCACCTGAATTTTGTTTAATAGTAATACTACTGTCTTGGAAACAGGGACAAAAACTAGATTCACTATAGTAATGTGTAAAAGTGTTACCAGGATCTAAGAGAGAGAGAGATAGAGAGAGAGAGAGAGAGAGAGAGAGAGAAAGATGGAAGAGAAAATGTTGTGTGATCTACCATCTGTGTGCAGGGTCCCTCTACTGCGCCCCATATGGCCTGGTGTGATGAGCTTAGACGTGCTCTCTCTCTCTCTCTCTCTCTCTCTCTCTCTCTCTCTCTCTCTCTCTCTCTCTCTCTCTCTCTCTTGCTCTCATACACATGCACACACACAGTGAACTAATTCAGTCAGGCACACATATGCACAGACACGCCTGAAACTCAAAGAGCTCATTTCAGAACTTGATGATCCCATCTGTGTTGTGCATATGATAGATATGATGTTGATTTATCGATTCCTGATTACTATAACAGCCCTGAAGTAATTAAATTACAAATCATGATTTGGTGGCGGTAGTTTCAGTGATGACAGTTAGACCTTCTTTTGACATTCTGCATAAATAATGCTGTGCAGTTTGGGTTTGAAAGGATGGCATTACAGAAAATGTAAGAGAATGTGTAAAATTATGATGCGGTCTCACATATACACACACGCACAAGCACACACAGATACATACACAGATGCATTATGGTGGTGGTGACGGACAGGCACCTCGAGGTCTGCCAACATAAAATGAGCACCATTAGCAACAGGGGCAGCAAAGCCTGTGCCACATTAAGTGATCCAGCCGAGCAGAAACTCGAATGAATATGACTGCCGCTCCTCACGGGAACACCAAACACAGCAGCTACCAGTAATGACATCACCTGAAAATGCCATACTAAACTACAGAGGCTAATTCTTATATCCTGCCATCACAACATGACAAAATAACAACAACTTTATCCTGGCTATATGCTTATCCATGCCAGAACGTATTTTCATTTATGGATATAGAATCTAGGAAGGAGCAAACGTAGGGTATGATTAAACTCATATTTATATACGTAAACAGGCTGAATATGTAAGATAATTAGTCTCGATTGATTTTCCACAATTAATTATTTAGAATTTGGTGTCTGTCTGAACATACCCAGACGGGGAGACGGCGAGAGTGAGAGCAAGTATGAGAGATGGGTACTGATTGAGTCGGTCTGAGGCGAGGAGTCCCTCACAGATCGATGGAAGAGAGGAAGAACAGAGGTTTTGCTTATTCACTTCCAGTAACAGTGAAGGCATTACTGTGAGGCGGTGGCTCTCACTTCATATTAGTATTTGATAAAACAGGCCTTGATGTTTTGAGCAAAAACATGCATGTAAAGCAAGACGTGTGGTATATGAGCCACAGTGTACTTTCGATTAACACTACAGACAAGTTTTCCAGAACGAAAAGATTCACAGTTATATGTTTAAGCACATACGGTGTGCTATTCACGGTGCGGGTTCAAATTGCAGCATCTTTTTGGGCATTCAGCTGCCACTATGAGGATCTATGCTTGGACAAGCATGTGACAAAACAAATAGTAGATTTGCGACACTTCCAATCCTACAGCCTTAGGCTACGTCCACATTCATCCGAACAGATCTGAAAACTTCATTTTCATTTAAAAAATGTTCTCCGTCTACACTGGCATTTTCAATTGTTTTCCAAAAATCGCTCGTTCATACTGAAACGTCTGAAAACACTTACATTCCTATACAGCATATGTGTAAAAATGTAAGAAGCATTGGCCTGCGTTGTTTCAATCAGACCTTTATTTCATTTCCATCTATTTACTTTGTACAAAGTGGCATCTTTGACACTATCAAATTGGATAGAAGGCACATCAACAGTAGTGCAACATTGTCCACCATCTTGTTTGCTTTGGGTTGAATGGGTCACATGACTGTGTCACATGACTAAATATTCATCATTGTTTTTCAATATGTCCATTTTTCAGTCCACACTACAACGTGAAAACGGTGTTTTCAAACGTATCCATCTGGAGAATGTTTTCAAAAGCTTAATTTTCACTGGACAGTAATGCCATCTCAGTGTGGAGGGAAGACCACAGCATAAAGAAAAAGATGCATTTTTGCATTTGTCCGAATTAATGTGGATGCCCATCTTATACATGTTATGGTGTCTCAAAAAGCAGCACCATGTTGGTGTTATTTAGTGGCAGATAAGGGATCTGATGAGGTTGTGCTATGCTACCAAAGCTCTGGATGGTAAATATAAATATATATAATAAATATATAATTAAAATAAATAAAAAAAGAAAAATTTATATATATATTTATATATATTACATATATTTCTTTTCCTACATCGGCTATCCACACTTAATTATATATTGGTGTTACTTCCTGGATTCTTATTGTATATTTGTCTTTTTCTTGTAATAAAATAAATAAAATAAATATATCGTCAGCCTCAAACCTTGCTGGTAGATAATGTATTCTGTATATCACCATATTGTGACTGGCAAAAAATGAACAGGATTTTAGAAATGAATAGGTAAATTAAAAACAACAAATAAGAAAACTTTTGCAGTAACCGCACTAAACTGGTGTAACCTTGAAAGACCAAACAGTGACTCATTGCAAATGTATATGTTAGAGTGAGTAAGCACTTATTGATTCTATGCATTGCACCGTGGACACAATCTGATTCACTGTTTCACTGAATTTATGGCGAGAGTTCGCAGAAGGAAGTTGATTCTTAACTTCCACTTTCTGGATTAAGTTCTAAAGTTATTCCTCTCATGGTCTGCGTGCATATCTCCTGGCCCATTCATCTGATTCGTAGGATATGCAGGCGGATGGAAACGCTTAATTATTAATTGGCTTGTTGTGTTTGTGCCAAGAGGCAATAAATAACGCTCTCGTCTAATGAATAATGGGGTTGGTTAGTGGGCCCGGCTCAAGCACGGATCCCCACGGTGAGCCGTTAATGGTTTACAGTGTCTCCAGCGCTTGGAGCAAGCCAGTTTCTGGCCAGCCCATTAACCGAGCACTGGGGAGGCGGCGATTGGACCCACTCTGAGCCAACATGGCCAAGTGTAGTGGCTCCAGAGGACATGCGTAGCCTTTGGGGTCAGCTACGGGCCGTTGGAGGGGAACAAGAGGGTGTGCGGGTGGCTGCTCAGAAGTTTTATGTCACAGTTAGCAGTTAGGGCTAGTAATGGCAGTTCGTGCAATGCCATAGGGTTGCAAGCTCTGTTAGGTTTGGACTGATGTCAGAATTTCAAATGAGTTATCAGAAACACATGTACTTGCTACGAGCACAGGCTGTGTCAATCAATAGGTCAATGTTGTTTGGGCATGTAAATAGAAAATGAAGGAAATGTTAATAGACACATTCTTACTGACATACTGTATGATGTGGTTATGCTTGGTCATTTCCCCCCTTCAAACCCACACATACATAAGAACACAACCCCAAAGATTTAACTCTTTCCTAAACACATTTAGAAGACACACAAATGAATCATGTATATACACACACACATGCATACTACATACACGTGCACGTCTTTTTTCATGTCACTTGATCTCCTCTAAGAGGCTCTAAGAGGCCATTAGTCAGTCAGACTGAGAGAGAAACCCATTCTGAGATTAGATTGATTTCTCCCAAAACTTCACAGAGATCCAGCAGGAAACCTCACAAATCAACACTGCCTTACCTCCTGCTGAAAGACATTTGCTGTCTGTGTGTAGGTATGTGTGTGGGTGTGTGTGAACTTGAGAGAAATAAGGGAGTTTTAAAGGCTTCCTCAGATCTGCTTAAGACAGAACATGGGTGAGAGAGTGAATTCAAGAATTAATCAGTGCTACAAATATAGTAGTGCATTAAATAAGAGTATGTAACAGTCATGTCACCTGTGTGTCTGGCAAATTGGACTTATGCCTTCATGCATCCTCAGTAGCTGACTTCTCTCTCTCTCTCTCTCTCTCTCTCTCTCTCTCTCTCTCTCTGTCTCTCTCTCTCTCTCCCTGTGTTTGGTCTGTTCATTGTGTTGAACTGGGAGAGAGAAAAGGAGACAGTCAAGGGGAGAGTAGGAGCCTTTTGCCTTCATCAGTATGTACGGCATGGCCCAATAGACCTGTGAGGGGAAGAGTTAGGGTGCGACATGCATGGCTTCCCTGCTTTAATTTCCCTCCATTTGCGAATATTAGGCCTGACAAAGACAAGAGGAGGGGGCTATGACAACAAACAGAGACAGAAAAGGAGAGACAGAAAAGGAGAGACAGAATAGCGACTGAGGTGAAGAGTAGAAGGATGGAAGAAAGGTGGGTGTTAAGAGAGAGAGAGAGCGAGAGAACGAAAAAAGATAGACTGGATAAATAAATATTGGTTGCATAATTCTGTGTTTGTCAGTCTCAGAAACTCTCAGAATGTCATTGACTTTGAAAACACAATTAAAAAAAAAGAAATATTAAATTATTCTTTTGTACTTGCACCACGTTTGCACCATTTTACTAGAATGACAAATCCTGACATTTGGATTTATGCGCAATAAGTTTAGAAAAAACAAGACTGTAATACTTTCACATTGCTACATAAATGGTGAATTCAAATATTATCCCTCTGTCACTCTTACATCATGACCAGTGCAGCTCCTAAAACTCACAGTTCATTGTTGACCTTTTACAATATCAGCACAAATGCTCTCTATGTTGTCTGATTATGTTGGAATTGGTTACACAGCTCCAAAGTCCAAAATAACTAACAAATGAGGACCCCAGGCTGAGATCAGAGGCCTAACGCTCGGTTGTTGCCACACTCTCTGTGTGTTGGCTCGCCTCAAGTCTTAGGGCTTGCTGAGTCAGAGGCATTTGAAATGTTCCCACTTTCCCAAGAGAGCAGTGAAGATGGTCCAACAACTCAGGCTGTGAAACTTCCAAGGAGCCAGAACGAGCCTTTGAAGCGGTGAGGGAAAATAAGCAGCTCGTTCTGTGTATTCACACCCCACCTTACACTCACAGCGAGAGAGACAGACAGGACAAGGAGAGAAAACCAGAGGACATTAGTGTGTTTTCATCCTTTTCACACAGGTGAGTAAACAAACATAGTGCTGAGCAGTGTTCCAATGAAGCAAATGACAGTCTATAGTCTAGTTTTGCATAATGTACACACTGACGCACAAGTAACCAAACAGTCCACAGTTCTCGCAGTGTGTCTCTAAGTGCATAAGGGCCAAGTGTGGTTTGGGGGGTGGGTGGTGTAGTCTGTCAACATCAGCAAGTGTTATTTCTGTGTGTGTGTGTGTGTTGATTTGAACTGTGTGTAGTTGTCTGTAGGTCTGTAGTTGTCCTGCTTGAACAACACAATGCTCTGTTTTGCTTTTTGTCTTTATCAGGTAATGCATACAATTATTGTATATTTTCAAAGCACTCATAGCCCTAAATCTAAAAATATATTCACACCACTATTATAAAACAACACTAGTCAGTCGGAAGGCAGGGGATATCCTGGACAGGGTGCCAACCCATCACAGGGCACAATCGCACATTATGGACAAATAGGGAATATCAATCAGCCTACTTTAGACCTACAGTTTAGTCTTTGGACTGGGGAGAAAACCAGAGTACTTCAAGGAAACCCCTGAAGTATGGAGAGAACATGCAAACTCCGCACAAATAAGGAAGAGGTGGGAATCGAACCCCGATCCCTGGAGGTGCAAGGCAAACAAGCTAACCACTAAGGCACCATGCCCTCACTGGTTCCTTAATATTTTACATTTCATTGAAAAATTGTGTCTATATTATTAGCAATCAGAAATATCAAAATGCATAATTCATGTGATTATTATGAATGTGTGATAATTATCCTGTTTTCTCTCTAGTTTTTCAGTTTTAGTTGCAACCAAGAAATTAATTTGTTGCCAAATTGTTGTCATAAAAACATTTGTACAAAGTCATCTTTACTATGACACTTATAGGTATTATAAGATGCTTTAAAATACTCTTAACTCAAACCTTGTCACTAAACATTATAAACACATGAAAAATCATTTTGGAGTAGTCTTGTAATTTGGTGAAACTAGCTGGTTGACGTAATCATCCATAATTAGAGTGACCTGTCATCTCTATGATGTCACTGCCATGCTGGTCTTTATTATAAAAGAGGTGACTTCATGAGGCCTTGTAACCATGAGATCGCTGCTTTGAAATGTTCCTTCTGTCCCTCAGAGGAACTCGACTCTGCCGCTTCTGCTTTCATGGATCTCTTTCATGGCCTCTCTGATGTCAGTTTCCACCCCAGAGCTCTCAGCCTGTGTAGTCCCGGGCCTGTGGATTCCCTCTACAGGTTAGGTGCCTGATTGTGAAGAGGTCAAAGTTCAGTCCTTCGGGTTGCAGACTTTAAAAGAAGTGTTTAGAATTTAAAAAAATACAAAAAGGATAAAAGCGGAGACTTGAAGATGTACTGTAGATGAGTATACAAGTATGCTATACTCTGCAAGATACGAGTTTTTATTACAAAAGAGATTAATATAAGCACAGATTGCTGAGGGAAGCATGGTTGAAGGTGTCAAATAATTACATAAGTAAATAAATCAATCAATAAATAAATACAACACAGATCAATAACAGTTAAAGTACTGAGACAAACTAATCACTGTCACTGAGATCCCCATTTAAGACAACAAAAATGGACATCTTAACAAGTTAACATATCTTAAATATAGGCATAATTCAACTAACATTTCTCTTTACTAGATTATTTTAAAACAATTATGACAATTGAGCCTATTAGTAGATATTGTTACTCATTTTAAGCTTGAATTTGTACTATTCTTTTGGCAGATTTTTTTTATTTTTTGCATATGTCAAGCATATAACTATATAAAAGTAATTTTATGCTTAAAACTAGTAAATCTGTTGAGAAATAGAATAAGAGGTCTTATATTTGTTCTTTAATAATCTCATAATGAGAAATATTTTATATATTTCCTTTATTCAAGATCTTTTTTGCAGTGAAGATCTGTGAGGTACACGTGATAAGTTTGAAGTCTATATTATATTTGATTATATTATATTACTACATACAGTATATAAAATATATTATTTGTATGCTGATATGTCAAAAGTTCTGAACCAAAATATTGCTTAAAGTTATTTTTTTAACGGTAAGAAATTTTAAACCAATTTTGTTGTATTTAACTTTATACATAATTCTAAGGTTGTTATTATAGAGCCATATTATTCCAAAGTGTTGAAGTGTAAAATATTATATACCCCTTGATTTTCATGAAGGAATGATGCAAGTTTGCATTATGAAGACAAAAGGTAAATTGTAAGAACTCAGGCTTGAAAGTCAGTCACATTCTTCCTTTCAACAAATTATTTTTTGGGGGAAGAGCATGCCCTGAAAAGTAACAAAAGCAAGTTAAGTATTTTGCTTGGCCTTGTCTTTCCTCACGTCAACCATGTAAAGCTGCTCTTATTAGGACATACAAACTCTACTACCAACAAGGAGAAATGAGGGGAATTATACAGGAAAGAAAGGAAGACACTCAGAGCTTTTTTGTTCAATCGTTTTTGCATTTGTCTTTCAGCATAGCTGCATTGTGTGGCCCAGTGTGCAGCTTGTACTTCAGTGTTAGGCAGGCAGACGGGGTCCATCGTCGTCTGCGGGAAGTGGACGTCCATCTATTAACACCTCATCCTGCCTTGGCCTCCGCTGCACCTTGTAGTCCCATCTCCTCAGATCATGGGGGGAAACCACCAATCATTCGTCATTGCAGTAAAGAGCCCATTATTAGCCTCGACTACGCCGGTCACCCCCCAAAACGCAGTTCCACCTTCCCACTTTTAAAGGCATCCATCCAGCAGAAGGAATGGAGGGAGGAAAGAAAGATGAGAGAGGGATAGCGGAAAAGAGACGGTGGCTGAGCACAGAAGGGAGGATAAGAGGAAAGATTCAGATGGTAGTGAAATCTTTTGTCGGCACTGTCAACTTTGGGCTGCCGGTGAGAATGAGTTATGTGGCATAAGATTTTGGAAGTCAGAAGATTTAGAAAGCTTTTCCAATCCACACTTTTCTAATTGGGATATTATTTTAATTTGTTACATAGTACCATTTATAATAATCTACACTCACTCACTCACATGTTTGGTCATTCAGTCCTAAACCATGGGAAATGGTAACAGACATGGATAAAGCATGGATAATTGAGGCAAATGAGGATATAAACAGGACAAGATTCATCATGACTTCTGACATTCAGAAATAAAAAGTCCACACCAGTAGAACTGACAACAAAGATGAGTGTACAAAGCAGGGTGACTGATTCCGTTTTCTCATACTGACTACAGGAGTAATGGTTGAATGAGAACCAATCAGATGATTCCTGAAAAGAGCCCTCCTCTGAGGTGGGTGGAGCATTTACAGTCCTTGAGAAGGCATAGAATGGGAAACTGTGGAATTGAGTGAACTGGAGATGGTGGTAGTGTGGGTGTGGGGGCATTATAGGGGCTGATAAATGAAAGCAGGGAGAAACAAAGGCGGTGGAGGTGGGAGTCAAATCAAGGACATGTTCAGGTTTACTTGAACTCTGCTTGGGGTCGAGAGGAGGGCATGCTTCGTTGATTCATGTGGCAGATTACAGATGATAAAAGGAGAAGGAGAGAGGAAGGGAGGCAAAGAGATGCAGACAGAAAACAGAAGGTGAACACTGTGTATGAAGGGGGTAAAACGAAACAATAAAAAAATAAAGTTTATAGCTATGAATAACAGACATCTTGGCTATTAAGAGTCTTGCTATCAAGACACTTGACAGCGCCATTTTAACAATTTTCCAGTGTTGAGCTGGTAGTTGAATCCTTTCTTCCATAATCACACATTGATTACTAAACCACAACTATGATTCAAAATAGGTAAAAGACATTTATGTATGGGTTCAGGATACTAAATTTACCAAACCCTGTTCATCTTCATTCTTTTTCATCCTTTGGCTTAGAGGCGAGTTAAAAGTAATGATGTCTCACATCTTGAAATACCGCTGTGTTCATTAGTAAAGTTTATCGAGTTTATTGAGTGTGTGCAATTTCACCGAGGCCCCTGTGGATATAGTAATCACTGCTGCAGCGCAGACTGACAAGAGGAACACAGCAAATATGACTCCAAACAATAAACTTGAGCTGAATTGAAAGCACAAAGTCAGACGAACACAATAAAGAAGCTGTTTAAAATGTTTTGTGCCATAGCGCAGGGGGTCAGATTTTTGCATCGCGCTCTGGGTAAATATGTGCCATAACTCACATGGGGTAGCAGCGCTGGTGTTTAAGCGTTCATGTGTATAATTATTTTCGAGTATGTCTCCATTTTCTCTGTTTCGCTTCAAATCAATTTTTATGGCAGCTGAGTTTTATGGCACTCATCAGGGTGGCTCAGAGACGGCCTGCTTCTGCTTCAGGGGGAACACGCTGTCGAAATGAGAGTTATAAATATGAACGCTTTTCCTCTGCCTTCTGGCGGGATTCTGAGTGGATTTTATGTTTGTTCTGTGTGCATGGGTACGTGTGTGTGTGTGTGTGTACATGTGTGTTTGTAGTATAGGTGGAGGAAGCTGATGTTTCCTCAAAGTGACCCTTGACCTAAACCCTTATCATCCTTCCTTGGGTGACTCTTTCATCGTTATGGCAACCAGGGTTGTAATGCTACTTTTGCAGATTGTAAATTCTATAAAGCGGCCTATAAAATGTATTTAGGTCACTTAAATCTGATGAAAGAGATTATGATAGCTAAACGAATAAGAGAATTCAGGACTCTGAATAGTTGAGGTGTACAGATCATATCTACTATAAACTTTGGAGCTGACATTATTACTAGAGAATGTGTTTTCTGGGAAGACTAAATTTAACAAATAAAAACCAAGAAATGATAAATACTGCATATTGTGACAATAAATAGTAATGAAATGAAATGACACTAAATGTGACATGAATGTATGTGTTTGTTGTTCACGTATTAATGAAAATCATTATTTACTTGTTTCAATTACACTGAAAATGACACGTCGCATTTGACTTGAAATTGAACTTGTCACTTTTACTCATCAAAGCACAGGGGGGTGGAGTGATTAGTTGAGTTTTTTCTGGGAGTCCTGCCTCTGGTGGCTGACATCTAGACCAAACCACCCCCCCTTTCCCCACCCCTAAATGCACGGTCAATTTGTTCCCTCGTTATTTCTTCATCAGCATCCATTTCATTTCATAAGCGATTTTCATATTCACTGTTTCAAAAATGCCAGGTTACATGTTTACCTCTAGAGCAACCATGTTTAATTAATAATGTTCAATCAAATCTACAACAACATTCAAAATCAACCCCCAACCCAGTCCTCAAAATTGTAATAGATGAAAGATCCAGTTTCAATTTCAATGTACGTATTTTCAAAGTATGTCCTTTATTAATAATTAATTAGTCAATCATTATGAATCCTTATTGCAATTTTATATCGGCCACATCCAGTTTCACAAAAACAGAAAGAGAGAGAGAGAGAGAGAGAGAGAGAGAGAGAGAGAGAGAGAGAGAGAAATGTATGTTTGTTTTAGTGTCCTTGTGTGGACTTTCCACTGAAATAATTATTAATGCTTCTAATTAATGCTATGACTAGACCTAAATCATAACCTTAATCTCTGTAACCATAAAGAAACCTTTAGGCTCTTTTAAGTTTATAAATAAAATAAAGATGATACTTGTGAAAAATAAATAAATAAATAAATAAACCTCTGGGGTCAAAAGTCCCCATAAGATAGACATAAAAACACACCCACACACAAAACATATATATATATATATATATATATATATATATATATATATATATATATATATATATATATATATATATATATATATATATATATATATATATATATATATATATATATATATATATATAAAATCATTATTGCATTTAAAAATATATATTTTAGTATTATATTTACATTTTGCATTTATTTAGTTTTGCATTTATTTATTTGTTTGTTTGATTGTTAATCATTCAAATTCAAATTGTATTTGTCTAACACACACCCAATCATACACCCATACATACAACAATGCTTATTATGACTGTCTGTGACCTAAATATAGAATTTACATAACCAGAATTTATGCTTATACAGGTAGAAAAGGAAAAATATAAAAATATAGTTTAAGGGATATAAAAGATAGGAGGCAGCAACTGTATGACTATATTGTATGTGATGTACAGTGCAGATATGTGCAGTTTATGTGCAAAACAATGGCTGAGGTAGTCAGTTATTGTTATTTATTTATTATTATTTAGTTAGTTAGTTATTCAGTACAAAAAAAATTATTTAGTCCAAAATTGTCTTCCATTTGGCTTCCCCTTCATTGGGCCTCCCATTATCCCTCTCCTGAGTGTCAGAACCCTCTCCATTGGCTGTGATAAGACCAAGCACGAGTGTCAGCCTGATGCATGGCAGGATTAACACTGTACAAACACACCAGGCTACACTTTAAAGGGGACTGAGGAGAGGGCACAGGCCGGCTCTCTTCAAAGCTGAAGCGACCCATTCTGCATGAAGGGTTTGGAGGAATTAATGAGGGTAAATATTAACACCTGCCCTTGTGTAAATATTAGCCCATGTCTCTTAGATACATGCAGCAGTGCAAGCTTTCTGCTGAGCCTTGAAGCCACTGAAGTGGATAAAGGGAGGTGGATATCCTCCTTCCGTTAAACTGTTCAAAGAGTAAATGCAGCTCTCCATATATCTATCCATCTTTAATGACATTGCTGAGACAATATAATGATCTGTTTCCATTGGAGGGGACGCAAAGCAGTTGTACATTGAGTTTAAATGCAAAGCGGATCCTCGGAGCGCAGCTGCACTTCCATCTAACCTGGCAGATGGCAGTGTCACAAACTATGGCTTTCCCCACTCAGTTCAACATTGAAAATCTCCCAGCCAATGAGTACATTTTCAAGGGCAGGCCATAGTTTAAAAAGGTCATACGATTACAAAAAACAAAATGCTTTCAAACACGAAACTGAAATTTCCCTGGCTTTAGAATAATTACTTTCTGCATTCTGTCTGAAGAGCACCACCTCACTGATTCCTCAATCAATCGTGTGTGATACCATAACTCTCATAGCTGCCATATCCCTGTGCCATCTGCTGTACGCATATGGTACTGCAGTTTCTTCTGCGAGGTCACTTTCCATCCTGACTCTTGTCTAAGGACAAGTTTCCATAGAAATGGTCTCCATGACTCCATGGCTCCTTCATGAAATTTTGTATCAGTATTCTGTAATTTGTTCCAGAGCTTCACAGTGAATTGAGCGGTGTGCAAATGTGCAAATTGCAGATGATGGCATCACAGCTCAGCAACATGCTGATGACGTACTCAGCCCTGTCTGCCTGTTAAAGAATTCACTTAAAGACTTTTGCAATCAGCACAGGTCTCAGTCATTTATTGCACGTTCAAGATGTAGGAAGATTAATATCCAATTTTTACCACATACTCCTTAACTGTGGCTGGCTCGTGTTCAAGGGTTTTCATATTCTCTCTGACTGTTACAGCCAAAAAAACAAGTAAAGGTATATTTACACAAAAAGTATTACTGTTATATTTCTCTGATTTTTCTCATAAACAAAATGTCTTGTTCTGTGTCTCTTTAAGGTGACTTCAAGACTTGCATACAGGAGCACATCATCTGAGATTTCAGCTGTCACTGAAGAGCCAAGTCTGTAATTAAGCCTCCATTCAGGAAATACATAAATAACCAACAGATAGAGAACGCACTGAAACCAATTTTCCTCCAAAAGACATAACGATGATTAATAGAGACATTAATTCAGGTGGAGTTTTGTCCCAAAACCTTACTCATCTTTCCTCATAATAATGGATAATTACAATATATGGGTATTGTCAGAGACTGATTGCACATTAAACCTTCCATGCTGAAAATGAAACGTTGGGGGGGAAGCAAGCAACGCTCATAGATAAGGATTCACCCTGTTCATTGCACATGGTCATCAAGTCAGAGGACATCTGAAAAAGATGCAGAGGCAGGATGTGGTTTGATTCTTTTCAATTAAAAATGCCACACTTAGTATTAAATTTAGGTGTGAGTAACATTGCAGATAATAATGTTATGATCAGAAGATCCAGGGATTGGAATATGACAAGAGTATGTGTGTAAGAAAATAAAGTACCAGTGCCACTGACCTTTTCCACTGCATCTGGATCTGCCTTTATAAGGGTAACTTAACCACTCAATGTTATATGTACCCCTAAGAGGCTTATCTCTGACCCTCTCCTGCCTTTTCTGGCTTAGAAGAGGCATTAATATATGGAAAGAGAAGAGTTCACCTGGAGCAATACAATGTCCATTCTAACGTCCATTCAATGTCCATTCGACTCCTGGATGCTCTGGCTCTCTGAGGGCAGTGGTAGCTCAGCGGTTAAACATTGGACTAGCGCTTGGACGACCATGAGTTCAAATCCCAGCACTGCCAAGCCGGCGCTCTTGGGCCCCTGAGAAAGGCCCTTAACCCTCAACTGCTCAGTTGTATAAATGAGATAAATGTAAGTCACTCTGGATAAAGGCTGCCAAATTCCATAAATTTAAAATTACTCCTGAATTGAGCCAATAAGTTTTAGATGGAAAAAAAAAAAAAAGATTTATCTAGCACTTTGAAAAGTTCTTCAGTTTGTCCCACTGAGCGAACCGTTCTATTGTGAGAAACAGATCCAAGTAGAACCACTTTAGGATGTACAGAACCCCTGAGATACCATTTGTAAGTGTTTACTGATTAAATTTACAAACTGAATTTATGACGTCCATTATATCGTGATGTTTAATGGATAAACAGCTTGCAAAAAATATACAATCTGTCCAGAGACTGGAGTGTTTTAAAGATGCATTCTGGAAGTTCTCCACAGGATAGCACTGTAGGCTCAATTTTGATATGAATTAGTTCAGTCCTAACCCCCACCGCCATGTTCTCTCTGTCTCCGCCTCTACTTCCTTCGTCCTTTCCTTCGATGACTCCTCCTCCTCTGCATGTGAATATTCATATCTCAGTGTAAACTCCCCCATGCAGGTAATTAGATGATCCAACCCTTGCTCTCTAGCTTGACCACATTACATCTTGTTGGTTGGTTCAGAGTAGCTTTGGATATATATGCATGCATGTGTGTAGGTGCACACAGAGTAATGATTAATAAATCATTTGGACTGCTGTTTCGATTGTGTATCACGATTAATAAATCATTTGGACTGCTGTTTCCATGGTGTATCATGAAGACTACCCTGATGCAGCTAAAGGTTGTGTGAAAATCTCCAGTACCTGCTTGCAAACCTTACGTCATAGTTTTCACAGTTAAGGAACCACTTTGGCCTCTGAAAAGTGAACATTCTAACGATAATCCCTGTGCCTGTAAAACAGATCAGTAGCTGGGCTTCTGTATATCTTTGTTTCTGTGTGGGATTTGTTGTAGTTATTGATGTCCGTGTCTAGTCATTTAGAACGGTTTATCAGCCTAGCACTCACAGAGCACTCATGAGACACAAGCAATGGAGAACCCTTTCCAGATAAGAGTGAGAGGCAGAGAAAGAGCGATTGCTTCCTGTTCCTACGTCTCTCCATAGAGCTACGAGCCGGTTTTCCGGACCCCAAATCACACCTAGTTTTGGACTAGGAGGAAATTTCTGCAGAGAATGACCAGTGACAGTGTGATTCATTCTAGGAAAAGGCTTAATTTGTGTCCGGAAGACCTGTCCCTGAAGTGAGGGATTGTTCCTGGTCTACATTTAGAAAAGCCAGCACAGTGACAAATTTTGTTATCGTTTTCATATCACTCAAATGGTTCAGTCAAGTAGGTTGAACTTTGGCCTTACAGTAATCCTTAACTTTTTTTTTTTGCAGTGTTGGAAATGTAATGGATCAGCATGTCTTTATAGAAAATGTACTTTTAAAAATAGATGTTCTTGTTCTTTTATGTCTTATATGTTTGGTAAGTATAGCTCTGTGGGCACTTTTTGACAAAGTTGATAAAGAAAGGATCGTTTGGTTCAGTTCATTTCAAATCAGTGTATCATTTATCCAATAACATGACTGGAAATCAAGTTAAATAAACATTATTTTAATTCAATTTGATTCAACCATAAAGGTACACTAATAAAAAAGAGTCCAATTTCTATCCAGTCCAACTTGCAAAAATTAAGCTGATATTAATGATTGCACTAAACACTTGATGCTGTGGCATTCGACCCAAACGCACAGTACTTACGCCACAGCATCCGTCAGCTGTGAGTGACGTCCAGAAAGTGACAGAGTGTCTTTATTTATCTCCTGTCTGAGGCAGCAGCCTGATGTCACATTGCTCATCCGTTAGCAGCTCAACAGCCTCTTAAACTTAATTTGGCTTGATTTGTGTTGTTTGCAAGTCAAGCCTCTGCATTGATTGCAGTGTCATAGGATAACTCTCATGTGCTGATGGTGTTCCTTTCACAGTGTGTGTAGGGCAATTGCTAAGCATATATCTGTGCATGTGTGTTGCAAGACGAATGGAGGACTGTTTAATCTGCTGCAGATGTGTGAATATGTTCCAAATTTCAGAATACTTGGACAATTCAGAATACTCCTAACGTTGTCTACTTTAATGTTGGGTGTAGAGAGATAACAACATGTTCATTTGTTTCTAAAGTTTGACCTGTGACCTTAGATCACCTCATCATTTACCATCCTGACAAGAGAGAGAGTGAGACATAGCACAGAGAATGACCACTTCAAATGCTTAGTCATTATCGGCTTAAAATTTGTTCCCTAAATTACTATTGTTTAAGAGACATGCTTAAATTTAGAAAATTGCCCCAACCAGCAGAATTAGGTCTTCTGGACTCATGAAATCTGTATGAAAAAGAGGATTGGATTTTTTTGTGCCATTTTGATCTCAAACTGCACAAAAAAAAGAGGAAAAACTAACAGTTTGTTTGCTAACTGTAGCAGAGTTAACATTATATTTGCTCTAAAAAGAAACAAAAACATTTTTCCTTTGTAAAAGCTCACATTTTAGCTCATCATCTTTGCTCCTCTGTATATCTACATTTACATACACATTGAAAATGAACAAAATGACCAGTGTTCATAGTTTTGTTCATTTAACAATGCTAGTAAAGCGGATATCGCTCTTCCAAAACAAAACTAGCATAATATTAGCTTCTTAGCTACAATAACAAAACAACTACCTAAATATCATACCAAAAAGAATTTAAATTTCAAATAGTGCTACATCTTGCTGGTTAAAGTTAGCAGATAACATAGAAAATACACAAAACCCTAGCCCCAAATGCTTTTTATCATTATTTTCACACAATAATTGGAATGAAAACAACTAAAACAAACAAACAAACAACCAAAAACACTCACTAAACAAATGCATACTTGTGCATTGTTGTTTGTTACAGAAATTACCCCTGCAGTAAGGGGACTAATATTATGTTAAGACATCAGCTTCAGCCATAAAAATACACACCAACGAATTCAGGCAATGAAACAGTATACAGTGAGCAGTGCTGTACATTTGGAAATGTCTTCTCCAGTGTTAATGTGCTGTAACTTACTGAACAGTCTTTTATCTGTGGACAGTACATCTCTGATAGTCCATGCCAAAATCAAATGAGTGGACAAACATGTGTGTTCATATTTCCAAACTGCCACATCATTGGATTTGTGAATGTGTGAGCCTGTTTGCGTGTGCTTCTATCAATGCCAGCCTGTGTATGTGGGTGAGATTTATTCAGCTTGTCCAGTGCTCCTTCATTATTGTGGAGCTTTTCAAGAGTGGGGGATCTCCAAAAAATTTATGACAGACACCTTTATTGGCCCCTATAAAAAAAAAAAAAAAAGAGGGGCGAAGATGGATCATCTCTCTCTTTTCCCTTGTGCGTCTGTCCTACGGGCCTGGCACGGCCCATTAAAAAGGGATCTCTGCTTTACAGCGTTTTAAATGGGCACATGTCTGGTCACCACTGGCACTCAGATGTAAGGACAGTTTTAGGACCCAGAGCATTATCGTTCTCGGCTAAATGGAAGGTCTGCTGTTTCTGGTGTCTGAGTTTACAGTGATGTGCATTTTTTAATTGTGACACTAAATAACAGCCATGTATTATTTAATAGGCTCTTATTGGTGTATTTAATTGGCAGGCATGAAGGTTCCCTGGTCATTAAAAAGCACAAGAATAGCCTGCTTGTTAGCTGCTTTTGTGTGTGTGTGTGTGTGTGTGTGTGTGTATATACCATTAAGACAGAATCTGCCTGTCATTTAATATTGACTATATAAGCAAGTCAAACAGCTGTACTACTAAAATGTCTGCTAACAAATTACTGACATTTAACATGAGTGTTTCAACGATGCTAACCATTTTTCACAAATCCAGATGTGTATTCTGAGATTGTTCTGATGAATTACGATTATTTGTGTTGTTTGCCACATCAACAATTACTCCCGATAGTACTTAATTACATTGATTATGATATCAATCAACATAGTGATTATTATTTTTTTTCACCAGAAAATCTGCATCCTTCTTCAATTATATACTGTTTCTTCAGCCTCTGAAATAAATAAATAGACTAATCAT
The DNA here is from genome assembly GCA_012411365.1 of Ameiurus melas. Lineage (NCBI taxonomy): Eukaryota > Metazoa > Chordata > Actinopteri > Siluriformes > Ictaluridae > Ameiurus > Ameiurus melas. The sequence continues at coordinate 32,378,104 of CM022753.1, read as the reverse complement.
GGAAATGGTGTGCTTAATGTGTGGGTTTTTTATGACATATAATTGTTATGTATTAGCACATTCTTTTGGCTTACTTGATGATCTAGGGTCAGCTCTTCTGGTTTCATCTCATCTCTTGTGGTTTTTGTGAAGATAGGAGGAGTATTAATCAACCTGAGATACGGGGAATGAGAAATTCAATTCTACATTAACTCTAATGACCACCAGAAATTTGGAAATGGTTAAAGACTGTCTGATGAAGAATGACCTGGAGTTGGCTTCAGGATTCATTTATAGTATGATGTTCAGCCAGTTTGTAATGCAAGCATTCTTCCTCTCACACATACACACATAGAGAAACACATGGTTTTTTGTTTTGTTTTGGTTTTTTTTTTTCATATGCATGCATACCTGGACATCCAGAAATCCTATTAATAGGCACACAAAAAGATTAGATAACGCACCCACCCCCACACACACTAGCACATCTGTCAGCGAGTTCTGCGCATGCACACCTAGGCCTAATTAAACTGCATGTGTCGTGTGATCTGTGTGCGTGTGGGCACTGCTGTCAGCATCTGAGCCAGTGATTTACATAAGAGCACTCAGGGGACTAAATGCATCGTCCCTAATTGAGACTCAAGTCAATCAGCGACCTTGCTAGTGGCTGAGCAAAGCTTCAGTGCACACTCAGACTAAAACTGAAAGCCATAATGGCTTTTTTAAACTGAAACAAAACAAACACTGGTATGTTGTTGTTTTTTTATTACACATTACCTTTTCCAGAGCCTCTTTTAATTCAGTGATCTTAACATGATTAGAAAAACAAAAGCAAAACAAAATAAAAAGACAAACCCTAAGTATCTACAGATGGTAGCAATTTAAAGCAGTGTGTTCAGACTGACAATAAATTTATACAGAACTCAAAAGAGGCAATAAAAATGAGAGAACAACATAAAAAGGGGATTACTGAAACCTGTAAAAATGAAGATAAAATCCTGCTGGGCTGCTGATACCAAGAGGAAGAGCACAAAGAGATGAAGTGTTAGTGTGCACCTTTCCTTATGCTGCAATCATGACAGGGAATTGGGGAGCATGTAAAAATTCACAGTTTTCCCAATTCAACCCTTTTTTATGCACTCTTCTTTCCCTTACCTAGGAAAAATTGTAGTTGTACAGTAGCTTTTTATCTTTTCTTCAGCACATATTGTACAGATAGGTGACCAATTCAAGAAAGAAACAAAATAAAGGGTCTTAGTACCTTGTTTCACCATCATAAGCCACTTAGAACAGCTTCAGTACACCTTGGCTCAGATTCTCTGGAAGTCTCTAGAGTTTTACTCAAGAGATAAATGCCATTCTTCCAAACAATATTCCTGCATTTGGTGTTTTGATAAAGGTGGTGGAGTGCACCTCCGGAGTCTCACACGCCAATCCAAAATCTTCCCAAGGTGTTCAATATTATTCAGATCTGGTGACTGGGAATGTCATATCATATGATTTCCACATGATCATTTAAGAATCCTCAAACCATTCAGCAAGTCCTCATACTTAATGGCTGGAGTCAAGCAGAATGAAACCTCTTCCATTCATCCATCCATCCATTTTCTGTGCCGCTTATCCTGCATAGTGTGTCAGGGAGCCATGCCACCCCACTCCCATTAGGATAGAAAGGTTATATATATATATATATATATATATATATATATATATATTCCTGCCCCACATTACTCCACATACAGAAGTGTCCTTGGGCAAGACACTGAACCCCAAGTTGCTCCTGATGGCAAGCTAGCACCTTGCATGGCAGCTCTGCTACCACTGGTGTGTGTGTGAATGAGAACCAGTGTAAAGTGCTTTGTAGAACCAATGAGGTTAAAACAGCACTATATATTTGCAGACCACTTACCATAGTATATAAATAATTTTGAATGTCACCAATGTGTGGAGACTTTTGGGACACACTGTAGTATTCATGGCTGCACTGTTCTCTCAGTTATAGATACATAATGATGATTTTAGCACAGTAGAGAAGCTTCTCTCCATAGACTTGCATGGGCTTATGAGAGATTCTCATCCCTGTTAATGTCATGCGAGCACTGATGTATGAAAGTGGCTAATGTGGCACATAATGAAGAAATGCTTTGGTCTGTTGAAGGTGGGTCTCTGAGACAATAACTTTTAAAAAAATATTTTTAATATTAAAATTACTGAAATGGTGTAATTTTAAGTACCTTTTGCATTTCATTTGCACCCTGGATCTGGAAAATCAAAACATTCTCAGAAAGCCAACTAATTTTTTGACTACCTTTTAGAAGTCAATGTGAATGTTGTTTCCCAGTTGGTTCCCAGCAGTAATTATAGCTTTTCCCTTGTGACATGAATGCGGCATTATGACCAACAGCTTGGATTTTCTGGCATTTAATTATTTTGCATTTATTTGCGAGGCAGTACTGTCATATAGTGAACTTTATTCAAAGGTGTGTACTGATGCTGTGTGTGGTTGTTTGATGGAGTGGGTGAGCAGGAAAAATGAGGACTAAGGCGTCTGGGTGGCGTTGTGTGCTATAGTGCTCCTATTTCTATTCACAGAAAACTCATCTGTCCTGCCATACTTCTCCTCGTGAAGGTCATTCTGAGGTCACACAGGCATTGTGGTCATGGCAAGGTCATGAGCGCACAATGTCACTGAGGATGCCTATGCAGCAAAACATGCATAGTCAAGAAAAAAATAGGAAGTGCTAGTGATTTCACATCCATCCTTAGAGTTTACCATGTAATATCAACAACAGCATGTACAGTTAATTTTTTTTTATCTCAAAGGTACAATGCAGTCCAATTATGTACCTTAAATAAGTCTTAGAGGTACACAGTATTCTTTGGATTCTCTCATTACAGATATTAAAGTCATACCACCAACATTCTGTAGCTTAAAACACCATTTTAATACATTGTTGGGTTTTTGTTAATTCGAAATATTGAAAAGTGAAATATTTACATTTATTTATTATTGTCTCGTCATTCAAATTCAAATTTAGTCACAAATGCAGCCCTTTCAGTCAGCTTATCTCTGCTATATCTACATGTAACCAAACCAGCTGCAATCTCCCCAGGTAACACTTGCATTCGAAACATACTCAATATTGTTCCAAATCTAGAACACCACTGGCATCGTGGAGTGCCTCGGACAATGATAAGGCTGTCTGGATACATGCTACTCTGCCTGTCCATCAAACTGCCGCTGGGCTTCTATCTCTAAGGAGTTCAATTGATTTTAGGGAGCCCTGCAGGCCTGTGATGCATTTTCATCAAAACTGCAAAATCAATGCTAAGCAGATTTAGACCCTCGTCACGAGTCATATTTCAGCCATCGCCCTCGCTAATGCTGACGCGTCCACTGCGGCCATTATTACCCACCATTAGCATTACTGTCGCCGCCGTTACAAATTCAGCTGTTCCACCTCATTTACATTCACCACGCAAGGGACTGTGTGAATGTGTGCATGTGTATGTGTGTGTTGGAGCGCCGCTAAGTTTGGATAAAGGAAAGCTGAGCAAGGGGAGCAAAGGGAGTGTTAGCGTAGCATTGATTACTTACTGAAGCAAAACCGTGAAAACGGCTTTGAGTTTCATTCAAAACAATAGACCAATTATGTGTTTAAATATATTTTTATGTATATAGCTACATCATCGTTCATAGTTATGGAAGTGTATTACTAATGAATATTTCAATTACTAGTTTTGTGACTAAGTTTTTTTTGTGTGTGGTTATTCTATAAAGCACATTTATAGCAGGAACCAAGAGGAATGCAAATAGATGGCCTGGTTGTCATCCCTCTGTCATGTCTTATTTAAAGACCTGTAAATATGCAGGTCTCATGTTCTGTGTACTTGCATTTGCATTTGAGGGAGCACAAGCACACTTGCAGTCTGAGTTATTTTATTACCTACTTTTACTTACTCTACTGTTCACCTGTGTTGCTTTATTGCCCGACATTCATTGTCTACACATGTCGCACTGCTGTTCTGTCTGTCTGACTCTTCCCCTCTTACTCTCAATCTATGCTAAGGAAAGTGCTGATCAGGTTCATGACCCCAGGCTGAACTCTGGTTAAAGCAGCAGGCTGAGTGGAAGCTGATCAACAGAAGGCACTGCCTCTAGGCTGTTTGGCACTGTTGGCATCATGGGCTGTTTAGGGCATTAGGGACATGTGATTAGCCTGATGAAGCCTCCATGGGCTCTCCTCACTCCTCTAACACAACTCTATCCATTAACAAACACACACATATACACACTCACATGATTCGTTAGGTATTGATATTATGGGTAATGCATTAGCTATGTATTTAACATTTAATATTTCTATCAATACATGCCATCTGTATGCATTTACCTGTGAATACTGACATGTAGGTACAGTTATTAACAGCACTACATGTGATTTCTTCCGCTATATGCCACCAGTGTCAGAAAATGGATTTAGGATTTTCTACAATAAGTAAATAAGCCACTCCTCTGTAAAATGAACTGCAGAGTTCAGCTTTGAAATTATCTTAATTGTAATAAATTCATAAAATAATTCAGTTATCACAGCAACGGGTTCAAATTGGTACATTTGTAAACTAGTACAGTGTATGTAACAGATCTTTATTGAGTTTGTTGTAAAAAGGGGTTCCCTGGATGGGCCAGGCACTGCGGCATGTCAAAAAGCAGACATCAGTCCACTCTAATGGAAATAGAAAACCAAATCAGTATACACTTGCGCTTTAAATGAAGTGTCCCTGTAATTGAATTGAAGCATGGACTCACTCAGTCTTCTCTCCCTGTATCTGATCAATAAATAGGCACAATACCTAGAGATCACGCTACAGAGGATTTGAAAAAGAAGAAGAAAAACCCTCCAAATACTTCATAGCATGCCCAAAACACAGTTGTTTACTGTTTTTAACCTCTGAATGAATAACACTGAAAATGTTTTAATAAAAAAAAACATACTCTATGGGTTATTATTAAATTAGCACTCTACAAAGGGCCCTATCCATGGTCTTCCAAGTTATACTACAGAACATAATGTAAAAAGTGCAATAAATATTACAAAATTAGCTTTGTTTTGTCATTTGCTGGAGAAAAAGTTGCACTAAAATGGCATTAAAAAGTTTATACGGGGATAAGGAAGTGGAAACCAGAGACAAGTTTAGCTTCTGTTGTGTGTGTGTGTGTGTGTGTGTGTATGTGTGTGTGTGTGTGTGTGGGTGTGTATGTGTATTTGTGTATTTGTGTATCTGTGTGTCTGTGTAAAAAGGAGCTCCCAGCTTCCCATTAGACCACTCGGAATAATGCTCTCTGTATCATCCTGCAGACTTACAGCAGCTCCATTCGCATCAGTAACTAACAACACAATTGCTATCTTACTCACACTGCCTCACAGCTGCATGCACACACACGCACACACACACACACACACAAGCATGCACACTCCCTTTATCTGTCTTTGTATCACAGTGAACATCTTGAGGCTATAACAGAACAGAACTAAAAAAAAAAAAAAAGAATAAAAACGGGATCTATTCAAATTGTACAATTTGGAAGTAATTAAAAATTCATTTCTTGCAAGTAATTAAAAAGTCATTGCTCATACAAATGGATATTAACACTGAAAGTTTGGGTACCTCCTCAGTTCAGATTTTCAACCAGAAGCACCAGGATAACGCATGATTACAATTCCCAGAACCTTTGTCCCCAAGTAAATATTCTGAATTTATGAGTATTAAAAGATGGATAAGAGATCAGTCATGGTTTAGTTAAAAGAGTAAATGTGTTTCCAAATTTTTTACTTGTTAACTTGTGTTGCTGTTGTCAGCAAAATATCTATATTATGTTTTTTTTAAAAGGTGACTTTCTCATTGGCATGTTACATTACTCTCCTGCTTTAATAATAATAACAACAACGCAGAGGTGTGCCCTTACATGCTCATCTAATTTTGGATTCATTAACTTTTTCTTTTAGGAGAAGTAAACATGATCTCAGAGCAGTCTTTTTTCCTCATATTGTACTTTCATGCAGGGGATTGTATGACTTGGTTTTGGTTTTTGAGAAGCCGTTCCTTGCTGATTAAGAAAAGTGCACTCATGTTTAGTTAAAGCAGCTTTCCATCTGTTGCCTGGACAATGTCACACCTTTGCTTTGTCGCAGATTTCCACAGTTGCCCTGCTGAGCTCACTTCCAAGTAAACATGCACCCAATCAAATAGTGCTGTAACCAGACCTAAAATGGCTGACCGTTTACAAGCTCAAAGACAACAACTCACGTCAGGATGCAACTTCCCTCCCCCATGCATCCTACTGACACTGTCGTAAAAATTCCTTTCTCTTTTCAGGCTGTCCCTGGTTTCTTTCTATCTGTGTCACATATTCACAGATTGTTGCTGCCGTTTCACATAGAGGCGAGTTTGTTCAGGGAAAGGACCGGGAATCTTAAAGTTTAAAAGCCTTTGTAAAATGTTAAATAAAGTGCTTGATAGATGGTACACTGTCTTGCACTTCTATTTTCTCCTGTGGACTAATAAACCTTTTTATTTTGTTTTATCTCACATTCACATGTGAACACACACACACACACACACACACACAGCTACAGTAACTGCCTGAATATATGACTGCATCCTTACTGTAAGTCAGTTGCATAGGGAGTACTGTCTACTGTCTACTGTTTGACTAGTTCACAAAAGGCTAAAGTAATGAATGAACTTGTTCTGCTCCAGTGACATTTACAAGCATGGAAGACCATGTGATAATTCAAAACATTTAACTGTAATAAATTTCTTTTTACTCTTCTAAAAATAATTCACCATCGTTTATAAAAACCTGTGATCTGCCATGAAGCAATAAGCTTCACAGTACCATAATTTATAGGTGTGCAATAATTTATAGGTGTGGGATCGTTTATATGAACGGTTTCTTCTTGAATGCACATTTTGAAAGGGCCTTTTGTGGAAAGCACAGTGAACGTAGCAGTGTGTAACACGAAAGCAGAACTTTTCCACGGTGAAATCGGCCTGGATGTAATTTGCACTGGGTGCATGTGTGTGCGTGTGTGAGGGTGTGGAAACTCATTTGGCCTGCTCTCTGATATAGTTGGGAGACGAAATGACAACAGCAGAATGGTTTTGCGAGAGAATCTGCAACATAATTAGCATTACGAAGACACAAACATTTCATCATACCCGGCTGTTTCTTCCTCATGTTGTCTCTGGGTAGCTCTCCTTCATGTGCCCATTTACACACACATGCTTTCGCTTTGCTCTGGACCTGCCAGATTGCACACCCAAAACTCATTGGGCTGGGCTTTCTGAAAACAGATTAAGCCTAGTCTTGGGATAAATGATGCTGTCAGTGGTGATTTTCCATTGAACAGTGGCCAGTACTAAATGATGACATTCTTTGTCTTTCTTTAATCACTCTATCTCTCATTATTTCTTCCTTGGCTTCATTCGTTTTAGTCTTTTATTCATTTCCCAAATGTGCCGTAACCACAAACATGTTCTACATGAAGCTGACTACGATCTGCACCCGCACACACACATGCACACACACCCACACTCACACGCACTAGCAAGGTTATTTTTCCCATTAGGACTGAGCCATGTGAAGCCTGGCCAGCACACAGCCTATTTCATATGGTGTATTGTGCATGTGCTGTTGTGAGAAGGTTGTCATTGGCAGAAGGCTGTGTTTGACTTGGCTTGGGAAAAGGTCTGACTATGCTCAGCCAGAGGATAGGTAGGGAGGGTAGCCTTCAGACAAGACCTGTTTTCCTGTCTGCCATTGCAAGAGAGACAGAGGAAGTGGATCTACTGTTGTCTTTATGCATAATATATATGCAAACAGTATGGTGTGTGAGGGAGATTGAAGTGGGCATGACAAGGAAGGAAGGTGGTAGGATGAGTTACAGCTGAGTAAGAATGAGAGACAGGGGTGAAATCAGGACAGAAAATTCAAACATAAGCCCATTGCGTAATTTTCTAAGTTCAGACTACCTCAGTTCAGAATAATGTACACTACCAGTTAAACGGTTGGAAATACCTGCTCAAAGAAAGGTTCATTTATTTTTGAACTAGGAAATGACACACATGGAATTATGCAGTAGAAACTACTTTATATTCTAAATTCTTAGCAATATTCCTGATGAAGTTTGGCAAACTCTTGTCATCTTCTCAACCAGCTTCATGATGGAAACTTCACCCAGGAGGAACTTCTTACAATTTCCAAATAAGTCGAGCTCCTCACTACTTCTCCAAACTTCCAATTGAAAACTGCTTGTTTGGGGAAACTGTTTGTTTTAAATAAAAGCAATATATTTAAAAAATACATTTTGATTCAGAAATCAATTTATATAGTACATTTGTCTTCAGAACAGATTTCAACCATAGTCCTTTAGCAAAATCTACTGTAATGTGCAAACTTTTGACTGTTATATACCTTATACATCACTTAATTCTCTTTATTTCTCTTTATGTATTATGAAAGTGCCATTTTTTGTTGTTGTTGCCTTAAATACAGTAGAACAAATGAGTGTGACTCTTGGCTCTGTGATACTCAGATACAGGTTCCTTATGGATGAAGCACTGGTGACAAATAACCAAAAACAAATAATTATCTTGACAAAGTGAATGAGTAACAGCAAGATGCTGGGACCACGGGTCTCTGTAAAGCAGCCAGTGGCCTGTTCCAGATGCACAGATGTTCACACAACCTTTCCCTCACTTTTTGTGCATAATTAATCCCCAATCACCGCACTCTCAGGTGGGAATGTGGCACTTGTGGAGAGAGAAACATGGGTATTCACAATTTTGTATTTACGGGCTAGGTGCCACGCTTTGCTTGGAGTTTATCTAGTTTTAAGCCATTAAAATAGGGCTAATTATTATTTCATGGCTGGCACTCAAATATATCCCATGTGAGACCAAACTGATTTGTTTGCACTGTGGTAAAAGGCGAAAAAAAAGATCACACATAAATGTATTTTTGCCTTAAGTTTATTGACTTTAGCTTGTTTGTAAAGTAACATAGAAACACCAGTCTTGGGAAAAATGCAAATTACATCCTGATCAGCCTAATACGTACCATGCCTTCCTTCTGCCTGACATCTCAAGGGCACAAATCTATGTGCCTATATTAAAGAGAAGCAGCTCTAATGCACTCTTAGTAGTCTCAGTAGAAGATTGTTGGTCTCCACTGTACCATGCATAAAGCTAATCTAAGCTGAGAACGAGTTACAGAATAACGTCAATCACTTAGTTAAGATGATGTCAAGGCTAATAGAATGCACATGACGCAGTCCTGCACTCACACTCTCAGGCTGTACAATGGACAAAGATTCACTTGAAGTGTTAGTTACATTGTTTTATGGTTCTGATGCAGTCAGGCAGGTGATAGCCGAACTCTTTAAAGAACAGAACTAATACACAGTCTATTTTTTACTTACATATTCATATACTGAATAAAAGATAATAGTACATGACCTTGGGACCGTTTTGTGCCACTTACAGTTGACAAAACCAGCTCATGTCTCATCAGAATATTATATAAGTTTATTAGCTTGGGTAGATTTTTCAGTAAGATTTCTTTTACAGTTTGGGATAAAAGTACACATAGCTAAATATGAATAGTGCTAAAGAAAAGTAAGACAAACAAGGTGTGATTAATAACTTATTTTACCCATCTTCATATTGATAAATAAAATATAAATATAACCAGGAGAATTATGTATCTAAGAGTAAAACAAGTTATGTCAAGTGCATTATTATGCATCTATTTTATTATCCGGAAATTTATAACAATAAATTATTTATGTATTGTCAACCCAATAAACAAAACACAATAAAGAAACAAAATATATATATATGCACACATATATTTAAATATATTTTACAGGAACAGTTAAATTGAAAATACATACAGCATTCCCAGTACAACAGTACATGCAAAGACAGTTAGTCATAGGCTGTTAAAGTCTGTCAAAGGCTTTACATTACATTTTAAGTATTTTCAGAACCATAGTAATAAAAAATGTATTGCCACACGAAGCATACTGAAATGTATAGCAATGATCATCAAAACAATCAATTTGGTCAAGTAAATTCACATTATTGGTTAATTATTGAATAATAAATAAATACATTGATATGCTTTCCCACAGACTAAAATATTGAAGTAATGGAGGAACTTTGAGAATTGTTCAAATATTTTACTTATCAGAAATTATGTTTATTCGAATTACATTTCCATAGTGTACAACCGAAGCGGAAAGATGGGGGAAAAAACATCAACTCGAATTCATCCATTTTTATTTCTGATGCTATGATGTGCTATGAGTCTTCTAAACATTTAACAGTGACACTATGCTCGCATTTTACTCTACTCTGTATCATAACCTAGATTTTTACAGTCGCAGTCCACACGCATGATAGATAACAACTTACCCGACCAAGTTCACTTTCCTTTGTTAACATACAACCTCGGACGGAAAAAAAGAAAAAAAAAGGAAAAACGACGCAGGACGTCATTCAGTTCTTTTGATTTTGACTCCTCGGTTTCGGACATTATGGAGCGCGTGATCTTGAGAGTAAGTGCGAACTTTTTTGACAGTCTCGGGAAGGATGATGGAGAACGTAAATGATTTGGTTGGACTGTCCTGTCTCAGTGACTCTCATTCATGAACGCTGTACACAGCGGAGACTAACACACGCGCGCGCGCGCACACACACACACGCACGCACACACGTACACAACCAAAACAAACAAACAAACAAACAAGAATTCGACTTGTTTCTGTGCAGAGAAGTGCATTTTCAATGTTATGACTTTCTTTCATCCATTCATTCATTCTTTCTCTTTCTTTCTTTCGGCATGAAATGCCATCCTAGTCCAACACTTTTTTCCTAGCAGTTGGTTGATAATGCTCTCATTCACGATGTTTAGGCTACACAGGAACTGAGGTGTTATTTTTTAAAGACGTTAGACATGAATCATTCTTAAAGGCTTTATTTATTATTATTTTTAGTCTTGTTTAACCATGCTCAATTCGTTTACATAAATATTACAATTTCAAATAGGCGTATATATTAAAAAAAAGAAAAAATACTTAAAACAAAACAAAAGCAAAAACATGTGGTCAAGTACATACTCGAATAATTTTGTATAGGACTAGCTGGAGCAAATGAAGGTTAATTTTCATGGGCTGTGTCCCAAACCGCACAGCATACTAAATACTCAATAATAGCACGCATGCTGTGTGTAATACGGTAGTATGTGGTTTTGGATTCTATGTTCTATGTTCTATACAACCAAAAATATATAATGCGCCGGTCTTGATATTTGTGGAGCTGTTTCGGAAGACTTGTCGTGTAATGGCTAGACTAAAGCCCACCACAACCTTGTGACGGTTTCCTAATCCATATATGCACGTGTATGTGTGTGTATAATTCAGATCTATTTAATATAAGGTGTTTTTCCCCCCTGTGAAGTCGGTAAGTTCGTTGTATTACCGTTTCAGCACAAAAGATTTCCAACTGATTTATACAATACACATTTAAAGATAATTCTTGAAGAGAAGGCCACTGGACTCCCTTTTTAATATTCCCTTCAGTTTAATTTTTCATGATTGGACCGTGTAAGCTGCTTGTGTTAGTTAATTGCATTAGGCCTATATGTGGAATCAATATTTCCATGTTAAATAAAATTAAGCGCATAAAATCAAAATAATGGCCCAAATGATACGCTTAATTGTCGAGTTTATTCCACTGCTAAGTGTTTTATATGGCCTAATTTGCGTTTGTCGCGACGTTGATGTAGGCTGGGTTACACTCACTTTCCAGAACCATCATCCTGTGCAGCCCTAATAGACAATAAGATACATTATTCGTGAATGCTTACCGAATATGTCTGAAACGAAATAATTGTATTTTCATATATGCTAATTAGGCTGGAGCCTAAAAAAGTAATAATGTGTCTACTGAAAACGGGGGCTACTTGAGACTTTTTGCCCTGGCTTTGGACCGGGGGCCAGGCCTAACAGTAATAATAACAATAATAGTAACAATAGCCGAATAGCTGCATTTTGATTTGTTTACGTTCTCCATAGTTATTGTTCCACAGCAGAAGTATCACAGACTGTATATCTTGAACTCTTCATAAACACACGGGATGAAATGCCTTCCTGAAATGGAGTTTTCACCACCTAATTTAAATATAGGCCTATAGTCAATCAGCCAAAATAATAATAATAATTTTTTTTGGCATCCAGATTTTTACTTCTGTCAACTTGACATAAGAAGGTAACAAGCTATATATATATATATATATATATATATATATATATATATATATATATATATATATATATATATATATATATATATATATATATATATATATATATATACATACATAGCAGGTGATGTAACTTTTCCACCACTAATCACAAAATCAGAGCTCGTCAGCATCTTACAAACGCTGTTTCAAAAATATTTGTCTGGGTGGCTGAATCCAAGGACACGCAGAGTACAGGATCCATACGGAGCCAATGAATTAATTATAAGTCCAATAAATTAGTACCAATTAGGCTTACTGTTTTAATATTGGGCTGTATAATTTGGTAATAAATACATATAACAGAAAACAACACACTGTCTGAAAACGTCATCGGTATACCTTTAATGTTTTTAAATTTATTATTATTATTATTATTATTATTATTATTATTATTATTATTATTATTATTATTATTATAGGAAAGAGAGGATATAATAGATCAGTGATAGATTGGTGGCTCAGTGTTCTCTGGATAGACTCCGGATTCACTCCGGATAAAGCGGTTAATAGAGATGAATGAATGAATGAATGAATGAATGAATGAATGAATGAATGAATGAATGAATGAATGAGAGGATATTGTGATTGTTGAATGAGTCTTTGTTTATACAGGAAAGCGATGTATAACTGAAGGACACGAAAAGTCTCCAAAGTAAAAAAGAAATCATACGTTCAACTACAAACTATCGATCAATCACAAAAATCCAAAACGTAGCTATATACCTCTTGGAAAATTCTAATAGTTTGATCGTTCTCCTTATATGTTAAACATATACAATATAACATTTTTTTAAGAAAAGTTCTTTTTGCAGATTGTGAAAAAATGTATCGCATATGAAATATTTCTATAAGCGTTTTACATGATGTTAGCTAATAGGCCGAAGCATCAACGTCCATCACTTCGTCTTCACACGACCCTCACATGTGAACTGTCACTTCAGGAGATTCACGTGATTTATTAGACACTTCACACTGTTTGAGTGCGTGATTTTTTTTCACGTGTTAATTTTTTTTCAAGTGATCACATATTGCTCACATGATGTCACGTTTGTGCACTTTTAATTCACATGTACATGAGATGCTGAAACGCCCCTCTGCATGTTTTTGTCCACGTGATCACATATTACTCACATAACGGCATGTGATAAACACGATTACATAATTACACGTGTATGTGATTTTTTTTTTTGTCTTTAAGGGAAGTAAGCAAAACTTTGAATAGTGAGGAGTAAAATGAGATGAAGGTGTATAGATTAGATCTTTCTCACACCAGTGAGTTTTACATTTTGTAGAGAAAGAATGCTGTTTCGATGAGCTGCTGATATTTTTCCAAGGGGAGAATGTTTCAGATGTTTCAGCTCAGCTTAGGAACGCACAGCTCAGCATACAGTGTAGGTCTACTTAAAAAAAAAAGAGAGGGAGAAAGACTTATTTATAGTTACGCCAATCATCAAGGAAGATACACGTGGCGTATGTCGGAAACTATAAATCTCCGTCTTGTCTGGGTGATAATTAAGGGACATTAGAAAGAGGAATGCAGAGAGGCCTGTTACAGCTGATCAACTCACATAACAGATTCCTGCGGGCTCAGGCAAGGCTGAAATATTTATGGCCACACAATGACCTCAGTGTATTCTGGTTACGCATCAACTTTATCCCAACAAATGCTAAACGACATGCAAACTAAACCTGTTTATGAACGAATGAAATTTGTACACACTTTATCATGTAGGTATTGACTAATTAATCTCAGTATACGCGTCACCACGTTGCAAGAGATGCATATTAGATGAGTTATCAAAAATAAACAGCAGGTGGCGCAAAGCAGCTCACAACGCGTCTGTTCTCACGACTGAGCTTCCGCCCTGTCGACACGTAGAGAAATAAAAATTCGTCAATGGAGATGAAGCATGGTGCAAACTTGAAGATTTGTGATCTAGATGCATTTAAGATGAATTTGATTAGCATTTTTCACCCAGTTAGAAATGAAGGACGAATAAAATAAAATAAAGACTGTAAGATATTTAATAGGTTTTTATAACTGGAAATATTCTAATTTATATAGAATATATTTCTGTATACGATTTTGAAACGATAAAATAATGCATGTCCATAAGAAATGTAATGCTGGTTACAATAATCCCTATACTAAATATAGATAATATATTTTTATTTAGATTTTCAGATTCAGTGAAGAATAATTTCACTAATATCGTTATTAAAGTACGTGCTATTTGGTAGATTATTATTTATATTAAGGTTGTAAGATAAATGCATCATTTTGTTCCGGTTTTGAATTATGTTAAGTTCATCATAATAAGAATATCGACAGCCTCCGTGCATACGCTTTTAAAATACATTTTGTTGTGAGTTTCTATTCTCAGTATAACATATCGTTATAATGTCCCTTTCTATTTGGTAGTGAATAGAGTTTATAAGAATAAACATTTCATGTAGGCCTATATTAACATTACGGAGGCTAAAAAGTCAAGCAGGTTACAGATGGGGGCTGCGTTATAAAAATAAAAAAAATAATAAAATAGACGTTTAGGTTTTTCTGTCCCCCTTAAATGATCCGAAAATAACTTAAAATCATTTAGAGATATTTAATTTCCATAGTCGCACTACAGCACCGTCAGCAAATTTGGCTTGATCTGAATTTTTATTATAACATGCTGCTCTCTGTATACCTAGAAATCTCACTAACCGAATCCACTGAACTATGGGATCATTACTAAACGATATAATTATTATAAATATCGAAAGATGATTTTTAAAATTAAGATCATTCTGAAATTTGACTGGAGGACTTAAGGTAAAGGCTTAATTGAAAAAAATATTTTGGCAAACCATTCGGAACGACATTCTATGATTTTAGGGAATTAAATTTGACATGTTTAATTTGACAGTCTACATAGGATTTCAAATGACAGAATGCATATAAATGTTAAAATAATTATGTAAAATATTCTTTTTATTCTTTTTATAGTAGCGCATACTCTTTCATAAAATAGCTGTTCATTGCGTAGCATTATAAATTTATACCTATAGAGGTACATTTCCGAAGAATCGTGTGTTTAACTGATGCTGTCATCAAAGAACGGAAATTAAGTCTCTCTCTCTCTCTCTCTCTCTCTCTCTCTCTCTCTCTCTCTCTCTCTCTCTCTCTCTCTCTCTCTCTCTCTCTCTCTCTCTGCTTGTGTGTGAGTGAACAAGTGAGTGATGGGGATAATAGTAAGATGCTAGCCTCGCCTTAACGTTTAAACCGAAGCACAAGCTACTAAGGCTCCTTCTCCTTCTTCTTCTTCTTCTTCTTCTTCTTCTTCTTCTTCTTCTTCTTCTTCTTCTTCTTCTTCTTCTTATTATTATTATTATTATTATTATTATTATTATTATTAATAATAATAATAATAATGATGATGATGATGATGATGATGATGATGGTAATGATGATGATAATACAAATAATAATAATAAAGGTCATTTCGGATATGGTTTCATTTTAAAATAACCAACAACAACACTGTAACATTTGTATTGATGTAGCTGCTTGTAATGCTAGTTACAGGTAGCTAGGTTTGACGCATAACTAAAAGAAAAAAATTAACGTGATGCTGTGGGAGTTTGTGGATTATTATTTGTTAAATGACTTGCTAAGGTTACTGTTGGTGTATTTAGGTGGTCTTTAAAAAAAAAAAAAGAAAAAACAAGTGAAATGCTATGGCCATACCTTAAGCCATTTATCAAACAATAATTGGTTTAGGCATTTGTTTCTCAGATTAGCATATGCATTATTCGGTTTAGTATAGTGTAGTAGGCCTATAGTATAGATATCATTACAGTATACCCATTGAAATGTATTGAAATATGAAAACACAACTAATTAACCACCTTTGTAAACTTAGTTTTAAATAAATATAGAAACTTCTAAATAATGAAACTTTTTAATTGTTATTTCATACCTTTATAACAATTAGCATACAAAGCACAAAACGTGATATCACAATCAGGACAGTTTATACGAACATGGATCTCCAAGTGCTAGGATGTATTGCTTAAGCTATATGATTCTTGCTAAGCATTGTATTGAAGGTTATAATTGGGAAGTTGTGAATGAAGTATGAAATCATATAGCTAGCTAGCTACCCAGAATGTTCCTTTATATCAGGCACAGAGGGCTGGAGTCCAGCACTGTTTGGGGATTTCCCTTTTAAACCTGGTAATGACCTGGAGAGATGAATCACCAAACTGTCCCTCTGGATTAAATCATCTCAAACTGAAGAAGGATATGTAGACATCTAATATGAGTTCCTGTAACAATCACAACATCTACTCTGTGGGTTTGGATCTGTTTGTGTACTCTCTCAGACATTGGTTGCTATTATTGGTGTGTAAGCTCTGAGGACTAGGTGGAGAACATGTCGGTTCAAGACGCAGTAAGACTGGCTCCTGTGTGTCTGCTTTAGAGACTGGTTTAGAGACACTTATTTTTGTGCTTGTGGATTTAGGATTTGTCTCCTGGATATGTTGATACACACACACACATGCTGTGTGAGATCAAACCACTCGTCTATGTGTATTTATTACTCCATATTGTGACTGAAAACTATGCATCTTTTATTTAACCTGCAAATTCACACAAAAGAAATGTACCATAATTCTGTTTTGATGTTATAAAACTTGGAAATCTACACGTTTATTTAACCCAAGACTCTCTTCCTCTCTTCATCATTTGGAAAGACCACCTGCAGACGCACGTGTGTGTGTCTGTGTGTGTGTGTGTGTGTATATAAGGGGTTGGAGTGTTATCGGGATAATAGTAGCAAACACAAACACAATTGTGAGTGATAGACTACTGGCAGACACACAGCACTGAGACAGATCAATTAGTGCTGAGGAAACAGGGGGCAGTAAATATAATTAGCGTGTTTAAAGGTGAAGCTTTTGTCTGCCTCTCCTTCAGTTTCTTTCCCTCCTATTCATTCTCCTCCTTCTTTCACTCCCTCCACTCTTTCTTCCTTTTTTCCTGCTTTGGGTATTCCAGCTTTTCTTGCTATAATCTCCTAAGCCTTGTATTTATAAAGAACCCTTCATGATTCCTTTTCAGTCTTTGCTTCCCCCTCACACGAACACAAGCAATCAGTATTGTTTATTTTATACGTAATAGACTTTTTCCTGATATGCAAGATCACATGATATCTAGTATAAATGCAGTTCTTTTGCCATTTGCAGTGTCCTCAGTACTTTGTGGGGCAATATTACCAGAGCAAACTGTCATTTACATGTTCTAGCATTATACTGATGTATAAAATTATACGATTGTTTTACAAACAATAACAACTGATAGCTCTTTCTTTACTCTTCAGATACGCACATGATATGGCATGGCACACTCTTGTCAATCCAGCAAGGAGAGAAAAAGGAAAAGAGGGACAGAAAGAGTCTGAGGAAAGAGTGAAAGAAGACTGCAAACATCTTTTGGGTCAAAGGTCAGCTCATTTTTTTGGCAATAGCGGTGTGAGGTCAGATTAAGGGTGGTTTCACGGTTGTAAGGGACAGTGAGAGCCTTCTTCTGTGTGGCATGTTGAGAGATACGAAGCATCTTTGTGCATTCATCCCAGATTACAAGATGTCCTACTTGTCCATTCATTTAAGCGAAGGCGCTGCCATTTAGTGTGTGTGTGTTCTGTGTGTGTGTGTGTGTGTGTGTGTGTGTCTGTGTGTGGATACATGACGGAGCAGGACGTGATAGTCGCCACACACTCACACTAGCTTTAAGTTCCTGTTTTAAAACTAAATATATATAGAGGGAAGGTCTGTCAAACGGAAATGGTCTTCTAGTGAAGAGGAATGTTGGGTTAGCAGAGTGAGAGCAGGGTTTTTGTGTGTGTGTGTGTGTGTGTGTGTTGTATTTGACCGCGTCCTGACCTCCCCTGGGTGCCCCCTTACCTCCCCTTCACCCTATCCTCCCATCCTTCACCTCCTGCCTTCTCTTCATTCCTCCTTCCACAACAGACTGATGGGCAGAGGGCCCCTTACATTCTTCTGCCGAACAGACACACACACACACACACACACACACGACACAGACACAGATGCACACACAGACACAGACACAGACACACACACACACACACACACACACAACACACACACACACACAAAAGGGCATCAGTGACCTTTCACTAACCCTTCTTAACCTAGCCATGACCCTTATTGGAATGGTAAACAGATTTTAATGTAAATATAAACAGATTTAAATATGAAATAACAACAACAACAATTTATTATTATTATTATTATTATTATTATTATTATTATTATTATTATATTGCACTTTCCCTTTTTATAATATAAAATATATTTGACACAGTCAGTTCCTATTGATGAAATATTATGTATGAATTACACAGGTATAATGGGATATTGTGGTATAGTTCATGCAGAACACCTTCAAAATGTAATAAATATATGTATATCTTTGTGTACAATAATTTGATATGAATATGTAGCAATTATGAGACAAAAATGAATTCATTGGCCCACGATTGGTACTCAATGACGTGATATTTTACTAGACTTGCTTTCTCTTCTTTTATGCTACACACAGCTTAATATTACGTTGTTTATATTGCATATATCCTTTTGGGTAATATTGTTTAGCAGCTGAATGAAGGACTGATGCATTCCATCTAGTCTATTATATAGCATTAGGAACTTTGTGGAAGGCAACAAATTAGCTGTACTTAGCTGAACCTGAGCTTTAGTGAATAGAGCCATGTGATTGTTATATAAGCATCTTTTGCATGCATTAAATAGGTAAGCATGTGTTCTTCCGGTAGGATGACTATTGTTTTGGAAGTGATGCCTCCCTGATACTTTTACAATAACAGGAAGAGGCATATGCAGCATGTATTATCATTTGAAAGGCAACCCGGCATGTAAACACACCCCACACTGACTCTCTCTCTCTCTCTCTCTCTCTCTCTCTCTCTCTCTCACACACACACACACACACACACACACACACACACACACACACACACACACACACACACACACACATACAAGAGACGGAGAGAGGGTCTACCATTATGGTGATCACTGGCAGAAGTTGGGGAGTGTGTACAGTGACCTCTCAGTCTGGTATTTGTGGTAGATTTATTAGTGGTGTTTTGGCCAGTTGGGGAAATTGAACTGACTGCTACATGGTTACAGACACCACTACCACACACATGGACAATGAACTGAGCATTCATCATACACACAGAGTAGCTGAAACCCCATACACCTACAGGCATGCATGCATACAGGACACACATATCAGTATTACTGTATTTCAGAGGGCCATACACACACAGTAGATAAGAACTTGCATGCACACCCACAGACTCCTACCTTAAATTAACTGACACAAATACACTCTTAAATGTCTGCCTCCTAATGAGAATGAATGAAGAATAAATTAACAAATAGGGCTTTTAATGTGTGCAGGGCCGCTTTTAATTTTTGTGTGGTTGGACAGTGGGCAGATCCAGACGTCGGCGTATGGAGGTCATTGGTCCACATGTCTGTGTTTATGTGGCCCAGATGTGTCGCAGGAAACGGCAGATCTTAAGCCATAACTCTCACATGCTGTCCAACACACTATCTTGCTCTCGTTCTTTCTCCCACTAAAACAAAATGCACATGCGATAAAGATTTGTTTGAAACGTTTTGCCACTGCACAGTGTTCACACATGGGATTAGGTAATAAAATATCGGAGGTGGCTGAAAGATTTTATCTCCCTTTGAGATAAAGATATGTATACTTATTAGTCAAATGAGTAATTACAGGAAATAGACTAATGCATTTAATTTGATTTTACATTATACATTCAGCTCCAGAAATTTTGGACCCCTCTTTAAAAGAAAGGTATAAATTAATGTTAATCTTTATTATTAATGAGATTAATCACATTTGCCACAATTAACTGAAGCACGTTCACATTTACAGTACATTTTCCTTATTTCTAAGTTCACCTGAGTGTTTAGGAACTCTTAAACAGTCATCTATATTTTCTCTGTTTCTCTGGGGTATGAATATGAGGTGACACAGAGGCCAAATTCCCTATCAATATGTGCAAGTATTAGTGAGCACACAAACGAAATGAGACAAAATTGTGCTTCCTAAATCAAGTAATAGCTTTTAAAATATATCTACATGCCTAATAAAATACCCATATCCTCTGTTTTAATTAAGAACAATCAAGAAGTTTAAATTAACTGAAATTGTAATGAATCTACCTAGAAGAGGACCCAAATGTATTTTGCCTCCATGCACAGTAAGGCAGATAGATAAAGAGGCTAAAATTTCTCCAAGGATCCCTTTTGGAGATGTGTTTAAGATGATTGCATTTTGAAGTCACCAGCTCTACAAATTGAGAATTAGACTCCACATTCATGTCAACAAATTATTTCAAAGTTATGTCAGATCTAAGGTGTGCTAGATGCCAATGGAATGCCACTGGAAATCCAATAATTTGGCAGCAAACACAGATTTTTTTTTTGCATTAAATGAAGAATGGCTATACAGAAAAGAACCCAATTCAAACTGTTAAGTGTATTGAACGATCTGTGATGATGTGGAGCTGTTCTCACCACAAGGCCCAGAGAATCAAGTTAGGATACATGAAATCATGGACTCCATGATTCACCTGTAAATTATTTACTAATCTTGCTGCCTCTACCAAGACGTTACAGCTATGTTTTTGTTGAATCTTCCAAGATGATGATGATGCAGATTATGCATCTAAACATGCATCCAAATCAGACATCCACAAAATCAAGTTTTTGACATGGACATTCCAGTCTCCTGACCTGAACACCACTGATAACCTGAGTTGTGAGCTGATAAAGAGATCCACAAGAGAGGACCTCAAACCCTGTAGGATCTGAGGAGATTCTCTATTGAGGAGTAAGCTTAGATTCTTTGCTCTGTATTCTCTGATCTCTGAAGTATTATAGGAGAAAACTCAGTGTGTTATGTTTGCAAAGAGAGTTTGCACAAAGTTTGGAATGTCAGTGGCATGTCAGTAATCAGTGTTTATTTTGTGAATGAAAGTTTTACACCTTGATGCATCAAGGTTTTTTTTTTCAAGTGACAGTTACTTAAAAATGTTAAATGAGTAGTGTATTAAATGTAAAAGCTGTGGCAAATTGTGTTATTCAGGACAATGTAAATAAATACTATTATATACTCACCTCCACAAAACCTGCCCCTTTATCCAATCAAACATCTTCATAAGTCAGACTTGCTCTTGCATGGTTTAAATTCTCTCACATATACAAGTACATATATTTAATTCAATGTTATCAGGGTGTTCTGCCTTCTTTTCTGTCATTTGTGAGATTTCCAGGTGGCTCAGGTGTCACAGAAGGCCTCTAGAATCTTTGTGTGGACATTTTAGCATTCACATGTTCATTTATGTTTGCATGTTGACATATAAAAGTGTTTTCCACTTATACTCCTAGCCAATGGATATTTGGCTATTCCCAATAAGAATACATTTGCTGCTTACAACAAAAATAAATAAATAAATAAATAAATAAGATTTTGTTCTCTGTTTATTTCAATGCTACAATTTAATTTAACTATTATCCTAGTCATATTGGCCTACCCAGCCGATATCCTAATGGTTCTAATGATCCTAATGATGTTGTGTTTAGAGGGAACCAACTTTTAGAGATGATGGGCCTTTAGTTTTTGAGAAACTGGTTGAGTAATCTGGTTTGGACAAGACATAAAGTCTCAAAAACCCACTCTGTATACTTGATGTAACTTAGTTTCATTTGTGATAGCAAAGAAGTAAAACTTTTGTTTGTGCTTTGATGAAGTATATTACTGATGAACTTGACAACTTGACAAAAGAATAATTTATTGAAATCATTCTCATGGCTGGATTGGGAAGCAGTCTCAAGGTTGTGATGGACTTTAACAGGAAACATGGCAAGCACATCACACACACTGCTGCCAAGCTTATTAATAAATTTAAAAACGATTGGAAGTCTGGAACCAACCGAGAACTGGGTGTCCATGAACATCCACTGATGAAGGCACAACCAATGTGGTACTGGCATACTGTAAATAGTCCCCTTTCGGGACACCCTGTAAAATAAACTAAAAGAAGACAAAGTTAAGCTTAAAAACCGTACCCTAATCATATACAGGTGCATCTAAAAACATTAGAGAATCATGGAAAAGTTTATTTATTTCTGTAATCTGTAATTTAATTCAAAAAGTTGAACTTTCATATATTCTAAATTCACTACAAATAAAGTGAAATATTTCAAGCCTTTTTTTGTTTTAATCTTGATGATTACGGCTTACAGCTCATGGAAATAAAACATCCTGTATCTTAAAATATTAGGATAAGAATTTATAATGCAGAGATGTTCAGCTGAGATGAGCTCTAACTCAAAACTCCTCCAAAGGTTTCCTGAACAATTAATCTCTCAGTCTGGTTCAGTACACACACCACATTCATGGGGAAGATGAAGGTAAATTCAAGAGTCAATGTAGTGTCTACCAGGAGATTTTAGAGGATTTCATGCTTCCATCTGCTGACAAACTTTATGGAGATGCTGATTTCCTTTTCTAGCAGGACTTGGCACCTGCCCACAGTGCAAAAACTACTAGTAACTTGTTTGCTGACCACGGTATTACTGTGCTTGATTGGCCAGCCAACTTGCCTGACCTGAACCCCATAGAGAATCTATGAGAGATGTCAGACCCAACAATACAGACAAGCTGAAGGCCACTATCAAAGCACCCTTGGATTCCATAACACCTCAGCAGTGCCACAGGCTGATTGCCTCTATGCCACGCTGCAATGATGCAGTAATCCGTGCAAAAGGAGCCCTGACCAAGTATTGAGTGCATAAATTAACATAAGTTTTAAGCTGCAATAATCAAGATTAAAACAAAAATGGCTTGCCATATTTCACTTTATGTGTAATGAATGTAGAATTGCTGAAAGTTACACTTTTTGAATTAAATTACAGAAATAAATGAACTTTTCCACGATATTAAAATTTTTTTCAGATGCACCTGTATTATTACTAGCATTAAACCATATGATGTCAAGCACACAATCTTTTGACAAACACAGCTTTATATTAGACATGCAAACATTCAATAATAATGTTTAATGCCTGATCATTCACGTACTATTCACATATAATGGCATATTAAAACAACAAATTGCATGTTTAAGGTTGTCAGTGTCGAACTGCATGCCATAAATTTTAACATCAAACCAATTAAATAAATACCCGGCTGTGTCTTTTGGTAGTTTAATAGCGTAGGTCATTCTTAAGATAAAGGTTCTCATTATACATTTTTACTCTGCTCATTTCCTATATTACTGAAGATATAGCTATTTGAGTCTTGATAAGAATACATATAAAATACTGAAATGTGACTTCATGTGTTTTACCATGTTATTGAGTGAATAATGTAATATAGTATTTGTACATGAGCTGATGAATCTATATAATACCTACAAAACTAAGACGCTTGATAGCTTGAAGTTTGTAAGAACAACTTCGAATTAAAATTCCAATTGAAACATCTCATTGCTTTTTATACCTCAAATGTAAAACCATTTTATATACCAATCAGATCTTTGAAGAAAATTGGCACTGGCGCTGTGGTTCTTTTTCCCCATCACTGGTTCTTTATCTATTAGACTGCCAACCACCGTTCCTTTCCTCATCCAATCTGATGACTGCCAATTTTAAACTAGCTTACCAATGAGTCCTGTATATTACACATTGATGAGTTTTATATATAGTCTATTTGAATAATCATTTTAAGCTCATTTAATTTTTTTGTTGTTCTAGAGCACGTAAATCTGTTCAGTTAATACTACTGGGAGCAATCAACTACTTAAAAAATACACTACGGTCAACTGCCCCAAAACATATTCTTGCATGCAATGTTCTGAATGCAATTCCTGAGTGAATTCCTAGTGGAGGGATAAATTATTTCATAAGCATGCCAGGCTTTTTTTTCATCTTTAATTATTCTTAATCCAAACAGTATTGCTTGGCCTGGTGGCAATTAGGATAATAATAGCCTGAAAGATTACTCTGATATTGTGGTACTTTATCATATATAGCTATGGAAGTAAATTAGTCATTTAATTTAAAATTACCCAGTGAAACCTTGACTCTTTAGTTAGACTCCTCTAAGAGGGCAAGGAAATGGAATATAAATGGATTTACAGTTATATTTATAATCTTGGTGGTCATCTTGGTAATTCTGCCATCAGATCTGTCATAGTTCTTCTGTATGTTAGCAGCACATAGAGTATAAGTATGCAAAAAATTTAAACCTTTTAATCTCCACCTGTTTCCACCATCAGGATTTAATTATTTACTGTATATGTGCAACAACCAAGTAACTTATATATATATATATATATATACTTACCAAGTATATATATATATATACTTACCAAGTATATATAGCAGCACATAGAGTATAAGTATGCAAAAAATTTAAACCTTTTAATCTCCACCTGTTTCCACCATCAGTATATGTGCAACAACCAAGTAACTTATATATATATATATATATATATATATATATATATATATATATATACTTACCAAGTATATATAGCAGCACATAGAGTGTAAGTATGCAAAAAATTTAAACCTTTATATATAAATATATATATATATATATAAATTTTCACCTGTTTTCTACTTAAGTTCAGCATTTAGTGATGTTACTCTATCCCAGGACTGGTTAATGGCTGATATGAAAGTAGATACTTTTTCATAAGTATTTCTTTTTTTACCTATCCCAATACATATAATGCTATAATTTTGTTGTGGCAGTTGTATAAAGTCTTTTACTATCAAAAAGGCTTTAGTTGTGCTGTCCATTTGATCTCTGTACCATTGTTATTGTGGAAAGGTGTGAATTGTTTGCCCAGTAGGGGGCTCACACCCCTCCATTTTCCCATTGCCCTGCTCATCAGCAGATAAACACAGTCACGATATTCTACACACAGAAACCCAACAGTGTTTGGACTAATCTTATAATAGACTTGTAGCGATAAAAATATTTCATTTGTTTATGCTGATTGAAAATGTCAGACAAGACGATTTACACTCCACCAGGCAGAATGGAACGCCAGATTATTATGTGAAATGGTTAAATGTGTACAATAATATTTTGCCTGTTTATTACACTGCAAAAGATGATATCTTAGCAAGTGGAAATTTTTTTTGAATATTATTCTAAGGTCACAATAAACCAAATATAAGCTTATTAAACCTAATTCAAGCCATTTGTAATCAATTCAAATAGTCTTGTTCAATTGGCAGATAATTTTGCTCATTTTAAGCAAGATGATCTGCCAATAGCTTGAAATGAGTAATAATGTCTAGAAGTTGGTTTAATGATCCTTTATTTGGTTTATTGTAATTTTAGATTAAGAAATACCAGATAAATGTGACTATATTAAAGATTTCTTCACTTGCAAAGGTGGATTTTTTTTCAATAAATGATGTAACTTTTTATTCATAAAATTGACTTTGGCAGAGTTATTGAGATTTGGCTCAAACAATTCAAAGACAAATTGACAAATAACTATAAGAACAGAACTCATATAGTGATTTGTGACTTCCTTCACTGTAACTACATTAAAGATTCACAGACCTCCTGGCTATGCTTTATGGACCCCTACAGACCACATTTTAAGAACTACTGAAATATACATGCATGGACTTATCGTAAATACAACCACAAACATTGTGACAATGAGATGGAGTACATCACAAATGACTTATTAAATGGTAGTTTTAGATCAGAATGTCCCCCTTTAAAATATGAAATGATTTGTGTAATTTGCAATGTAGAAAATTTTATACTGTGTTAATGATGTACAGTGCCTTGCAAAAGTATTCGGCCCCCTTGAACTTTTCAACCTTTTGCCACATTTCAGGCTTCAAACATAAAGATATAAAATGTTTATTTTTTGTGAAGAATCACAAACAAGTGGGACACAATTGTGAAGTGGAACGAAATCTATTGGATACTTTAAACTTTTTTAGCAAATAAAAAACTGAAAAGTGGTGCGTGCAAAATTATTCGGCTCCTTTACTTTCAGTGCAGCAAACTCACTCCAGAAGTTCAGCGAGGATCTCTGAATGATCCAATGTTGTCCTAAATGACTGACGGTGATAAATAGAATCCACCTGTGTGTAATCAAGTCTCTGTATAAATGCACCTGCTCTGTGATAGTCTCAGGGTTCTGTTGAAAGCACAGAGAGCATCATGAAGACCAAGGAACACACCAGGCAGGTCCGTAATACTGTTGTGGAGAAGTTTAAAGCCGGATTTGGATACAAAAAGATTTCCCAAGCTTTAAACATCCCAAGGAGCACTGTGCAAGCGATCATTTTGAAATGGAAGGAGTGTCAGACCACTGCAAATCTACCAAGACCTGGCCGTCCCTCTAAACTTTCAGCTCAGACAAGGAGAAGACCGATCAGAGATGCAGCCAAGAGGCCCATGATCACTCTGGATGAACTGCAGAGAACTACAGCTGAGGTGGGAGAGTCTGTCCATAGGACAACAATCAGTCATATACTGCACAAATCTGGCCTTTATGGAAGAGTGGCAAGAAGAAAGCAATTTCTCAAATATATCCATAAAAAGTTTGCCACAAGCCACCTGGGAGACACACCAAACATGTGGAAGAAGGTGCTCTGGTCAGATGAACTTTTTGCCCACAATGCAAAACGATATGTTTGGCGTAAAAGCAACACAGCTAATCAGCCTCAACACACCATCCCCACTGTCAAACATGGTGGTGGCAGCATCATGGTTTGGGCCTGCTTTTCTTCAGCAGGGACAAGGAAGATGGTTAAAATTGAGGGGAAGATGGATGCAGCCAAATACAGGACCATTCTGGATGAAAACCTGTTGGAGTCTGCAAAAGACCTGAAACTGGGATGGAGATTTATCTTCCAACAAGACAATGATCCCAAACATACAGCAAAATCTAAAAGGAATGGTTCACAAATAAATGTATCCAGGTGTTAGAATGGCCAAGTCAAAGTCCAGACCTGAATCAAATCGAGAATCTGTGGAAAGAGCTGAAAACTGCTGTTCACAAACGCTCTCCATCTAACCTCACTGAGCTCGAGCTGTTTTGCAAGGAAGAATGGGCAAGAATTTCAGTCTCTCAATGTGCAAAACTGATAGAGACATACCCCAAGCGACTTGCAGCTGTAATCACAGCAAAAGGTGGCTCTACAAAGTATTAATGCAAGGGGGCCGAATAATTTTTTAATTAGTTAAAAAAGTTTCAAAAATCCAATAGATTTCATTCCACTTCACAATTGTGTCCCACTTGTTGGTGATTCTTCACAAAAAATAAAAATTTTATATCTTTATGTTTGAAGCCTGAAATGTGGCAAAAGGTTGAAAAGTTCAAGGGGGCCAAATACTTTCGCAAGGCACTGTAAATGTATTGTTCAGTTCTTCAAATAAAGCCACTGTTAACAATATTCTGGTGAGGGCATCAGTGACAGAAATGACGTCTTCAACTGAGATTGGACAAAAAAGATTAGAACTGATTAAAGCTGTTCTTCTTCACAGTCCTGCTGAGGTTAGTCTGGAGGATATAAATGATTCTGCTCTTTTAAGATGAGTTGTGTATGCAGTGTAATACAGTGTGTTCACAGAAATTCTAGCAAAGCATTTCTGCTTAGTAAAGATAACTGATTCCGAGTATCCACTCAACTGCAGTGCAGGATTTACTCTACAATTGCGGAAATTAAATATAAATGTTTAACGTCAGCTGCTTCCAGTCATCCATCCATCCATCCATCCATCCATCTTCTACCGCTTACTCCTTTTTAGGGTCACGGGGAACCTGGTGCCTATCCCAGGGAGTATCGGGCACAAGGCAGAGTACACCCTGGACAGGGTGCCAGTCCATCGCAGGGCACAATCATATACACATTCACACACACATTCATACACTACGGACACTTTAGACACACCAATCAGCCTACTATGCATGCCTTTGGACTGGGGAGGAAACCAGGCTACCCAGAGGAAACTCCCGCAGCACGGGGAGAACATACAAACGCTGCACATACATGGCCTCGGCGGGACTCAAACCCCGGAGGTGTGAGGCGAACGTGCTAACCACTATGCCACCGTGCGCCCTGCTTCCAGTCAGTGTCTATTTAATAAAAAGATAAAGTAAATAACTTAATAAAAATATATCATGCATGATAGCTCACAAAAGTGTACTGTAACAAAATTGTTCTTGATATTGCTCTTATGTTGTCATATTGCCCAGCCCTATACTGAAGCCAAATTAATATTACAGTGTTGGTCTTTAATTCCACTTAACACAGACAAACCAAACACACAAATACACACAGTCAAGTCACACACCCAATGATAAGATTTCAGTTACCTGAAAAGCACCTGTTGTTGTAATGAGTGGAAAGCAATACATATACATACATACATGAAAGTGTTATATTTATTGTTATAATTTTTTTATCTGACTATTTATGCATGTGTGTGTGTGTCTGTGTGTGTGTGTGTGTGTTCACAGAAAAGAAGACCATGTAGGTTTGAGTAAGAATGCTCACCATATGTGATTGGATAAGCGAGAAAAAGAGACAGCTCATCTTTCTTTCTTTGTTTCATCGCTGTTTTTTCCCTCCTCCATTTGATTTATATCCTTCTGCTTAAACTCCACCAAACTTTTGAACCTGACCCAAGTATGTAGAGCGTTTAGTGTACGTGTGTGTGTTTACATTAAATGAGTGTGAGAGATTATAGAAGAGAGCTGAAATCTTAGTCTCTCTTTTGCTTTCATATACATTGCGTACACACACACACAAAAATTTGCAGCCTAGTGACAAAAATGTTTAATGTATAATAATACAGAATGTCAGCTGCTGAAAGTATATGAATATGTCAATATTTTCAATATGTGTGGTTTTATTAATTGGAGGTAAAAGTCAGTATGCATATGTTTTGTTTTTTTTGCTAATCATTATTAATCAGTAATATTGGTCGAATCTATATATACAAATTATAAATGCTCAAGACAGTGCATGCATTTATTGTTGTAACAGAAATATATCAACCAAACACCCTGTAAGTAATAATAGGAAGGGGATTTTTCTCTAATCTTTCAATATGGTAATAAATGATGGTGGCTTTATTTCAAAAGATTTCTAACAGAACCATGTGAGTAGCATTTCAGTTCCTCTGAGAGTTTTTACTGATCACCTGCCAGCATGTCGAGATGGGACTGGTTGGTGAGCGCTTTGTTTCTGTGCACTATAACACACACACACACACACACACGCACACACACACACACACACACACACACACACACACACACACTCACTCTGAGCATTGATTTCATTATCACTCTTGCACATATGGATTTTCCATAGTGTTGAAGGTTATCTGTGGTCGAGCCTTAATGCAGACCCTAAAAAGGGAAGGACACACTATGAAAAGGTAAAGATGTGCGAAAGATGCAAAAGCCTGCCAACAATCACAGGGTTACACATTGTCTGCATTGAACATGTGGGACTACACTGCTCTAGGACATTCAAAACTGTCTTTATATCCTACACACATGGATGTAATCAATGTAAATTGTTGCCATACCCCTGCTTCTCTCAGTCTAGTGTCTTTCATTCTCTGTGGACAAATTCACTACTGGTGTGACGTTAGGGTGATAATGAAAGCTCCTATGGTTAAATTAATTTATATTGAGAAAAAACCCCCACAGTTATATTGTGCTTTTGGATCTTTCTCGCTCTCTCTTGCTCACACAGAAGCTCTATATGCCATTTTGCCATTAGCTTATGGTTTATTATGGTTTTTATCAAAGTTTATATGGTGGCCTTCACTTTTAATATCGTAAACTTTAATCACCTATAATAGGAGTGGACAATATGACAAAATGAGCATATCATGATTCTCAAGTAATTTCTGTGACATACATGTGCATCACCAATATCTAGGATCACTAATAAGCTTCCAACAAAACTTTAGTGTTTCTTTAAAACTGGGGAAAATAATTCAGTGTGCTGAATTATACTTTATCTAATATACATCAGACTTTATCTTATCTAATGTACTTTAGAGTCTGAAAAATACATTTAACACCACAAGCAGGACTTCTGTTGAATTCTGTAAAATGTTTACGAAGATGAGATTTCAATCAGTTTATAAGCAAAAAAACAAACAAACGAAGAAAAACAAAAATACAGGGTGACTGAAAAATCACTAAAAAATTTGAGTAAAATTACATATGATTCATTTTGTGTTTATTATTTACAACCAATACTGTACATGTTATACACTCATGCTCAACACATTTTATCTACTTTTATCATGGTTTTGCGGATTTTACTCAACATATTCCCACTTGTTCCTGAGTTTATGGACAACCTGAATGTTTAGTATGAAATCACAATATCAGTATCAGAACATCTCAGTAAAGTGTTGCGTTGACAATTTATCACCATATTGATATTATTTTGTTATATTGCCCAGCCCTAACCTATAGCTATCCTCAATTTATCATTTATTCTTTTATAACAGTATTAGTACTTGAACACTGAAAACACACAGCATATTAAGCAGAATGACTATATGCAGGTGAAGGATTATAGCCAGTATGTCATGCAATCTACGATTTTAAAAGTTTCCTTACATAGCTAAAAAACAGCATGTATATTGTATTTGGTTTAATAATAGATCAAAATGAGCTACCTACCATCGTATCTTATTAATCCTTTAGGGTTGTGAATTTTCCCAATTGGCAGAAGCTCGGCAAGAATTAGGAGATTACATTTGTTGTCTTTGTCCGTTAATAGCATTATACAATGTTCCATCCATCCATCCATCCATCCATCCATCCATCCATCCATCTATCTTCTACTGCTTACTCTTTTTAGGGTCACAGGAAACCTGGAGTCTATCCCAGGGAGCATCGGGCACAAGGCGGTTTACACCCTGGACAGGGTGCCAGTCCATCCACAATCACATCCACACTCACACACACGTTTATACACTACTGAGTATTACCAATTTTTGTTAAGTAGATACAGCTTACCTGTAAGCAACTTAAGGATGATCAGACATTAGATAGATTGATGGAGATACGGATGAGTGTATAGATGGACAGTCAGACGGATGACTTTATTGATCAACAAATGTGACATTTGTGTTTAAATCTGTCTCTACTCATATGTAAGAGCATCAAAAGTCTTTTCCATGTGTCGAGCTAAAAAGCAGCTAAGCTACTAATTAGCTACTTAAAATGTATAGTGATAGCTAGCTAGCTAGTTAGCAGAGGTGGGTAAAGTAGCCAAAGATTTTGCTCAAGAACAAGTAAAATTGCTTATAAAAATAACAACTCAAGTAACAGTAAAAGGAATAATGTTAACAAATACCTAAGTAAAAGTAACAAAGTATTCAATGAGAAGACTACTCAAGTAGCAAGTTACTTTGGAAATGATTCAAATTAATGGAAAATTCTGAATCTCAGAGCATTTTAAAATACATTTAAAAGTAAAAGCACATTTCTGTGATTAAAATTTACCTGCAGTAAGAGTATAAGTATGGCCAGTTAAACCTACTCTTAAAAGTATATATTTTTCAGAAAGTTACTCAAGTAAATGTAGCAAAGTAAATGGTGGCGCAGTTGGTAGAGTGGGTTGTCCACTAATCGTAGGGTTGGCGGTTCGATTTCCGGCCCGGGTGACTCCACATGCCGAAGTGTCCTTGGGCAAGACACTGAACCCCAAGTTGCTCCCGATGCTACCGTTGGTGAATGGGTGAATGAGACACAGTGTAAAGCACTTTGGATAAAAGTGCTATATAAGTGCACATTTACCATTTTAAATGTAGTGCATTGCTACCCACCTCTGCTAGGTAGACCCATAAATAAACAAAACATCTTAAACAGATATAAATAATTAAACATAATTTCATACTTACAGTTTATTTACATCCATCCATCCATCCATTTTTCATACCGTTATCCTACACAGGGTCTCAGGGGAGCCTGGAACCTTTCCCAGGGAACTCAGGGCACAAAGTGGAGGACACCCTGGATGGAGTGCCAACCCATCACAGGGCCCAATCACACACACATTCACACATTACAGACAATTTGGAAATGCCAGTCAGCCTACAGTGCATATCTTTGGACTGGGGAAGGAAACCAGAGTACCCAGAGGAAACCCCCATGCCACAAGGAGAACATGCAAACACCACACACAGGGAAGAGGCAGGGTTCAAACCTATGACCCTTGAGGTGCAATTGACCATTAAGATGCCGTGCCCCACAGTTTATTTACACATTTGCCAATTACAAAAATAAAATTACAAACAATACTAGTTGTGTAAAACTGTTATAGATTTGAATACTGGTCACTACTGCAGTGCTGAGCACTCTGTCTGACTGGCGCTGATATGCTAATGTTTTGTGTATCCAGGGAGCACAAGCAAAGAGTACATTGTTCAACAAATGATGAGATATTTGGTTTTCTATTAAAATCACACCTCTTCACCTCAGAGAAACATAGCATCTGGGCAGAACTCAAAATTAAAAGTCTGTTGTCCAAATAAGCTTTGCTCCCATTAAAACACAGCATACTTAAATCTGCCATAGAAGCCAGGCTCCACTGGAGGTCTATGGATGGTATGTTGGGGGCTTCACTGGAGATTTTTGCTCAGTTTGCACTGTCCACCAAAAACAGGTTGCGTTAAATGAACAAACAGAGTGATATTGTAGTCAGATATTTGATGATTTTATTGACTAAAATATTGAACTTCACCAGAGTAATAATATATATATATATATATATATATATATATATATATATATATATATATATATATATATATATATATATATACATTCTACATTCATTGTAGCATTTTGTTAAATGGTAGTCTTAAAGTAATCGTCTGTGGTTTGCACCCCTAAAGTGAAAGTTACTAACTTACTTTTGGTAGAAATGAAATCGCCTGTTCTGAATATAGGCTATAATCAGCCAAAAGAAAGCAGATTCAGAGATCTCTTAAGGGGGGGGTGGGGGTTAGTTTTTTTTCTTTTTCTTTTCTTTCTTTTTTTTTGCAGTCTGTGAAAATTCACCACAGAAGGGGGATAATTAGATGGATAGATGGATAGATAGAGATGGATAGATAGAGTACGTTTATATGGACAACAATAATCCGATATTAAACAGATTAAGACGATACTCTGATTAAGAAACTAGCATGTAAACAGCGATTATTGATGACCTTAATCCGGTTAAAGTCATCCTCGAAGTAAACACAAATCGAATTAAGATGTGTAGTATTTCTATTTTAGTCGCATTATCGGCGTGCATTACAGACATGTGCACACTTTAATCACACTATTAACGTCGTGTAGTTTTTGCCGCTTTTGTGACAGGACATGATCACACACGGCAGTGCTCAACCATTTGATGGCAAACAAGAGAGCACAACTGTGTCCGAAAACCGCGTACTTACCTACTATATAGTAGGCGAAAGACATGTATTTCAGTTACTATATAGTAGGTAAGTACGCAGTTTCGGACACAGCCCATTGCTTCAAGCAGTCATCTATTTGCACATATAGCATGACAAATAATTACCTGCACTTAAGCTTTCGTAAAATTAAAAATTAAATACCCAGAACTGTATGTGGTACCATAACGAAGACAAACTGTATGTTGATGGAGGGAACGTCGGACATTATTGTCTTATTCAGAATAAGGTCAATAATTAGATTACTGCTGTCCATGTAAATGTAGGCTTACTCCTTTCCACGGTCACGGGGAACCTGGAGCCTATCCCAGGGAGCATCGGGCACAAGGCAGGGTACACCCTGGACAGGGTAGATAGATAGATAGATAGATAGATAGATAGATAGATAGATAGATAGATAGATAGATAGATAGATAGATAGATAGATAGATAGATAGATAGATAGATAGATAGATAGATAGATAGATAGATAGATATATAGATAGATAGATAGATAGATAGATAGATAGATAGATAGATGGATAGATAGATAGATAGATAAATGGATGGATGGATGGATGGATGGATGGATGGATAGAGAGATAGAGAGATAGATAGAAATTACTTATGAAAATGAATTGAGACATTTTACGTAATGGAATATGGCTTACCATTATATTAAATAGTGTGTTTACTGTTTGATTCATGATATATAGACATAAGGCATAAAATAATAAAGATTGATATATGTGTCTTGTGCCTGATGAATGGATTTAGTGTTTTGCTGTTGGATAAATTCGACATTGCTTTTCTGTATGGTGTATATTATACTTAAAGACAAAATGTTGGCCATGTATGAGAAATCTTACTGTGTGCGTGAGAGGGGCAGCAAGAAGGAGAGAATTAGACATTGGTTGAAAAATGAGGCTCCCCGTGTACTGATGTTCCACCTATGTTGCTGTGACCAGTAGTTCACCTCTCTCTCTCTATCTCTTTCTCTCTCTCTCTTTCTCACTCTTTTTCTCTCTCTCTGAGTGCCAAGTTTGAGTAAGTAGGGCACTGATGGGACACGACCGGGTCAGACTGCCAAACATCCTTTTCTTTCTCTCAATTTCTCTCTCTCTCTATCCTTGCTCCTGATATGGAGTGAAATGGAAAGAATAATATGAAGTCAAGGGTGCTGATATAGTGTGTGAGCATAAAACCTAGATGTTAAGCCAACAGAATCCCGTGCTTGCAGATAAGCAAGCCTCAGTGAAATGTTGCAAAGGTTAAGGTTACTGTACGGCCGAGGTTACTGTAGCTGTACAAGGGTGATGTAAAGTACAAAAACATCACCCTTTCTCTTTCAGATTTGTGATTTTTTATTAAATGTGATTTTTTTTGCATAAATTCGATTAATTATAAAACACACAAAAGAAGTGAGAAATTTAGAGAAGTGAGAAAAGGGGCTAGAAGTAGGAAATTAAAATGGGAAGATTAAAATGAACAAGCTAAATAAACACAGAGGCACACACACGCAAATAGATAAAGATATGATTTTCCGTCTTGTCTTTTGTGGGTCTAGCTAGGAGGGGAGTACTTCCTGGTGTTGTGAGAGAACAGGAAATTCATTTTTCATTGGTGTGACATTCTGAAGCCCGCCTTCCCATTGTTACGAAAGGGAGAGAGACAGCAAGGACACGCATACTGCAGCAAAATACACACACATACAGTACATAACAGAAAAAGATGATGGGTATGTATGTGGACATGCTGTGAGACACATTCCCATTTGGTTCTAATGTAGACTGTGGTAAGCGCAGCTTTATATCGTGTGTGGAAATAGTGTCTATAGCAAAATTCGGTAAGTTCTTGGGACAATGTTGAAACTTGAGTCTTGAACTTAAACTCATGCTGGAGTCATTAGGCATGGGAGCCTGTATAACGGATGCTGTGTTTGTTTAAACCGGTAGGTCATTGCCATGATTAGCCTGTGGGCGGAAGACGTACACACACACACACACACACACACACACCTCGCTCTGACAGAGAAAAATAGAATGGCTAAATGTTTCCATAATAGGCTACAGCTCACTTTGTTATTACTTGTGTGTGTGTGTGTGTGTGTGTGTGTGTATGTGTGTCTTCATCAAGTCTATGGCACAAAATACTAGAGATACTAATGACATACCATATCAAGTGAAACTATTCTTTTTTTCATACAAAAATTATTAGTGTAAAAATATAAGGAACTTTCAGGTATTGCTTTACTCATAGAAGTCCTATTATGGCCATGGTATGGTTAAATAGTCTGTAAGTTTTTATTGGTTTTAAAATATAAAAAAACTCTGTTCTTACTGAACCTTAAGTTTTTCCAGAGTGTTTAAGATAGATATTTATCTGGATTATGATTCTGCCATTCCCAAACTCTCAGTTCTCTCTCTCTATCTTTTTTTTTTTTTTTTGCTACTATTGTGTATTCTATTTTATTTAACTGTAAATGCTTTATATCCTCACCTTTGGGACCATTCACAGTTTATTCCTGAAGTATCAAAGCAGTTGGTAGCTGTCATGCACCCACCACCATGCTTCACAGCTGGGCCTTTTATCCATGGTTCTTAAAAATATCCAGAGTCAGTTGTTCAAGTCTTTCCAGAAGTTGGTTGGATGGGCTGCTCTCCATAATTTGACAGTAATCTGGATTGTTCTACTATAATTAAGTTTCATAAATTCTTTTGTTTAGTTTGAAAAATCTGGAATTTCTCTGCGGTGCATCAGAATTATTTCCCCCCCAAGGAATCCTTAACATTATGCATTACCACTCATAAGAATAGTAAGAACCAAGCAAGACCAAGTTTCTCATCTTCTTGTGAAAGCAGGTTTTACATGCTGCTCTCACTAGCTATTTTGTCAGTCATTTGCACCTGTTCTGGTAAAGCTGATGCAAATCCAAATCATTCTGGATGATGTTCAAACTGCAGTACAGCTGTCCCTGTTTTTTTTTTTTGTATTTTTATTTTATTTTATAAATCTAACATTTATGTGTAACAATTAACATTTATGAGTGGACTTTGTTGCCTAAATATCTAATCTGATTAAGTCACTGTAAATGGTTACCAGACGAGTTTCCTATTTATTAAATACTTTGATTACTAGATGTGGAGATTAGAAATATATTTTTAAAAAATATATTCACTTTGTAGTGACGATTTATATATGCAGAATATCAGAAAAATCCTGCAGCCCAGCTGAAGCAATGAAGCCCTGTTTCTGTTTATGGGTGTTGCATTTTGTGGAGGCTTGTGCACATTAATTTCCCTAACAAAGCAGCAGGGGCACCTGGCTCTCGCATCCAAACTTCATCCATCTCTTCAGTGCAGACTGATGCAGAGAAAAATCAAATTCTCATTTGCTTGCTGAGGGAGAGAGAAGGAGAGAGAGAGAGAGAGAGAGAGAGAGAGGAGGGGTACCTGGGCATACTGACCTCCCGTTGAACCCGCAGCCGCTCTCTGTTTAGTCATTCATCTGCAGTGGAGACAGCGAGCAGGCCTGATTGGAAACCGCTGGGCTGACATTTTTCTAGGCCTGCAGATGGAGGAGTGTGCGTGTGTGTATGTGTGCGAATGAGCGTGCTTGTGTGTGCCTGATTTGCTCTGCCCATCGTGATGTGCCATGCGTCTCTTTATTCTCAGCAGACAGCAGAAGGCCAATGTAAGGGAGATGGCATTTCATTTTGAAGCTCAGAGCCACAGTGCATATCCTTTAAGGTATCCCATCATACACTATCTAATGATGAAAATGCGGCCATCTAGCCTGAACCTTATAAGTAGACCAATCTAATTATGCGATATTAGAATATCTCAAAGTGCTTGACCTTGACCGGTTTCACCCTTTAATTTCATCTGATGCCATCCTAAATAAGGAGACGCTAAATTAGAGCACAAAAGAGAAATTACAAACACAAGCCTACAGAATTTTTCTTTGTGTGTGTGTGTTCGCTCTGTGTGAAATTTGTCATGTGTTACAGATGTTGTGCTATTTGGCCATTTACATTTAAAGTAGCAGAAAGTCAGTGATAATTTATAATGTAGATCTAAGAGGCATACTTTCTGGAAAGCATACATCAAACTAGAACTCTTTGAAGAGATGTTTATTTATATTTTATATTGCCTTTTCTTCAGTTCAATTCAAATAATTTGTAGCTGCTGGATTTTAAACATGAATGGTACAATGTATGAATTCACCACAGTTCCTGTTTTGTGTTTAACTCTGTGCAACTAGCAGCAATTCAGAGTACTTGTGATTTATATTTTATATGTATATCTATATTTTCCAATAGAGATTTAAATACCCATTGCAGCACCTTTCTATAACTTCGTCCCACCTTCCTTGCGTGTTGGCATACTCAAATCCCATTTCTTGTAAATACTGTATAAGGAATATATATTCTGCATTGTTGCACTTTGAATGTTCTATGTCGTGTTCTTTTGTGCATTTCTAAACAACTTCCAGGTTATTTCTTGTATGCATTTTGTCATTTTGATTCAAATCTGTGCATGCATTTGTATCTTCTTTCTCTGTGCATGCATTTATATTTTCTCTCTCTCTCTCTCTCTCTCTCTCTCTCTCTCTCTCTCTCTCTCTCTCTCTCTCTCTCTCTGTTTTGATTAGTTATATTCATTTGAAGATTGATTGTCGTTACTTTGTCATCCACTTGCTCCACTTGTGACAGAGGATTTTTTTTCTCTTTGCAGTCTCTTTTAGATTACCATGTGTGAGAACTCCCAAAGTGTTTGAGCACACTTTTCCACTGTAAAATGGCTTGACAAGTTTCATATGAGTGCTCTCGAACAGTTAAAAGCATTTCCATGAAATTTAATAGTTTCTCCATTATTTAGCTGGGCTTTCAATTGAAAGCCATTTGCCACAAGCTTCACAAAAGAACAGGTTTAATCTCTCTATCCTCCATTATCGTAATTCTAAGCTGCACAGTTTTATTTGGGATGATTGCATCATGATCAGAATACAGGATAATATCAGAATCATATTTGTATTGACAGATTCTTTTTAATTATAGCAATAATTAGCATTGTATTGATACATTTGATATATTGATACATTCTAACAGTCTATTGAATGCAGTCATTGAATATTTTTAATTTTTTGTGTTTTTAGCTGATAGAATTATATTATGCTATTAGCTTTAAAGAAATAACAAATTAATTAAAGTTATCAGGATGTATTATTTAAGTACAGAGTTGATAATGATATAAAACTCTGACTTGACCTTTAATTGACCAATTAGCCAGTGTGATGTGTTTTATTTTTTGTTTGGTTTTATTTTAAAGTTTGGTCTGTGAAACAAAAATTTGGTATATATAGCTAAATCCAAATGGATTTATAGTAGTAACGATTTCTACAATATCAGCTGTGGTTCCAGATTTAACATTTTGATGTGTCACATACCATTTTAACAAATTTCAGATTTGTCATGACTGAATTGACCCACCCTCATGGCAAACACCCTACAGTACAGAAACCGAGGAACAAATGGACTGGATCATGAGTTAATATGCCTGGAATTTTGGTGAATGTGAACTATCTATATGAGTACAGCTTATATGTGCAGTGCATGATGAGGAAGCATACAGTGTATTTACCAATTTGAATAACACATTTTTATACATTTTCCAAAAAATAATTTTGTTAAAAAATTGTTTTGTAGAAGCATGGTTATCAATGTGGGGTCCATGAATAACCAGGGAATTTTTTTATTTTCTAATTTTGTTACAGTGGTTGAAACCAACCACTATCAAAGTTATTATGCCTATTAATAATGTAAAATGGAATCAGTGGCAATTTTAATATTAATGGGTCCTACAAGTAGCAAAATTCAGAAATTCTATAGGCAAAATATTATTGTACATATTAAAAGAATATGCTTATTTTAAATAGTTTGTTTTTCAAATGAGGCAGTCTGTTAAATTATATATATATATAAATATATATATATATATATATATATATATATATATATATATATATATATATATATATATATATATATATATATATATATAATTTCCACTTTGCACTACCTTTTTTTAAATAATTATATATACAATTTTAGTAATTTTATATATTTCAATAATTATAAACTGTATGTAAGCAGTTGAGTTGATATAATATAAATCTTTTTTTCCAGTCTAAGTTTATTTTTGTACATATTAGATTTTTTATTTTATTTTTTTAAATTGCATTAAGATAATTTTTTGACAGGGTTTTAAATGCAACAATCATGATTTTGCTGGAAGTTAAAAAATATATATATATAAGCAAACCTATGTATTGTGATACATATGTACTGTAGAAATTTAACCATAAAATGCTGTAATATTACTATAGGGCTGGTAGATATGACAATATAGTATTGATATCATGATAAATTATACATTTTATTACAGAGGGATTGGAAGCCGCTGAGCACTACATTGCTGGCAGTTTGTAAGCAAACCTATATATCATGTATCATAGAAATGTCTTCAAGATTCATGATGTGATATTTTGATATCACCCACCCCTATGTTGGTGTTTTGTTCACTCCTACCCATGATGTAGAATATTCTGTAGCAGGAGCAATAAGATGTAATTAATAACAGTAACACAACACATTCATGGAGAGACTGGAACTTTCTGTGGCAGAGTGCAGGAGTCATAAGTAAAAAATTATAGTAATAATAATAAATAAAATTAAAATTCTGTTTCCATCAACCACTATTGCATCTTATATTCATGGATTATCTCAATGCTTCTACCTCAACCATGCAATCTCCACTCATCCTCTCATCCGGCCAGTGAGAACAGAAAGGAAAGAACAGAGGTGGAAAAACAAAACTTGATAAGATGGACAGAATGGGAGAAAATAAAGACCAGTAAGGATACACAGTACAAAGATAGAGGGTCTCTGAAAGAATATAGGGGGTGAAGAGTAACAAGAGAAGGAGTGTAGGTGTCAATAACAGTGGCCAATCTGTGCCCTCGAGGTGCTGAGTGAACTTTTGAACCTGGGTCAAATTGAGTGGGCGCTGCACGACCAGACTAACCTCGTCTCTGTACTCTTTTCTTTCCATTCATTAAGGCCAGGCTAAGAGAACTGCGAGAGCGATTGCAAGAGAGAGACAGAGGAAGGGAGGAGGTGAAACAAGAGGGCGACATCAGAAAAAGCACAAAGCCATTTACCTCCCTCCATGTGCTTGAGCAAATGGATGGTACCTTCACATTGTTATTGGACCTACACACAAATGTGCTCATCTGAATATTAATCTCCTCTCGTTCTTTAACTCTCTCTCTCTCATGCTCTCTCTCTCTCTATCTCTTTTGGCTTCTCTGATAAAGCAAATTAAGCGTTGATTAAGAGTAGATCACAGAAACAAAACAAAAATAAATAAATAAATAATAAGCATGCAGGAAGCTGTGGATTTATAACAGCGTTTTATAATTGGCCCTTTTCTGTCAAGATTATTTTGTGTATAAGTCTTTGTTTGCGGCCTGAGTGATTCTTAATGATTACTCATAATTTCCTCTGAGTATCAAGCACACACACACACACACACACACACACACACACACACACACACACACACACACACACACACAATGCATACGTGTTCAAGCTCTAATTAAGCACTCAATTTAATTCAGAATTATTCATGAAATTATATGCAAATATGCCAAGTCCATTAGCCAACTGGAAGATCTTTAAAATATTAATATGATGAATGAAAAATGGAGACAAAAACACATCATTCACACTGATTATTTAATTCCCAAAATATAAGAAAGCATACAGCATGACCTGTATATATTTTTCATACACAAACTTTTTTTTTTTTTTTTTTTTTTTACTCACTGGTGCTTTGTAATATTAAATATCAAGATGCACATTTGCACATTTATTTGACTGTTACCTTTTTGCACATAGATCTTGTTCCCACTGGTCCAAACACTTTAACTTTTAAACCATATTTATATAATCTGATGCTCAATGTCTTTTAACTTGTTTTACTGTGCATATGACAAATTCTTGAATCTTGAATCCAATGTAACCTAATGAGGCACACATCTGTTCGGACCCTGTTCTATGCAGAGAAACATTAACGAATTATCTCTCAAATTTTTCATTGTCAATGCCAAACTACTGTGTTTGAAATCTGTATATTCAACTGTATGTGAAGTATCCCCTCTGCTCTGTACAGATTTTATGGTGCACTACATATAGAAATCTAGCTCAGTTGATGAGTTGGGGGATCTTACTGAATTGGCCAAATTTGCCATGACATTTTCATATCCCAAATGCTTTCCATAAACATCATGGCATTTTATCAGGAGTCATGGATTCATTGCAGAATTTGTCTCTTTAAGTCTTAAGCAGAGAAACATCCTTAAGAAACACCTGCCTCAGTTCTTGAGCACTTGAATATCAACCCTCAATTTGTGTGTGTGTGTGTGTGTGTGTGTTGAGCTCAGGTGTAATTTAAATCTACTCAGATTACTCTAATATTGTTATTAGTGTAAATTATTACATATAAATATAATATAGTACTGCTTTGTGAGTAATGTGTAAAACGTCTTTCTTCAAACTTTGTGGTGAGTTGCATTTCATTCTCCCTGCAAAATATTTAGAGTTTGTTTTCCTGTCAGTTGGCCAAAAGTCGATTTGGCAGCATTTATCACTGTTTTCTCCTTTAACTGATGGATGTTCTGTGTCACTTGTGAATCACTTTTGATAAGATGTGTGCTGTCATCGGAAAATAATAAATGACTGGGTGGTATGATGAAAAGAGTTGGGCTGTTACCACCCTAAACTTATTTATTTCCAAAAACATCACATCCCAAAGTGTTCTATTCCATTGTTAACACTGCAATTTGCCAACGATTACATTTATAGTTATGTTTCATGTTATGTAATGTCCAAGAAACAAGTTATTTACTTTTATCGTTTATGTTCCATCCCTCACTCCTTTTTTTCTCTCTCAAAGTTAATAATAATAAAAAATAACCTGCAGCTTGTCATCAAAGAAACAGCAAAGTCCAAATCCTGAAGACCTTTCCTTGTCTGCGAATTTTGCTATTGCTTTATCTTTGACTGTTACAAAGTGCTGACATTCGGAGACTCCTTATGAAAAGGA
Source organism: Ameiurus melas (assembly GCA_012411365.1). NCBI lineage: Eukaryota > Metazoa > Chordata > Actinopteri > Siluriformes > Ictaluridae > Ameiurus > Ameiurus melas. The sequence continues at coordinate 32,334,981 of CM022753.1, read as the reverse complement.
ATGAACAGACGAATAAATAAACTCTCTTCACAGAAAACTTCAACATGTCAGTTATACCCTTTCTTTTGTGTGGAGAGTCTGCTATACAAGTTTCTGTGTAAGCTGTTACTATAGAAATGACAATATATTTAAATAAGCCCATTAATATAAACTTTGCAGCCAGCAATATTAAAATATATATATATATATTAATGTTCAATGGTTTCTTTCTTGTAACTAAAGTAATATTTGCCTCTTTTTTATTATGTCTGTGGTTTACTCTCTCTCTCTCTCTCTCTCTCACACACACACACACACACACACACACGTGAAGAATTAATCTGGGAGCAGCTGTGCTAAGAAAAAAATCCAAGATGCATTGTGATATTAATATAATAAGCAGTCAGTAAACGCACAAATGAATGATTTTCATACTTTCTTAATGGAGCATGTTGTTTGTGCCGCTCTGCAATGTCTTGTATGTCTTTCCAACAGTAGGTTACAATTTCTGGAAAATGACCGAACCGCACATTTATCAAACATGAAGCACAAATAAGACTTTATAAGGGTAGATTTACTGATTAATAGATTCAACAATAAAAAACAGCACCCCGGTCACCCACGGGAGCTCGTAAGTGTCGTAACACAACATATTTTAACAGACCTTACATCTCCCCCCACACACACACACTCTGTGCACTCCAACTAATGGCCCTCTTGCGCGAGCTAGCAACTCCAATTACAAATGTGCATGCTGGACAGTGTCCAGCCAAAGGCAAATAAATAAAAGCTGAATGTGGGTGTTGGGTGAGTACGCCACTAGGAACTGATCAGGCCTTTGTGCTGAGGTACAGCTGTCTGGTTTGTCTCCTGCCCGTCTTTTTATCTGGAAGAAACAGTGCAGGTTGTCCTAATGGTCTGCCTGAGTGGATTTTTGTCTGTACTGACCAGCACATCAGTGTGTCATGTCCAGATTGAATGCACCTCTCGAGTGAGATAGCCTGCCAATATTTACACTTGTACCTTATGTGCTGTGTTTGGGTTGTTCGTCTTTGTGTGAGAGGATAAACTGGTCATCAAGAAGCCGAGCGTTCAACAGCTATAACTTGAGGAAATAAGCAGTATAATTATAATAACACCTGTTAATATGGGCAAACATTAACAAGGATGAAAAGGCAATGATAATGTGGAATGCATTCAGGTGTGAACTCAATGTTAGACGTTCAGTTGGAAGAAATGTGAAGTATAAATTCATATACAAAAAACCTCCAGTTATCAGCAATTCTGTCACTGTTGTTTATGAAAAAGGTCAGAGGAGACTGGCCAGACTGATTAGTACTGATAAAAAAAACTACAGTAACTCAAATAACCATTCGTTTCAACCATGGTGAAAAGAAAAGCATCTCAGAATGCACAACATGGTCAGAGTCATGGAGATCACATTTTTTTCTCCATTCTGATGTTTGATGTGAACTTCAACTGAAGCTCTTGACCTGGATCTGCATGATTCTACATATTTGTATGCATTGTGCTGCTTCCACATGATTGGGCAGGGGTATTGTACAATTGGTAATTGTAACTATATATATTTTGTAATTGTATAAAGGTGCAGTTGAACATAGGTTGCTTCATAGTTTAGGTCGGGGCCTAAAACAAGTTTAGACCAGCAGGTTTAATGAAAACTGAAACTAGGTTTAAGTTATGGGAATTTGGGTGTATGAAAGCTTACGACACTTGAGCCAATATCCTCTTAAATTTAGACTTAAATTGCTCATGTTAATAAGTCAAACCTACCTTTGTTGAGTGAGTGTGAACTGAAACTCCTAGCGTGTCAGTTTTCTAGTCATAACAGCCAGTGTTAAGAGAAAGCAGTAATGCACCTCTGACAGACCTCTGTGTGTGTGTGTGTGTGTGTGTGTGAGAGAGAGAGAGAGAGAGAGAGAGAGTGAAAGATAGAGGGAAAATATGTATTTGTGTATCTATGTCTCTGAGGTTCTAAGCATTGTATCTCTGTTCATTGGATTGCACTAGCGGTATCAAGGACACACACACACACACACACACACACACAGACCAGGGTGGTTTTGGCCCCAGATTGCCCTATAATCCCTCATCACCTCAAAGGCAGCACTCTAAAGTCTATTAACTCAATCCCTGGACAATGAGTGAAGCTGCACACATGTTTCTTTCCTTTTCTCGCCCCCTTTAAAAAAAAAAAGCTCTCTTACCTTCTATTTCTCTCCCCTTTAATATTATTATTCTTTTCCGTTTTTCTCGTTAGTTGACTTGTCATATTATTGGCAGGTAGAATGGCTAAAAGTGCAAAAAATTATTGGGCAAGTAATGTGGAATTAAATACAGTTGAATACACTGGCATATTTTGTATTTGAAACTATTTTTGTTTTATGTTATTGGCTTTATTTCTACTTTTATCCATGCTATTACTTTGCTGCTGATAATTTTTTTTAGCAGATTAGCAGTCTTTTTAAAACCATCTTTTGTTTTAGAAAAATCTTTTCTTTAGTTTATTCTTTGCAGACATAAAGAATACTCAGTTTTTAGCCGTTATGGTGTGACCATCTGTGATTTAAGTTTGTTTATCTATAATCAAAGACATTATTGGAATAGAATGATGTCATTGCTACAAATCTAATATTTTATCATTTAATTTGGAGCCTGTTCCGTTTCCATTCTGTACCCACACAAGTAGAAAGCAGACTTGTCGGTGATGTAGAGTTCAGACAAGAGAGGGAAAAGAGCGAGAGCCGTAGGAATTCCCCTAGCCAAAAATGTCTCTCACTCTCCACTCCTCTGTGTGTGACCTCTGTGCTTATAGTGTCATGGCAACAAGGTCATCCATGCAGACAGGTCACACCAGCCAGGGGTCAGACAGGTCAGGCCACGACCCCGGTCAAGAGTTCAGCAACAGTGCTAGTCTTACAGTGCGCTCTTGCTTGATGCTGTTAAGTGTGCAAAAATTACATTTGAAAGCTATTCAGTATACGCCCTTATTAAAATACAGAGACTTGTTAGCATAATTTTGTAAACTCTCAGTGCATGGTGCCCACATAATGAAAATAAGTTGGATATAAAAATATTGACAAAAATAATTGAATCACAACAAACAGTAATTACATCAGGATTCTCAGCTCGATTTAGCACACAGTGATTCTTTTTTTTTTTTTTTTACATTAGGAGTATTTTCAGATATATAATAATATAATTCAATATAATTTAGTTCTTCTTTTTCTCCACTGTGCCATTAATGCAATTTTTTTTTTTTATTTACTTATTTTTCAAATTTATTTTTCATAATTTATTTATTTATATTTTATGAACATGGTTTTGACATTACTTACGGATATTGCAAACAAATAGTTGTTTTTATCATGAATAATATATCACTAATAATAAAAATCATTTGTGTATATAAAATTCATTGTAAATATTACATTCTGTTTAATAAATTATCAAATCTGTGAAATCATATATATCAAATATAAAAATGCAAATATTTATGAGTAAGGGTAAAAATTTAATAATAATAATAATAATAAAATTTTAATAATAATAATAATAATAATAATAATTAATTAAATTTACAGAAAATGATTTGGTACTGTCTACTGATATTTTGACTAAGTATTGTAAATTTGGAAATTAATAAACCACAAAATCATGTGCAACTATAAGCAGACAAATCAAGATCCTCTGAGAGCTCCAGTCCTTATATCTGATCATATTTATACACACAGTGTATACTATTAAATGCAATAAACATGATTCTTCTTTGTCTGTGCGCTATGTGTTAATTTTCAATATTTTACAATTTAGATTTAATAAAAAATGCACAAAATACAATAAAGAATTGAAGTATAATGTCACACAGTGTTTGTTTTGCAATCTCAAACTGCATCTACCAGTTCATTTGATATTTATCTGTACTTGATGCTATTACATTCAAGTCCCAGTATATTTTGTGTAAGTGTTCAACATGTGAAATATATATTTACTAATTTCTCATTATACTTGTATAGGCGTTTGTATATTATGCTGTGGCTCGCACGAATTCCCTGACATTTCCACCATATGGAAAACTTACACACTTTTATTATTTTTCCCTAGCTGGCAGGCTTATTGGTTTTATTCAAAAGGAGGAATTGAGCAGTGATAAAACAAACCGGATGATGACCACTAAACTGACTAAATTAAATGATTAAAGATACACTGTTGATTGACATGTAGATTTTGGGCCAGGCTGTAGTAGTAAAGTGCTAAACTAGTGATAAAAAAATTAAAATTGGTTTTGCTACTGGACTCTTGAGAAAGATGATTAACACTGAACTGCTTAACTTATAGGCTTGGATTGTATCTGGCTTCATTCTTGTCAAAATGTAATGTAATTTTTCTGACCATCAGTTTTGAGTGATTTAATATGTTTAAAAAAAAAAAAAAAAACACAACCAGTAGATAGACGGGGGAAATGAGAAGTTATGCATATAAGGACTAAAATAATTATACTGTGCTTACCTCTCTGTGCTAGAATTATTATTAACTAGTATTATTTCATATTTCTTTAATATTATTTTATATTTGATCAGCTTGTGAGATTTCACACAGTATTAGTAGCACTGATTTGAACTTTTTGATGCTGTCCTTACCATTTACCTACTCACCCATGATCATAGATAGGTATTTGCTCTTTGCTCTTTTCTCTCTGTGAATAACCGTATATAAGGAGAGTTGAGCAGACGGAAGACATATTGATCTATCTTTTGCTTCTTGATGCATATAATACTTAAATAATTTATGTAGCTTATAATTTATTTCATGGGTGTACAGTGGTTTAATGGTTAGTACGTTGGCCTCACACCTCCAGGGTTGGGGGTTCGATTCCCAATGCTGCCCTGTGCGTGCGGAGTTTGCATTTTCTCCCTGTGCTGTGGGAGTTTCCTCCAGGTGCTCCCGTTTCCTCCCCCAGTCCAAAGTGTCACACTGTATAAATGGCTGTGTGAATGTGCATATGATTGTGCCCTGCAATGGATTAGTAGCCCATCCAGGGTGTACCCGCCTTGTGCCCCATGCTCCCTGGGATACCCTCCATGTTCCCGGTTATAAGCGCTATAGAAGATGAATGGATTGATGGATAATTTATTGGATCTTTTGAAATGTGAGTTAATAAATAGGAAAAGCCTGCTGTGTTTATTAGCAGCTACCTTTGTGAATTATTTTGCAAAATTCAATTATGATGGCTTAACAAAAGCCATGGCATGCCTCCTTGTGATACTGGGGATGGTAGAGAGATATACAGTGGCTGCTTTGGAGCATTCTCTTAATAACCTTCACTTCCTGCTGCACTTTCCACTCTGCCCCAGCTTTGCTCACAGACCCTAACACATAGGTCATGCTCACAAACCATTAACATTCAGTACAGTCTTGCTAGCAAATCACTGACATTGCAGAGGTAGTCTTTTTTAGATACTTGTCATAGCTAACTTAGCTGACTAAGATGATATCATTAACACACACTCTACATAACAATATGAATATTGGAAGCTAACATGTAGGACCAAGCATTTTCAAAACCACTGTTGGAGCCCTTTACTAGTAGAAACAGCAAAATGATTTATTTTTCGACATATAATTAAAGCCCAATATCATTGTGTACATTTTGACATTACAGTCCAAGGTCAAATGCTTTGAAATTATTGAGACCTACTGTATAATGCGCATAACTAATGTGTATTGGTGTCAATAGGATAAAATCTTTAGTGGAAAAATCTGCAACTGTATATGGACAGGATCTGTCTTTGATTTGTGGTTAGATATGAGTATGGATTAAAACCTTGTTTTTTTGAAAGGTTTAGTCTCTACTTATTCACACTTGCTGTGTTTCTAAGTAGCAGTCCACCAATGTCACCACTTGGGGGAAACAATACACCTTGGCTTAATAACCTGCACACACAGCCAGACTGATGTACAGTCCAAAACATAAAACCCAGAATTCTACAGGCGGTCACCATTAACATATCAGCACAGCGATCTCTCTTTCATGTCCACCAGTGGCTAACAAACCAAATTGGTAGTCCTCTTCAAACCCATTGTGCGCTTGGCATGTCTGTAGTTTACCTTTGACATGTGTAATGTGTGTGAGGGAGTGTGCAAAGGTACCCCCATTTATTCATTTGCCACCCCGCCTTTTTTAACCCATCTCCTTTCTCCAGTGTTCTTTTTGTCATCCCACTACACTGCCTCCGATTTTAACCTCCATTTGTTTCTGAAGTGCATCTGTGTGAGGGCAAGAGCGTCCACGTCCATGGCTATTCTTCACATAAGAATATACACGGTTACATTTTTCTGATACACACCAGGGATCTATGTGTGTAATCCCTTACAGTAAGCTTACATAAGTAATTTCATATATGAACACACACCTGCAGTGTGTTAAGTGGCATGTGTGTGCTTGTATACTGAAGCATGTAGTCTAAATCCCAGCGTGAGTGTGATGGTCAGGTCAGAGATGGCGGGGTGCAGGTGAAGTGGAGTTCACATTAGCATACGGCACCATGCACTACAGGCCTCGCCTCCGAGCCACAATGGCGGGTCCATCTGTTCCCGTCGCCTGTTACAAATCTGGTGTCACTCGGCTGGGTGGAGCCGATGCTACGGCACCATTAGTATGACTGATAAAATGGCCGCCATTTCTTTAGATTGACAACACAGACATGCTGCATATAAGGTGTGGTGTACCTATAGACCAATGCACTAGCTGTCATTAATCAAGAAATATATCTCTACATATAATCAAGTATTGGTGTACCAGACTAGTGATGTGCAGGACGAGATTTGGTGAACCCATGAACTGCATTTACCCTCTATCACCAATTTTTCATCTTTTCATAAGTGTGTCGATTTTTCACCACCCTGTCAATGGTGCGACAAATAATTTAATTCTATGGATGATTAGTTCTGTGTTTTTTCCTGTAATACTGGAGTTGAGTAATTTTATTGAAAAGCTGTTTATTTGAACAAAGTGATGAGAGCTACGGATTTTAAGACAATTGTTGCTGTGAAAACATTTTTCTTTAATGTGCTTAAATAATAGATGTGTAGTAGCAATAGTAATTTTTTGTATTATGTACAATTTTGCATATTATACTATTGCATTTCATATTATGTACATTTCCAGAAATAAATAAGGCATACAAATAATACTCAGTCTTATTAGTTAATATTTATATAAAATGTGTAAATTGGTTTAGTCAGTACTATGATTTTGCTGTGTGGATGATTACAAGTGATACTACAAGTGTCAGTTTTTGCAGCTCTGCTGATCGAGCATGATGTCTTAGCTTCCCTTGTTTTTTTTCCAATGAACATGCCACGAACTGATGAACTGAACTTGAACCGGCCGGGTCACCATTTGGCTATCAAAGCCAGGTCAACGACACTCACATTCATATGTGCAAACACACTACCTTGTCTTTACCATCGTAACCTCTATGTAATGCTCTGCCATGCCCCCTGGCTCAAACACTTTGGAAAAAAGGGAGATTGTTAACCTTGCAACCTTTGTGCAACATTTCGAGAATGAGTGCTTAGCATTGTATAGGATTGTTGGATTGGGTGCAGAAGAATAGAACTGATCCCATGATGGAGTCATTATAGTGTTTTGTTGTCAGATTCATATTCATATAAGGTTTCTCTGTTCATTTCTGACTTGAGAGATTTTTCCTCCTCGACCCCTTCTGTGTTTCTTCGTGTATAGGCTGTAATGAGACACCTTGGGTTGGGGGTTAAACACAGTGGATCAGTCATTTTGCTGAGGGTGGTGAACAACAAATGAACTCTGAACTTTGTTTGCCCTCTATGGAAGTTAGTGTGTTTGGTTGTGTGTGTGTGTGTGTGTGTGTGTGTATGTGTGTGTGTTTGGGGGGGTCCTAATGATGCTATCTTTCCTGCATGCTTTTTTGTGTGTGAATTGGATTGAATTTGCTTGGAGGAGGGAAATGAGAAAGAGATGGGAGGGAGAGACAGAGAGGAAGAGAGAGAAAAGGAGTTGGGATAAAGATACGTTGCGCGACTCAGGCGTGGGGTGGCAGTATTAGGATGGTTTGGGTGTTGGCCACCACTGCGGAAAACTAACCTGTGTATCTGCGTGCGTATGTTGGGGGTGGGTATAGGGTGGGGTGCCATATCGCCGCTTTTGCAACACACGTCAATGCAAATGTGATAAGCAACGTGATTGGCTGATGACTTACCTCGCGTGTTCCCACTCAGACGATGCTAAGTCTGATGGGCCAATAGCAACTTGAGGAATCTGAACTCATTTTGAACTTGAGTAGAAATTCACATGCGTGTGCACATGCATCAATCCACCCACCCTTGTTTCCTCCATGTCACCTTTCTTTACCATGCATCACGCATGCACAAACTCCTTCAAACAAGCAGCGTATACAGGTTAAACACTGGAGCACAAAGCATCTTTGTTTTCTTTGGCCCTGCTCAAACAGAGCTTTGGAGGTGGAGGTGTTGGTTCTGGTGACTTGATTGGCTGGCATGTTTTGATGTTGTATCAGCCAGTGTATTCAAACTGCCCTCGATTTGAGTTCTGAGCTCATTAATAATGGCAACTTTATGTGAGAAAACATTTGGAATGCAAACATATAATCAAACATTTTATCATTTTACAAAACAGGATTCCATTTTCTATTTGGGTATTTCATTTTATGTAGCCCACACTCTCAGGAAAATGGGGTATTGTACCTATACCTATGCTATACCTTTTCTTCTCAGTAACTTTTGTTCCCTTAATTATGTATCATTCATATGGAAATAGTGCACCTTTATGGTAGTTAATTTGGAGTGATTACCTTTTAGAGTAAAGCTTTAAACGTGTATTGTAACGTACAGATGTACACAACATACATCTTTCTAAGTAAAGGATACATACAAAAGCTACTAAAGGTGTATGCTTGAGGGTACCACCTCAGCTCAGTGACAAGGAATGATACAGTTTAGTACCCTTCTTCCAAGAGGGTAATACTGTTAAGAGGTGATTTATTTATTTTAAAGGAATATTTAATACAAAATAAATCTTACTCTGTTGTGAATTCCCAGTGACATGTTTTGATTAGCACGATTGAGTATGATGGAGCATATGAAATAATAGATATTATCGCACTTTCCCTCTCACTCTGTCTCTTACTGCCTTGTTTTTTTTTTGTTTGTTTTTTTACCTCATTTTAACTAGCTATGTTAAGAAAATAATACAGTTCAGCGGCCACATGGAAATCAAACGTGTATTATACATTGCTTGTAGGAAGTGCTTTAGACCAAGATGTGTTTTTAGGGAAATTTGTGGTGTTGATTTCTGGCCTTGTGCCAAGCTGGGATGTGAACAGTCCAAAGGAAGTGGAAGTGAAAAGTATAGAGGCAGGTGTAAATATGTATGATATATATATATGACTTTTTTATTGACTTTGGACACACCTATCCCGAAGGCTGTGACTGGCCACCTGGACATTGAGATATCCATGTGCACTTTCTGTTAAAAGAGCATCAGTATCTTAGGGTAGAGGTCAATGGTCAAAAAGCCCAAAGCAGAGTTCCTAGTGTGGTGTTCCCATATCACAATGACACAAGATGCTGTATAGTAGATTGATGGTTGGGAATATAGCCTGAAGTAGTAGAAGATATGACTACTGTAAAGTGTGAAACCAGCTAGCTTTAGATATATGTTAGTCTTTGATTAAAGAAGACAAAATGCAATTTGGACACCACTATAGACACCATCCATCCATCCATCTTCTACCGCTTACTCCTTTGCAGGGTCATGGGGAACCTGGAGTCTATCCCAGGGAGCATCGGGCACAAGGCGGGGTACAACCTGTGCCAGTACTATATACACCAGTCTTCCTTTAAAAGAGTTATAGAGTAAACCTGATCCACCAAATAAACATGACCTAAAGTTTGGTCAGGAGTGTTACAGCTCATTTCTCTTACTGCTAAACATTTCCTTAACAAAATGATAACCTACATGACTATAAGGACAGTCCTCAATGCTCTGAGGGTGGCAAGTGTGAGTGAAAGTGTTCTGCTATACATAGATGGATATACAGCATGCAACCGTCATCATGCCAATGTTTCACTCTCCTCCTAAGTGGAGTGACATGCCAGTCATGCTGACTTTAATCTCTCCTGAGGAACCTAAGCTGAGGAATGGCTGAGCTGACTGGTTTTTAGTTCTGCACACATTGTTCATTTATTCACACCCTCATACGTTTTGTCTATAGTGTCACACCCTGCTTTTGCAGCAGATGTTTTCGCTTTTAATCTAACTGTTGGGTTTCGAGATTAAGTTCTGTCGTTGTATCAGGTCAGTGTCACATGCCATGTTGCTCTATTTGTGTGTGTGTGTGTGTGTGCGTGTGTGTGTGTGTGTGTGTGTGTGTGTGTGTGTGTGTGTGTGTGTGTGTGTTTGTTTCTATCGGTACTTGGCTGCAATATAATGGGACGCAAAAGAAAAACAAAGTCAGACATAAATTATTTGTTGTGCATTCCATAAAATTGTATTTGTTCAAATGATTAAAGAAAAACTGGTCATAGATGATATGTGGTAATATAAACTGCTAAGATATTTAGACCAGTTTTTAAACTGGATGTATGCCACCCTCCATGAAATGAATAAATTAAGAAATAGATAGATAGATAGATAGATAGATAGATAGATAGATAGATAGATAGATAGATAGATAGATAGATAGATACTGTGCTTATCAGAAATTGTATGAGAATTAATCATTTGAATATAATTTGATAGAAAATGTTAAATATATTAATCTATTAAACATCAGCTATTTCATAAGAAATATATTTCTGTATGCCCATAGAGTCCGCTTCACAATTATTTGTGCTCTTCATAAAAATGAGCAAAATGATTGTATAAAAACAAACAATAAAATAACCATTCCCACCTCAGTAAAATAAATCTCACCCTTCATGCTGTTTATTTATATAACTACCACAGTGAGTTAGGTTTCTGACATGAGTTAGGATTCTGACATTCTGGCAAAGCTGGCAGACCAAGCGTCTTCAGAGCTGGGGACGTGGTGTTCCTAGCTCTGAAGACACTCAGTCTGCCAGCTTTGCATGTCAGAATCCTATCTCATGTTCTAGCTACGTTTACTTAGATTAGCGTCTAATAAAGCTTAATTGCGGGTTCAGATCTCAGCAGAACTCTAGTAATGCGCTCTCTGCTGACATGCGATCCCTGAGCCATGAGAGCAGAGTGGGCATGTGAATGATAAGTGCAGGGGTCACTGCTGTAGCACCAGCCTCCATCGAGTTTTCAGCTTGTAAAATGCCTGACATTTTTGAAGCCCAGCAAGCTTGTCGGGTTCATGACCCTTTTGATTGTCAGCAAACTGTTGATTGTGAGAATATCTGTAGATGTTTATTAGCTTACAAGTTGTTTTTATGTGTAAAATCAATGTGCCATGTACAGGTTATTTATTTTCCCAAGATGTCATGTCACCATGAATTTATAACCATTAAATAATTTGAGGAATGGAATGTGTTGCTTTAAGATGTAGCCAAAGAAATGGGAGATGGTGCCTCTTATTTCTTGAGCCACTAGAGAGAGCTATACTAAAAAGGAATCTCTCTCTCTCTCTCTCTCTCTCTCTCTCTCTGTGTCTCTCTCTCTCTCTCTCTCTCTTCTCTCTCTCTCTCTCTCTCTCTTTCTGTGTGTGTGTGTGTGTGTGTGTACTACAAAGACAGGGTGTGGGAAAGTTACCTGAAACACTCACTTGATTAGTCATGTCACAAGTAGATCCAGGTGTGTGTCTCTGTATGAGTGAATGGAGAGGGACAGTCTGACAGTTTGAGGGCTTTAGGCTAAGGAGAAAGGAGAGTTGACTTCACTTCTGAAACTGGGAGCAGAAACCAAATCTTCTCCACTATAGATGGATAGAACTGAGATCCTGGAAAGATATGCAATACAGGGTGTAAGGATTCCTCATAGGCATACCATCTGGCATACCACATGGCTACCAATTTTGGAACAATTTAAACAAATTACATGCAGTGACTTTTATTACGATCTGATAAATTGAGACCTCATATGAATGATCAGCTTTATTTAACATTAGGACAAGGTTTAATACTCTATACCTGTCCGTCTATATTTGGTAGAATTTTTTTTTATAAAAAATGGGACATTTTGAGATTTTATGTCTATTATTGCTAAATGCTGAATAAGCCACACTGTTATGTCCTCATGGACTTGGAGCACTAGGTGGCTATAGAAATTTGTATTGTTGTGCTGACATATGCAGCTTGTAACCACCCACACTTGTCTGCCTTCGAAGTGTAGAGGGAAGATATAGTTATGCTGTCTAGACTATGAAACACATAAAACATCTGTGTGTGTGGGTTTCATTTATATGTGTGTGCGTGTGTGTGCGTGTGTGTGTGTGCGTGGGTGTGTGTGTGTGAGTGTGTGTGTTGTGTGCGTGTGTGTGTGTGCAAATGGGGAAGAACAGAACTTGTAATGTTGTTAAATAAATATATTGTATTGTGTGTGTGTGTGGTGTGTGTGTATATATATATATATATATATATATATATATATATATATATATATATATATATATATATATATATATATATATATATATATATATATATATATATATATATATATATATATATATATATATATGTTAGATGAGGTTTAGCATTTCACAGGAGGATTAAAGGACCTTCAAAATGGTTGAGGGTGCTTTTACCATAGCTGGCATCTAGGGGCAGCAGATCCTCAAATTCCTGATTTCAGAAGTCAGCTAAACCAACACAGAAATGATTTCTGAATCTGCAGATGAATTAGGACAGAAAAGTAACTGTGCTCCAGCAAAACAGTAGAGTATTATAAACATGAGGTCTAATACATGGATTTCTCGACCTGTGTTGACCAGGATCGGATAAGCTGTTTTCCTGTTTTTGTGCTGTTGCCATTTGTGAGGTCCATGAAAGGATTTGAGCTGCAACTGCAACTGACAGCAGCTCGTGGGAGCTATTTTCCCCTGTCAGAGTCAACACTGATTCCTATGTGTTTTTCTACCTACTACAAAAAATAAATAAATAAAAAAAATAAAAAAAAACCCTACACAAGCAAAAACAAGAGAATAAATGCATGTGAGAAGTGAGTTGAAAAAAGTGATTGGCTTTCCTAATTAAACTACATTTTACATTTTATCTAATTTTAATGCTCTTATAACCTCACTTTGTCCATGTTTTATTTCATTTATTATTATAATTTTTTACTTTTTTATTTTGCCCTTTTTTAATGGCAAGATTTTGCAGCTTGTTGACAATTTGTGCTAGTCAATATCCATCAAATGATTCAGTTCAGGGTTTTCAGCATGCTTGTTTACATCTCCAGGCCATATAAAAAATTTTTACCCCACTCAACCATGTTGTAAACAACATTAACTATGCAATTAAAATTAATCGTCAGAATAAACGAGCCTTCCGTCTTGAGTGTGAGCACGATGAGACAGCCCAGTCGCTCTCTTTTGGCCACCATTTCAATGACACCATTCAGCGTTTCGGCCACTGCGAGCACACGCCGTGTTTTTAAAACAAACAGACTCGTTTCTGAGAGGTGAAACTTCCAGTGCTTCCAATGCATAAACCTCAATCCCAGGCATTTATGAATTCATGTAGAAATGAGAGGGGAATGTAGGGAGGGAAAGAATGAAGCAAGGAATGATGTGGGAGAGCAAGAGAAGCTTAGCTGTTATGATGAATACATTATTTCATCATCGGTTTCTTCTTTGCTTTCTTGTTGCTAGTTTATGCAAGTGATAGAGAACATGCTGAAATGAAGAAAGCATGCGGAAGCTGAAACAAGGACAATGACATCCTTTCATAGGCCTCTCACTGTAAAGCCAGGTTTGAAGTTTGGTTTATATTCGGCTCAGTGTGATTTAAGAGACTTCTATCACAGCCGAGACACTCCTTTTTAGATTTACTTTCATGTTCGTTGACATTCATGTATACAGAGCAGATACACACTCCTGTCTCTCGGCTTGTCTGGATTTGGGCCATGTGTCTTATTTAAATAGAAAATTAACCACTTGGTAGATGTAATTAACTGCAGTAGCTTCTAAACTGGAGGATTTGGTAGACAACACTGAAGTCATTATGTATAGATAAGTCGGAAGTTCTTTTGTTATGACCTTGCCGCAGATTGTAACACTTCATGTGGCCCAAATTTATTCATAGACACTCCTGGCCATTGTGTTAACTGTTTACCTGGGAACGGTCTGTCCTCTCCTTTGTTGGTGCCCTTGCTTTTGTTCTCATTTGTGGCCATGCACCTGTGTGTGTGTCTGTGTATGTGTGTGTGTGTGTGTGTGTGTGTGTGTGTGAGAGTGTCCGTGTGCAAATGTGGATACTTCCTTTACTTGGGAGTATGTGCACACCTGTGTGCAATGCACTTAAAATTTGTGTGTGTTGATTTTTCTAAGATTGTGTGTGTGTTTTGCTTGTTTGCTCAGTAGGATCCACACAGAGGATGGAGGAGAGAAAGAGGAAAGCAAATAAGGGAGTGACATTGAGTGGAGAGCAGAAGGGTTATTCAAACTCCTCCATTCTGCCCAGTTCCAGAGCTCTGAGTCATCGGGCTACTCACCCACTCACACACACACACACACACACACACACACACACACACACACACACACACACGCAAACACATAGCCACATACCTTACACCTTTCCATTCCTATTCTGGTCAAGACACAGTATCACTTGTTCCATATACATGCATTTCAGATAACATTTCATAAATTTTTATCTGGATTCATGCATGATGACCCATCCAATAGATTGGATTGCATTGAATGTGAGTTGTACTTGTAAACAGAGCCAGGATTACACACATTAACCTGTGTATGTTCTGCAAACAACTTGCGCAAACAAAATTTGAATGTTCCATGGAGATAGATTAATAAACTTTGATTTCTGTGGGCACTGAGATGCAGATCAAACATCAAACATACAAAATTTGTGTGGCAAATGTTTTTGCATGGACATTATAGACCTTATGTGTGTTTATTTATTAAGTGCTATGAAAGTACATGAGTACAAAGGAAAATTCTTCAGTCGATTAAAAGGCATCCATGAATATGTCATTACATTGCTAACTAGAGCACTGCTCATTAGACTTTCTGCAGGCCATTTATCAGACTGAACGCCTTTACTGTGGTCTGAAGGGGTTGAGGTTCTTGTAGAAGACCAGTGGGGGGCAGTGCAGTAAACAAGTCTGGCAACTGACTTGATTTAACACTTTCAGTGCCTTCAAGGAGAGAATCAAGAAGCAGGAATTATTGTTATTTTCAGTGAAACAGGCCAAGTTTCTATCTCTTTCATTTATTAGAATAAAAAAAAGCATCAAGTTGACCTTTTTCATATCGTAAACAGAACTGTTAATATGTCAAAGTGTGATTAATATGCTGACTCATTTACGTTGGAGTATAGGATTTTTATGTATGGATTGTAAGCAGTACCCTCTAATTTCAATTGAAATGAAATGTTGTCACACAAAGTTAGAACACTTATTTGACACGGCCTTATCGGAGTGTTATAAGATGTTATAGATGTGTGAGAGGAGCACTTGACCACAGAGATGAAAGAAAGAGTAAGGTTAGAAAGCAAAAGCTGGCTAATCTAGACTTAATCCTCAGCCTTAAACAATCAAGCCTCAGTCCACTTCTGCTACGTCACGTTATCTTAAGTGTGCTATGGCTAAACAAAAGCTCAAAGGATTAACTCGCTCATTTACTCTGATAAGGCACTGTTTAGGGCATCACCTGCACTGTCACCCAAAATTTAAGATCTGTTTTGCCTTTTCAGCTCATTTTTATTTGCTGCCATTGAGAATGTGTCTGTGTGATATAAGTTCTTCTTTATTATTCCTGAGCACTTTCATCATTTACGTTACTGGAACCGTGTTCTGCCTTGTCATTCAGTGTTAAAGACATCATTCAACTTTCTGAAGGATTTTTTTCCCCCTAAATTAGAGTGATTTTTTTTGCAGTGCACTAAAGTAATGGCTGTCATTAATTAAGAGCTTTAGGTTCAGCTCCTTTTAATCTTAAATAGGGACTTGTGCCAGGGGACAGAAGGGCACACTGAATTCTAATGGTGTTTTGGGGTGTTTGAGCAACAGCCTGGTAGAGGTGAGATAAGTGTGTGTGTGTGTGTGTGTGTGTGTGTGTGTGTGTGTGTGTGTGTGTGTGTGTGTGTGTGTGTGTGTGTGTGTGTGTCTTACTGCTTATGATGCATGCCTACTCTCAGTGGTAATCCAAAGTAAAGCTGGTCAGTACAAATATCTAATTCTGGCTGGATGTTGGATAAATATTACAATAGGCCTCTGTTTACCTCCGAAATATAACTGGATAATGGCCTTTGTACACTTTATGAAAACAAAACCTTTCAGACACTTAAAGCTGTTCCATTTCGAGTTCTGAAAGCCCCCAAATGCTAACAAATGGAACCTTTTATTGCATTAAGCATGCTTGAACTGCAGGTGTACCTGGAATTATATGTCAGGCATAAAGTTTTTTGCTTAATTCCCATTTACAGTAAAGCATTAATAGCCTTATGAATGTTTATTTTGTATTTGTTAGCTCTGGGGCCACAAACCGATATGCAGAAGACTGCCTCCTCCATTTTCCCATCTTTTTCTGTCTCTAAAAGCAGAAAGTATTGAAGATATCATCAGTATTTTCTGCCCATTATTCAACGGTTATCTCACTCATGATGGACTGAGATATTAATTGTGGCATTTCTGCATAAACAACTGTCCACAAATTTCCAAAGTGGCATTTTAATTACATTTTAAATTTTTCTGTTGCCTGTTGTTTATATAATACTGTTAAAGACTAAGATTCAAAAGACAAGTTAACCAATTTTATTTGATGTAATATATAGATATTTTTATATCATGGTTAATTAGCTATTACACTGTAATAACCAAAGAAAGTCATTCAGTCATGCCTCTTTAGAAATTACATTAAAGCTAATTCATGGTTAATATTACAAACTTAGTGTATGTGTATTTATATAAGCAGCATGTAAACACTAGCTTTCCAAATAATTGCTCGATGTACATTTTAGAAAGTGCAGAATATAAAGCTAATTGTCCTCTGTACATGTTCATTGCAATCTTATGAAGTAATTTGTTAGGTTTACATCTGTTTGCTTCTTGATTTCTACCTCATAGAGTCATAAATAAGTCAGTCATAACCTGAGACAGGTCTATATAATAGTAAGCCACAATAAAGAATTTTATTATCTTGCTGAACAGCATGGGAGATCTAGCATTAAGCCTGGCTACAGCAGCCAGGTTCATGATTTAGGATCACTTCAGTAAACCTAATAGCTATGAATGAAATGGAGGTAAAACTTGCCTTGGACCAAATATTTATAGCAATATGCAGTAAATCTGTCTTTTGCCTTGGAGGACATCCAGGCCTGTAGCCGTGTTTGGAGTATAATGTGTTAGACCAATCGCCATTCTTATTATATCAGGACCTCAACAGCACTTTTTTGTTAATGGGTAACTCAAAGATCAAAAGGTGGCTATTTGCAAGGAATTTTTGTTAGAACAGTATCAGCAAAAGGATAACATTTGGTCCTGGCACTGGATGAAATTTGCAGTATGCACTGCAAGTGTGATGAAGTGTGCATAATGACCTGCAGGGGCAGTGTGGGACAGCCAGCATACCTAGTAACAGCACTTAAGGGACTGCTTGAGCACTTAGAACTGACCACAGATCAGATTCTCTTTTTCTACTTAAGCTTTTCGTTGCCTTAGTCCCTGGCCTAAGGCTGTTTTGATATCTGTGGTTAGTGGGCATGACTGTGACTTGAACATCTTCCAACCTGGCAATATACATGTCAGCCTGGTGAAAAGTTATGGCCCCAAAGTTCCACTAAAACTCATGAGGAAGATAAAAGCAGACCAAGAATCTGAGACAGCAAGTTATATTTAGCTTTGGGACCAGAATAGGACTTTCCCATGTTTTTTTTTTTTTTTAGAGTAATCCCCCCCTTTCATTTCTCCATTGAGGCAGTCCATCCCTCTGGTAGATAAATTCGGGTCACCTTTCCTGGGGAATTAAAAAGTGACTACTGTGTGTAAAGCTGGAGTGAGGATGAGTATGCTTCAATGCTAATGATTAATGATGCTGCCCATGCGCTTGCTAAGCTGGGAATCTTGCATACTCCCTGGGGTAGGATCCCACTGAAAGCTCTCAAAAAAAAAAAACTTAAATGAAAACATCAAGGCTTTTCCACATTTCAGCAAGGCATGCTCATGTAACCATCCTGAGGGATGTTACAGTTTTGAAAAAGAGAGATGAAATGAAAGGGACAAAAGAAATGGCAGTGAAAGAGAAACCATAGTCAGATGTGTCCACGCTATGGACAGATGTTGGGTGGTCCAGCAGGATGTCCTCAGAGCTTTGTTAGATGTTGTAGAGATAATGAGGTGTTATATTTGATCGAAAGCAGCTGAGCAGGTATGAAAGAATGAAATATTAGCCACTTGGATTTAAAATAGGTTTAACATTCTTCTACACTTGAATATGTATAACATTACAAATATTTCTCCTCTTATATGAGACAAACATCCTCAGGGTGATATTTAATCTGATTTAACTACATTATACTTGTTGCAGATGTGCAAAATTAAAACATTTGCAAAAACGTATTTATTTGTACAGTTTTACAGGCTTTTAATATTTTTGGTCTCTCGGATTTTCCACTAGGGGCAGAAGAATGCTGCCAAATACGTGGTAGGGTTTTGTAATCAAAAACAGAAATATGCTTGAAAGTTATGAGAAGCCATGGAAATATGAGGAAAATAGAATAACACATTTTGTGGTAGAGAAGAAACCGAAAATGCAGGGGTATTTTAGCAGTTATCATACATAATTTATTATAGAAGCCTGTCATAAAGTTGCATCTGACAAGGACGAATTAGCTGTTCTGACTGAGGTAGTAGCAGTTCCTGAAGTTCAATTTTGTTAACTCGAGGCCAATGTTTACAAGTTTCATTGATTGACAGTCAGTCTATAATTAGGTGAATATCTTTATTTGTTAAACGCTGTTTGCTTAAGTGTTTAATGAGTGCACACTGTGACTGCATATCAGATAAATAATAGGTTTGTACACCTTGAAACTCTAGAAGGATTTATCGAAGCTTGCAAGTGATGTAGTATATAGATAACTAATGAGAGATAAATTATGCTTCAACATTTTTCACCCTGTCTGGAGGGGAAAAAAAGAGAGATGACACTCTTATCTTTTGATCTGCACCTTTTCATGTAGAAACCTGTAGTAGCTGCAATTGAACCGAGCTGTTCTGTGGAGAGCTAAACTGGCTTTTGAGTGGTAGTTAATCCT
Organism: Ameiurus melas; assembly: GCA_012411365.1. NCBI lineage: Eukaryota > Metazoa > Chordata > Actinopteri > Siluriformes > Ictaluridae > Ameiurus > Ameiurus melas. The sequence goes on along the minus strand of CM022753.1, from coordinate 32,315,523 downwards.
ACACAATGTGGTGGACGATAGTCATTGTAGGTCTATTCTGATCGTTTTTTTTTTTAGAGCTGTGTGGTTTGGCATGACTCATTCAGGGAGGTCAACAAGCACTTGTACCCTCTCATTAAAGACACATGATGAAAGCAAAGACAGATTCTGAGGTGAAATAGAAAAACACCAACAAACAAGACGCCCTGAATAAATACAGGGATTGGGGTTTTGAGAAAAGTCAACAGCAACCTGTAGGCATGACAAGGGAGGCACAAAGCCGGGCAAAGGCCTGTTTATAGGAGGGCTGCTTGCAAAACTCGCTTGGGCAAGTTGTGAAATCAGTATGTGTTTTTCACTTTGTGATTGACAACCTTGCACCCATTTTTTTGCATGCCCATTGTGTGCAGGTCAGATGTAAAAGGTTTCACATACAGAGCTGGTGTTGACAAAAGGTTTAATTAGTGGCAGGGTGGCAATGCCAGGTGGTTTCATTTTAATCATGTGCTAAAGATTTTATGAAATCTTTTTTTCTCAGTAGAATCAATCCGTTCTCTCTGCATGTTGAGACCATGGTATTGCTCGTATTTTAGTATTGCTTCAGACTAAAATGCTTGATAATCACAATAAAGTTTGTAGTAAACATTTGGTGGGGCAAATATTTACTTGACAAGATGTAAGTGTAGCTAATGACTATCACTCTCTTTAAACAACCTTGACTTCAAACAAGTCATTCTGTCATTCTGATGAGTTATAAAATGATGATTGTGCTCTTGCTCCAGGCTAGCTTCAAGTTTACTGAGGCATTGTAGCATAAAACCAGCATGTAATATGTTATTCGTCATGTCATGTAGCATTGCATTAGCCTTAGCATTTTGACAGAATGTATGATTTTGAATCATAGCCATGGAGATATCCATCATATTTCTGCCACTCCGATATTCAGCATGCCTTCGCAAATATGTAATAGAGACATTGCAGAATCTTTACCGGTGTTGTTCAAGTAAGAACTACTAGACAATCAAAGGGCAGGAAACAGGATATGTCAGCGTACAGATGGGGAAATAATTATGTGTCACAAAACAATATACATTTTCTTTATGAAAGAGAATTATTCAGTAAGAGAATGCCCATGTAAGTGCAGCATACCTGATTTGGTAAATACAGCACATAGCTTAAAGGTGTTTCACAAACACCTTTAATTTTTACCTATAAGTTTTACTGTTTTCTAGAATAGATCTAGGAAGAGATCATTGCAATATCCACCAAGGATGATTCTGAAGAAAAAAAAAATTATTTGTATGTACATGTATTCAAGACCATTTGAATGTCAGAGACAAGTTCATTTCTCTCTCAGGCTCAGAATGAGTCAAACAGTATAAAGGTAAGTTTATTATTTTTTTTTTAATCTAGCTAGCTATCTTTTAAATGTGTGGTAATACAGTTTGTATTATTATTATTATTATTATTTTATTATTATTATTATTATTATTATTATTATTATTATTATTATTATTATTATTATTATTATTAGGCTACTCTTATTACTTTCATGCTACTACTTACTATTAATGGGCTTCATTTACTCAGCTTAGCATAATTTGGGAAGATTTGCTCAGTATTAACTGCTTTTATTCTAGTTTGTAAAATTTTCCACAAATGAAGCAGTAAAATTCATAAACATTGGTATTGGGGGTGAGTCTGTATAGACTAGACACTCATTTCAGAGTCACAGATTAGACCGCTCTACCAGTAAATTGAAAAAATTTAATCCACTGAAGATGATGATAACTAGATTGCTGGAATTTTTATTTATTTATTTATTAGGTCAGAGCTACCTCTCTTAAATATTGTTTCTTAAAAGCACAGGAACCTGAAGAAACTCTGAATATCACTTACTGAACCTAAACAAAATACAGTTCAGTGTAACCTGTCATGTTAACATTCATGTAGTGTGCAGTAAAAATATCCTTAGGGTAATAGTTAAGTAAACAGGCAATCATAGCAGCATTAGCTAATAACTAAAATGTTGCACAAAGACATTCTACTGCTGAATTTCAGTACTCGCAACTCTAATTCAAAATGACAAAACTGTACATCCTTTCTCCTCATGCCTCAGCTTGCTCTTCTCTATGTTGCAGCTCTTCTATCATGTACTGGATCAAACATGTAGTGCTGGTTATTGTCGTGCAATAAAATGACTCATCAGTTTATCTACTGTCACTGAGTTTATTTATGCTCTCCAGTATAATGCTGATATGATGAAAAGTAAAAATAAATAAATAAATAAATAAAAACTGTCCTGCACCCATTCCTGAAACTTGAGATTAACGTTATAAAGCAATCAGTTCAAAACAAATTAAATGGTCTCCAGACCTTGATCTAAATTTTGATTGCATTTTTAAATAATAATTTGGCAACCTATCTGTTTATCTGTACATTTTATCATCTTAATTATTTCTTATTAATTCTTGAATATTTGTAATTTCATCACAATCACAAGTGTGTTTTAAAGCTCCTGTCGGGCAGTCATTGGCCATTTCACGGACAACTACTTATAATGTATTTATTTGTATTTCTGAAGTCATAGAATATTCACAGAGATTCTTCCAGTGGCAGAAATTGTTATAGTTGAATATGTATTAATAAACTGAGTGTGTATTACACCTCAAGCGCAGACATGGCCCAGTTACTCTGGCATCTACAAATACATCTACTGTATTTTACAATGGGCTGAGAAATATGACACATGGATGGCATACCTACAATAAGTGTGATTCTTAAAGAGCCTCAGTGCATCCCGACTACAACACTACATGCTACATAATGTAGCCCGGGTGTAAAATGTGTGTCCCTTATTCTTTTACATATAAGGATTAATGAATCTAGCATGCAAAACAGCTGTGCAATGCAAATGTGGCCCAAGTTTTGTGTGGGAGAGTTGGTGAGAGCATTAGTCTCTGGATTGGAAAAATACTGAATATGGAAATACTTTATGAGGGATTAAAAATATAATGGACAAGAATGAAAATACAGTATGTGATAAAGCTATCTTAGCTATATCTGTAGCTAAACTATAATATTTGTAGCTAAACAGCCATATAAACATATATACACATAGATGTGTATATTTGACTGACCAAAAGTAACCCAAGAGTGTATAAGACTGAGGCTTTGGGTTGTAAATGTAAGGAATGAAATGAAAGAAAATGTGAAGACTTTTTTTAATGCATTTATTTTTGCATGATTTGTCTAGCATTGTGTTTGATTATTAAGGACACAGTGTGCATTTGTTTCTTTTTGTGTATTATACATAGATAATAACCCTGTATAATCACTCAAAGCTCATGCTAGGTCTCCACCATTGGGAGCCAGAAGGGGGATGGGAGATTTCACATTTGTGCTGCTGTTACACTTACTGTCCATTAGGGGACAGTGCAGTGTGCTAAGTTTCTTTAGCCAAGGCCATGAACTGGCAATGAATCCTCTGCCATATCAGATTACAATAACAGCTCCATGAAAGCAAAGCACAAATATGACTCCTGATGGAGAGTTTGAAACACACACAAACACTCATATATACACATCACACACAGTTATAACAATACTCGCACTCAAGACAGCCCATCTGTTGCCTTTAACTGGTGGAGTAAAATAATAGATCTTAAACTTGGGAACTGTAAAACACCAGACTTCATAATTTATCAAACCGACTGCAGCACTCAAATGCAAAAGTCTGGAGAACCCAGCATCTGTGTGTAGCAGCACTTACAGATTCAGCATGGCTCAAAAACAGTCCCGACATGTGAATTACCAAGATTAATTAACGAGATAAAACAATCACTCAGGCGTAATTTGGCAGACAACGTGATGTCATGTAGAGCTAGAGTTTAATAATGCATCATAATAATTCACGACCCCGGCATCGCAGCCAGGGCTGTGACAGGAAGTGGTGTGATTTAGCTTGGCGTCATCAGTCAAGAGGCTGCTGCAAGCTTCATGTTTTTCCTGCAGTGGGTTTGGAAGCGGAAGGAAACCCTCTTCCGTTTTTTTTTTTTCTTTTTTTTTTCTTTCTCCTTTATGTCTGTGTTTAATATAGACCTTTTAGCTTAGCTTTATGTGCTGGCTGGACTTTGGGAACTCTCCGTGGGGAGTGAAATGGGCTTTTGCTGTAATAGCAATCTTTTTTTTGCGGAGCTTTAGTTACATGTTTTAGTGATTGCTTAGGGTTGAGAGCGATGAGACCCACTCAGAAACAGTCTTGTTCGTAAAGTGTTCTGCATTTACAGACTGTAATGAGAGAATGTCTAGTGTGAGTGAGACTAAACAGTTTCCGACTTCTACCTCTGTCTGTACCCCTAGTAGGAGTTAATATAGTAAATACCAAGTAATATGTTTGATATCTAAACTAGTATAATTCGTGATTATTTTGCATTGTGTCAAGATATAATGTGATATGAGGCTATACAGGATATGACTAAATCTGTCAGACACTATGGTTCTAGTGTTTGAGATGTCCTGCCTCACAATTCGAGGCTGGAGATGATTATTTAGTAACACTTTCATTGCTCTCCTGGTGAGGGCATAACTGGCATATCACTGAAAATCTGCTCCATTTCTCTATGTGTTCTGTATTCTGCACTGTAATTGAAAAGGTTATGCATGATTTTTTAATTTATGGAGGGGTGGAACAACTCATTTGAATTATTTTGCTAAAAAGTGGGGCAATATCTCTGTACGTAACAGACATGTAAATTTGTGGTTGTATCTTTTTTTTTTTTTTTTATGAAAATGAAGACCATTTGGAGTGGTACAGCATGCAGCATTGCCATTTCACAGCTCCAGAGGTTACTTTAACGTCTCTGTGTGAAAAGTTACAGATGTTCTCCCTGTGCCCGTTGTGGTTTCCTCCAGGTTCTTTGGTTTCCTTCCATCTACCAAAACAGTAGGTAGATGGTGACACAAAATGTCTAGGTGTCAATGAATGTCTGAAAATGTGTGCACACTGTCTTGATGGACTAGTGTCCCATTCACTGGGAGTAGTCCCAACTCATACCCAGTGTTCCAGGATAGGCTCTGGATACAGAGTGATCAGGATAAAGCTGTTTCTGAAAATGAGTGAGTCATTGAATAAACAACACACAATGATTATATTCACAATTATATTAGTATATAATTATATAAGTCAGATTGACCCGAGGAGTGAAAAAAAATAACTATTTCAAATATTCATAGATGAAACAGTCATATATGCTAGGGTCATGAAATGGCTTATTTTTATCTCCACTACATTTTACCACTGTCATCATTAGCTTCTTGTGGCATAAACAGATCCAACCGCTTTCTAAAACCATCACTAAACCCTCTTTGAATGGTGTTAGTTTTTCAAGGTGGTATCTCTAATAATATATTTGTGTGTCTTCACAGAGATAAAATATCTACATTCATATAGTATAGAATTTAAACTGAGCAAGTGACCTTCTAGATTTCTGCTTCTATAAACCCTGATGTTTGTAGAGTAGTGATCATATCACCATGCGGTCATGATATTGTGATATTGTGGCCTACACAATTATAAAGCGAGGCTGCCATTATAATAGCCCATTTAATCAGCCTGCGGGATTGCACAATTTTTATTGAATTTCTTTGTCCTTCTAACAGGCTCCCTGTGAAGACATATAGACCCATGGCAAGTAAATTTTTAAAGACTCTTACGAAGTGTCCATCAATCTGTAATTACTGGAATGGTTTACATATATTCTGCTTGTGCTCACTAAGGCAACAACACAACTCATGGCATGTAGCAGCACAAATGTTTTCTGAGGCTAGTAATTTCACAGTATATAAGGGTGTGACTAAGATAACTTTCCAAATACCAGACTGGATGCTACTGAATTTTGATGTATGATTTATTGTTAAGTTCAAGGGATATTGTAAGGCTTTTTAGCATTAGCTTTGTATTACTAAACAGGGTTTTATAAGCAATTGGTGCTACTCTTGACATTGGTCTATGTCAGCAAAGTAATAAGAGGCTAGACTAGGAGTAAAGTGAGTTGAAAATGCCATTTCAGACAACATTGACACTGGAATCAACAGAGATTTCAACAGAATTTAACGGCACTTGTAGCTAGCTACATAGTAGCTTCTATAGCTACTTTGCCCTCTTTATGACTGATCTTTCATGTGTTATCATTTATCTTATAGTATTAGCCAAAGCAGTTTTACTACTAAGAATGACTGTAATGGGTGTGACAACGAGCCAGTAAATAGCTACACACTATGCAACATTTCTCTTGTTTTTTTTTCTGCTTGTGGGTATAGTGACTGTACAATAGCCAAGAACCCATGTTACCTCAGTGGAATTACAGCATAACAGTGAGATAGATGGGCTAGTGGCTGTAGCGCATTCATTTGGAGGTAGAAGGTACAAGTTCACTGGAACCTCTTGAGTTTTTTTAGTGAAGAGAATTAAAGGGTTAATTACAGTTGTTTTTCACCTTGTAACCTTACTGGCATGCAACCTCTGATCAAATTCTCAAAAGGGCAACTTGTATTATCCAAAAAAAAAATTGAAAGGAAAGGGTTGATTACTGATTTATTTCTTCATAGTGTACCATTAAATATTTTTTAAACCCATTTGCATAACACTAAGTTGAACACAGGAAACCTCCACAAGTATTTCCTTGTTTAGAATTTGAACAATTACAGTCAAAGTCTTAAAGGAATAGTTCACCTAAAAATGAAATGTGTACTATTTTCCTTTTAATGTAAATGTAGTTATTCAACCAGTATTTAATGGCCAAAGCTTTGAACTGAACCCATAATGATAGAAAGTAATACAAGCTTTTGGTACAACTGCAAATCTAAATTATACTCTTTCCATACTTTTGTTAGAAGACATATTTTGGCTAAATTATTTTAGTCCATAAATAGTTGACTAAGAAAGCAGAATAAGTGGATATTAGCTGCTAGTGGCTAGTGTTAGCAGACCATTTTAAAGCATGCAGACTATGTGCACAGAAACACCCACATGTAAATGTGCTCTCCTAAAATGACAAGCATAGATGCAAACAGTAGACAGTCTGCGGGTGAAATGGTGGTGGGGGTGGAAAAATGCTACAGACACCAAAAATGCATTAGTGAACATTAACATTCACCATCTGTCATACAACAAACATTATGTATCGGGCTACACTTCCTGCCTAGATCTAAACGATATGCTAAATGAAGAAGAAGGTGAAACCAGCTCAAAGATGGTTGCTGCTACTGTTTTTAGCTAAGCAACATAGTGTCCACTGTTACGAACATCAGCATGTCATGCAGTGTCAGAAACCAGATAAGCGAGTCTTTTTAAGATTACAGGTGGTGATTTAGGTTAGAAGCAGTTTGAACTATGGTAGCTGTGAGCATCCCTTACTTGTTAACATCGTTAAGGTTCATAAAGAAAAAGTAACTTAAAAAGTGCACTTTACTCATGAAACATCCCTTGGTTGATTGACTGCATTTGTTTTAAAGGGAACATTTGTGAATTCCATTTTTTGGCTGAACTATTTCTTTAATTAGCCTGTCAGTATATTTGACAAGAATTTAGCAATGCATTCTTAAACAAATGAGGCACTTTAGCAAGGATTTTTGCCATTGACAAACAAATGACACTGAAAACCAAAATGGAACAAAAAGCTATCTATCAGTTTATAAAAGAAGCCAGTTTGAACTACACAGTGAAGCAATAAAGCTTACTCAATGAGCCTACAGTGGGCCAGTTTACCGATGAGAGTAAGTAACTGGTTTTCTTTCTTTACTTATTAACAATGAGGGTTAATGTATGTACTGGAAATAGATACTGGTTGTGAACACTGTTTGGTAGATAATAAAAGCTTACTGTGGACTTGCTGTAGTCTTAACGAGTGACACAGAGAGAGAGAGGAGTAAGAGAGATGAATTGCAGAGTCAGAGAGAGATAGATTGCAAAAGATGAAGAAATGTAAACGAAGAGAAAGAATGACAAAGTACTTCTCGTGTCTGGCTCTCATAGGCTGGAGGTTAAAGATCATCGTTCAAATGACTGCTGAGAGGGAGGGAGAGAGATCGAGAAACATGAGGGATGGAAGTTAGAAGATAGGGAGTGAGAAGGAGAGAGCAGTGAAAGAGAAGGAACCATGTTCTCCTCTGGAAATGAGGAGATAGAATGAGGACGGCCCTTCTGGATTTGAAGACTGTCATGTATGCGACTTGTATAAGGTTGATGCAGTGGCAAAAGTGATTCCACAAAACAGCCCCAGATGAATAGTTGCAAAATAACAATCTCTCTCTCTCTCTCTCTCTCTCTCTCTCTCTCTCTCTCCTCTCACTCTCGCTCTCTCTCTCTCGCCCCTCTCTCTCTCGCCTCACTCTCGCTCTCTCTTACCGAGTGAAGCAGAGGAGCTGGAAAGAGGAATGACTCCACTGACCTAGTTGAGCTAAAATTAGTGTGATGTAAAACAGTGCTGACTCTAATCAAAAAACACAGCATGCATGATTGGTGACTGTGAATAAATGTGCAATAGTGTGTGTGTTTGGGAAGGGTGTTTGTGTGTGTTGGGGGGCGTTGTGTGTGTGTATGGCATGAATAGTATTTGCAGAACATTTCTATGAATGAAGACTATGCACACACAAGCACTGACATTTACGTGTGATCACATAAAGCGATAGACACAGCTGCATACACTAGACAAGAGGAAATGGAAACGTAATGTCTGATGAAAACAGACAGTCATTATCATTTACAATCTGTCATATATGCATTCACTCATGCAAAGCACTCACCTGCCATGCAAAACTAACTCACTTGAGTTGTACGGAAGTGTAAGTAAAAATGCTTTGCTTGAGTATTTCATATAGAGTAGCATTCACGTGTGACCTAAGGGTAAGGTCTGTATCTTATAAAATCTTTTTTTTATTTATGTAGTTTATGTTATGTCAAAGAGATCCACTGATGAAATGATGAGTGAGTGTCTATTTACAGTGTGTATTATGACTGACAAGGCCTAACTCATCTGAAATCAATCCCATTCAGCTCTCTGTTTAAATCAGAGACTGGATAGTCATCTGTTCAAATCTGTGCTGACTCCAATATTAGTAACACCTGAACTTGTTTCTTTTTTTAATTGACTCTCTTGGCATTTCTTATTCTCGCTCTTGCAATTTCCGTCAAATGCTTATTGGGATACAGATCCAGATAGTCAAAACTAAAATGCATAGTTCTCTCTTCTTGGTTTAGTCTGTACAGTATGGGATTATGATGAAAAATTAATGTGGTTTCCTGGATAAACAATGACCACTAAAGATATTACAGTTTGCAGTGTTGAAGTTTTCTAACCAAGAGTAATTCCAAATTATGTCATGTTACCATTCGAAACCTACCTTCTTAGTGTTGACTTTTAGGAAATTTATGCTCATGATTGGGTAGGTGTAGGCTGTCCAAAGGGCAAACGTGTCTGATGGCTGCCCAGTTTCATCCTGGCTGAAACCTTTATTACATTTTGACAGTTTTACATTGTAGTTCATATTTCTTTTGTTGGTGACTAAAAAGATGATATTCATCATTTGGTTAGGCCTTGACATTCCCTGCTGGATTCTGTGGAGCTACAGGCTAAGCCTTGATTAGCACTCGTTCTTCTTCTTCTCATGTTTCCCATGCCTAACTGGTGGGTAATGGGGGAAAAAGGTAGAAGGAGATGTAATGGATCATAATTCATAAGTCAAAATGATTGGGATGATTAATGGAAAAAATGGGGGCAATGACTGTGCCATTAATGTGTCACTTGCTCACTGTACAAACACTCCCTGATGAGACATTTCCATTTGCATTGGTAGACTTGTCCGTATCACTGGCATTGTACATGGCTTTAATGCTGTATAATTTTTATTTTATTGTGCTTTATTATTGCTCTATATATTTTAGTGAGATTGGTATCACTAAAGCTACAAACATTATCCTAGCTATTATTGGGGATATTCTCACAGTGATTATATCCTATTATGTGATCCAGGTAGTAAAAGTCGCCAGATTTACAGTCCAGGGCCTGACCAACTCATAAATGTAGCACATTAACACTCATATAATAAACCATACTCCAGTAACTGCACAGTGCTGTGAGCTTTGGAGTCTGGGAGAGGTATGTGTAAGTGATGAATAGTGTCCCATAAAACAGTTGGAGACCTCCCTTCAGGTTGAGTTAATAACACACACACACACACACACACACACACAGATCTAACTACACTTATAATATATGGAAGACTGCATGACCCACAACGTTCTCTTGCTCAAATAGATCATAGTATCATTCCGATAAACAATTCGAACACTTAAACAAGCACCGGCGTTTCTCACACGAGTGATCCTCTTCTCTTGTTCTCACTTACAATCACACACACGCACACCAGCTCACATTCTTTGTGCTGTCCTGTGCATCATGTGTTCAGCTGGGAGAATGTCAAATCAGTGGATGAGTGGAAAGCTGTAATGTTAGAGGCTTGTGCTCCCTCTGCTGCTGTTACATCCCCTCAGGTTGCCTGCAAATTGACATCCCCTGGCATGGAGCCAAACGACACAAGAAAGAAGTGGTGCACCAGGCTGAACTCATTCAAATTACAACCTAAATGCCACTGAAATGCGGTGGCTCAGTAATAGAGCTTTAAAGGAACGGTTCAGAGCAAATCAAATTTACACAAATTCTCCCCTTCCCTCAAACGCCGTCCATCAGCCAAGATATGTTTGCCGTCCAAATTTTCTTCAGCTTCTTTGGTTTTGCACTGAAGCGACAAGGTTTTGCATGCAGTTTGCATGCTGCTTTCATTAGTTGTTAGCAATGTTAGTCTCATAATCAACATTGGACTGCAGAGCAACATAGAGGAGCAAATGTGGTCGCCAAACATGTCTTGGCTGATTGAGAACATTTGAGTGGAAAATTTCGGTACGTTTATTTTTTTCCTAAACCATCAATTTGAGTCATCATAAACTACGTGACTGATGCAGTGTCTGCATTTCTGCCCTAATACTAAAACTGCCAGTTTACAAATTAACACACTAGACCTGAGACACAAAATACAGTATGTAGTTAAAACTAGTTTAAGAGATATAAGGACTAAAGAGAAATTTTATCGGAGTAAACCTGAGACACAACATACAGTATGTGGTTAAAACAAGTTTAAAAAATATAAGAACTAAACAGAAATTTTATAACCTGATTCCTTTGTATTTGTGTATGGGACAAGGCTGGGTCTGTATATAAAGGAATATACTTTAAAGGGACTGACTTTGATGGAGCAGCACAGGCTAGGCACTTTTAACAATAAATATTAGCTACATTAGCTACAAATGTGTAGTTCAATGGACAAAAAAGCTTGAATGTTTAATATGACTTTCAATAGTCATTTTTTCCCTTTCAAAAATGCACATTCTAAATTGTTAAAAGGTTATATGGTATAAAAGAATATAGCCATACTAAAAGTAAATATGGAAGAGCACTCACAAATTGAACAATTGACTACATGCATTTGACTGACAACATTGGACCCAAAGTGCAGGGTATCGATTTTTTTTTTTGCCGAGTTGTAATGCAGAGGCCATTTTGGAGAAGGGTTCTCACACTCCTGGCTTCCTACCAGAGGGCCTTAGCAGAGCCAGTGGGATCAGTGCGAAGAGTGCATGAGAGCTTGCCTAGGCTCATCACTCAAACTGTGGCAGCTGGACGAGCTTGTAGTGGATAGCCAAGATGGTGCGCATGCTCCACATCAGCCATCGCTCCCTCTCTGAACTCTCTATGACCCTTCCATTAGGGCCACACTCACTCCATCATTCCCTGCCAGGACGAAGGGGGCCGCCTGGCCTTCACATCGTGGTGCAATCCGGTGGAAAAGTTCAGTTGCACATTGCTCCACATGTCTTCTGATGATTACCATTTCCCCTGTTTTCAGTTAGCTTCAAAAACAGAGGAGAAGGCCATGATAAAACCAAACATTTCTCATACTTTTTGGCTTGAGGGGAAAAATGTGGTGGGTGCTGAGCTGTCGACAGTCAATGACAGGTTAACTGAGAAGTAGTTGACATAGCTAGCATTCTAAAGTATTTAACTAACAGCCTTTTATTTTACTTCTGCATGTGTGAACTTTCAGGTTTTAAGCAGTTCGACCAATAAACGAGCAAAATGTCTTAAATGCTGTTTTATACATGCTGTTTTATAAATGTTTGGGTGAAGTATGTCTATATGTTCTAGATGTGTGCCATACATTGTTATTGTGTGTATGTGTGTGTGTTGGGGGGGGTAGTTTCATTTTGGACTTGGCCTGGATAAACTACAAGTCCAGACACTGAGAAAACAATTGTAACGTAATCGGCTCTGCCCTCTGGCTATATTAAGAGAAGGAGTCTGGTGGGTGGCAAGTGGGTGGGAGGGGTTGGTCTAATGAGCAGGAGTTGAGAGAAACCTGTGGATTTGTACACACACACACACACACACACACACACACACGCTCACACACACTCACACACACTTATATATGTGCTTTTGTTGCATTGCACATTTGAATTTTCTTTAAGTTTCCATGCAAGCATTTAAACCTATAAATGCCCACTGACCCTTTGCCATCTAGTTTCTTTGATTTGATTTGATTCAAGTGACCACAGCTCTGCCCTGAGGGCCACCACCCACACATAAACACTCATCAGCGATAGCCGACAGCATCTGAGGCGTCGCTCCAAGGAGCTGCCACTCAGCACAAGGAGAGATAACACTCTAACTCGATGCTGATTTGGCGAGCGATGACTGACACATGAGAGAGCAACAAAGACACAGAGAAAATAAGAGGGGAAAACCACTCCATGAGCAGTCCATCCTTAACTTAGGTGTAGACTACTTCAGCATTTGGTTGTTGCAGCACTGGAACTTTACGAGGGCAAACGATGACACAGTGAGGAAGTGTTTAACAGTAGCTAATGCCCTCTATCCCTCGCCTTGGGGTAAAGTGTTGTAAATGAGGCCTCACTCTGCACTCGTTTTCTTCTGCACATTTGTGGATGATGCAGAGAGCAGACAGATGAATGAAGAGGAAAAGGAACCTCTTTAGACGGTCACGTGACTGTAGCAGTCAGAGTCAAGGCTAATGATTGTCTTTGTGGAAGCCATGTTGAAACATAAACAGGCTTCACTGAAATTGTCTGGTTAGAATTTCCGCAGCTCTGTTCAGCCGTATACAATGAACATGAAAATGCAATTTGGTGCTGCTATCTCAGTCAAAAACATTTATTTTTCATTACAGTACACAATATGAATCCTTATCACGTAAGCTTGTATAAATCTCTTGCTTATCCTCAGCCCTTCATTTGGAATTTTTTTGTTGCCTCTGCCAAAACTGCACAGTTGCTGACAATAAAAATCTCTTAAAGTAAACTGTATTAACCTACTACATGTCTATAACATCAGCTTTCAGCTACCTATCAGTGGGTAAATTGCTTTGCCTTTGATAAAAATCTGCTTAAACAAGTATTATGAGCTTTTAAACATTTATGAGTAAACAAGATTATCACACTTTGTGGCTGCTCTTTAACATTTGCCTTAACATTCTGATAAAACAGAGATGAACGGTTGGCAAATTGACTTTTCTATCTACACAAAGATAGCCCAGACCTCAGCCTATCGATAACACCATTGATACAGTTCATTTTACTGATAGTTATGTTTGCTTCCTGAAACAATTGTAGAAATTCATATGGATAGCTTGCCAAATAAATTGACAGCAAATTTCGGTCTGTATTCTAAACAGATATTGAATGAGAAATTGTGCAGTTTCTTTATTTTTTGATAATTAACTAGACAACATATTTCACTATAAATATCAGGAGTCAGCTGCGATGATGGTTCAAAATTCATATGAAGCTGCTTTTTTAGCCAAACTAGTAATGATTAATTATGATCATTATTCACCTCTACCTCACACCAACCTCAATTACAGCATAAAATAAAATCAGACAAGGACCTGTCTCAGTTTTCCAAAATCTTAATTCCAGCCCAAATTCTGTAAACTCATATTCTTGCCTCTGATGTACATTGTTAAGCTTTTTGGGGGTTACATATGGTTGTGTGATTTGTTAGAATGCAAAAGTGACTTGCATTCTAAATATCGCCATCCCCATGGGAAGAGTTGTGTTATTTACCCATACCAACATTGTGAAACTTGAAAGACTGCTAAATCTGTCAACTTTGAATTTTTTCTGTCAACCTCCAGTGTTTAGTATTTCATGTTAAAGGGTTGGCCCTTGTCTGATAAGGGAAAAGGTCTCCATGGTTACCAGGGGATGGACTCTGGGAAACCCAGGGCTAAAGGTGAAGCTGATAACCTTTTGACTTCTGAATTTCTCTGCTTTGCACCTCTGAGGCAGTCTCAAACCTGTCATAACAGTAGGAGGAGCATAAAGTGTGTGTGTGTGGTGGTAGTGGTGTGTGTGTGTGTGTGTGTGTGTGTGTGTGTGTGTGTTGTGTGTGTGTGTGTGTGTGTGTGTGTGCGTGTGAGAGAGAGAGAGAGAGAGAGAGAGAGAGAGAGAGAGAAAGATATGACTATGATATGATATCTAGGTGACGAGGGAGCAGGAGTGGCACAGGAGAGATAATGGAGAGACAACCCAACTGCTTGGCTCTTTAGAGGCATCTCTGATAAGATACGAGAGCAAGTACTCCTTCAAGCCATACTCAATATCTCACACAGAGAGCAACATAGACGAAAGGAAAAGCCTGCTTTGCCTTTGTTAGATCCACATAGTAAGAAATGTTGTATTACAGACATTATTGCCATCAGAGCTCTAAATGTAGTTCATTAGACTGCTTAGATTTAGCTGCATAGAAAGCTAATGCGCATGATGTAATGCACAAATTAGTACATTTCTATTGACTAATTTATTCAAATTATAATTTTATAATTGCATCATCTGCTCTGGATGATTGAAATGCTGTAAAATCTTTGAATTACTGTTTGAATATATACTGCTCAAAAAATAAAGGGAACATTTGGAGTTACATTGTGCTCTTTAAGTGTTCCTTTTATTTTTTTATATATATATATATATATATAATGTCTTTCCTTAGAGTTGTGAAATTCAGGTCATTACCTGTAGGGGGCAAAAGGTACTGTGCAAGGTTTGGCTTCAGAGGAAAAAAATATGGCGGGTGCTGTCCACAGTTTTCCTCTATTGTGTGTGTGTGATAGAGAGAGAGAGAGAGAGAAGAGAGAGAGAGAGAGAGAGAGAGAGAGAGAGAGAATCCAATTTAAAGGGGACATAGCAATAATTCAGCCAACACTCAACCACTGAAGCGCGTCATTACTGAGAGCTTTGCAATATTTCTCCTTGCATTGCAATACCACATACGCTGAGCTCAAATTAGCGTATGCACTGCAGGGTACACACTTTTGACTTGTCCAAATATTATTCATAAGTCAGATACCATTACAAAAACAAGCAACGAGTCAGATACATTATGTCACACTTTTATGTCATTGCTTTTGGCATCAGAAAAGATGTTTCAGAAGAAACTGCCAAAATTGGCCCTAATCAGACACTAATATTTGAAGCTAACTTTGTGATTGTAATGGTGTCTAATGATAATTGTACAGAATATTAGAACAGCAACTAACAACAGCATAATTCTGGTCAATGTGCACTTATATAGCGCTTTTATCCAAAGCACTTTACACTGTGTCTTATTCACCCATTCACACACACACCAATGGTAGCAGAGCTGTCATGCAAGGTGCTAGTTTGCCATCGGGAGCAACTTGGGGTTCAGTGTCTTGCCCAAGGACACTTCGGCATGTGGAGTCACCCGGGCCGGGAATCGAACCACCAACCGAAGTGTAAACTTATGGTTTATATTTATTATATTCATTCTTAGCTGTAGGTCTCTTTGGATAATGGCAAAATAACCTGTCTATGTACCTGACTGTGGATCTAGATGTGATGTTCTTAAAACCTTGAGTAATGGTTAACCCTCATCGTGAACCTAACTCATCCTGCTAAAGATGCATGCTTCCTCAAGAGCCCTTGTTGCATTTTACCACCAAACTGCTTTTGACTCTTCTGGGGCTTTGATGGGACCTGTGCTAAGCCTGACTCATTGGAGCTAGTCTCCTGTTCAATCCAATCGTCCCTAGGCAGGTCAGTTAGCTGTGACATGCTCTCTCTGTCCAGTGGCTAAGCCATTAAAACACCATGCCTCTGGTGTCTGCAGAAGAGAACGGAATTGAGATCACACGTAATGGGCCTGCTCAGTCGCGATGCCTCTCTCATTAGAATTCCCTGTCTGTAGCTTCTTTCTTTTCCCTCTCTCTTTCTTTTCACTTGGCAATCTTAAAAGAAAATTAAGACTTAAGTGGTTGCCTGTCAATTAGCGCTCCCTGTGCGACAGAGCAGCAAGAATTCGATTGCGAAGAGACGCAAGACATTACAAGGCAGCCTGGCTCTGGCTCTTTCATTCTTTCTGTTCCTCTCTCTCTCTATTTTTTCCCTTCTGCTGTCTGATTCTTGCTTTTATCTCTCTCTCTCTCTCTCTCTCTCTCTCTCTCTCTCTCTCTCTTTCTACCTTCTGTTCTTTCCATGTTCTCTTGCTACTTTCCATCTTTCTTGCTCCAATATCCCTTTAACCATAACTCTCTCTGTCTTTTCACATATCTCTCTTGTTTTGACGCTCCCTGTCTCTTTATCTATTGGATTTGTATTTTTCATGATAGGCATGGTCTGTCAAGCCAATTAGAGACTAGTGTCTAATCTCTAATACTGCCCTAAATGAGCAAATGTGCCCACTCTTCAGCTTGTTTAAGAGTGATCTACAGTCCTCTAGTGTTTTGCCCTCTAGTAACAGTTTGCACTGATGGAGTACAAACATATCTGATCCAGAGGCAGTGAACAGAAGGGCTGGTGCTGGCTTCATTTTGCAAGTGGGATCATCTGCACACACAGCATTACCAGTGTTGTTGATATCATCATTCTTTGAGTCTGTAAGTGAAAGGATATTTCATATTACAATTCTGTCATTTTAGATCTTGAGTCATATAACGGTGTAGGGGTGACCCAGAATTAACTGAAAGACATTTGACAGAAACTCTGTCATTCAATGTTTTCCTGCTGCTTGAGCTTCCGGTGACCAATCAACTTCACTGTAATGTAGAGTGAAATTGCTTTGTGCCAAGCCGTCAGTGCAGGGCTGGTGATGGCTAGATTGTAGGCTTGGATAAAGGATGATGAGAACTGACTCAAAATCAGCTGTTAGAGGCAGAGAGACTGTAGCAGTGAGTAACTGTGACGTTTCAAAGGCTGCCTGGACCACACTGCTTGACTATGGTCTCTCTCTCAAAATTTCTCTCTCTTTCTCTCTCTCTATCTCTTGCTCACTCATCAGTCTCAGTTCAACAGCCTGAGCTGTGGAGTGCTGTCACTGACTGTGACATCATGTGGGACAGAGGCCATGTAACAGACTGGGAAGAGGGAAGTGCTGAGCCAAGATGGTGGAGTGATAAGTACTCACACATCCAACTGAGGATAAGCTGGAGCCAAAATGGCTGACTGCTTCTGTTACCGTGAAGAAGACCTTATCACTGCTTTCTTGAAGACACTATGATTAGTGGAATACATTTCTGATTGGTCAGGAGTTGCTGATTGAATTTCTATAACAGCATGGCTCTGATAACTGGTTCCAGCAGTGAGGCAAATCACAGGTATATATTAATGTGCTCAGTTTTATTAGTAAGTTGTAATTTCTATAGTAACTCACTAGCAGGAACTTGTCATTTGGTGTGGCAAATGCTCAGCATCATTCATTGTAGCCAAATAGGTAATAGACCACAGACAGGTTTTTTTTATATCCTTCTACAAATTGAAATGTATATGACAGGGGTGTCGCAATAACCCTAACCCTAACCCTAGGGACTAATTTGTCTCACAACCTTAACTTTTGTAACTCTAAATAGTAAAAAAAAAAATAATAATAATAATTTTTAAGTGAAGTAAATGCATGACTCCTTGTCATGTATTTATAGGAAACGAATTAACCCAACTTTCATCAAGGTGGCATCACAACACTGAATATTTTTATTACAGCCACAATTCCAAAAAGTTGAGATGCTGTGTAAAATGTAAACAAAAAATGAATGCAGTGTTTTGCAAATCTCATAAACCCATATGTTATTCACAGTAGAACATAGAACACATATCAAATGTTTAAACTGAGGAAATTTATAATTTTAAGTAAAACATAAGGTAATTTTGAATTTGATGGCCACAACATGTCTCAAAAAAGTTGGGACGGGGCAACAAAAGGCTGGAAAAGTAACTGTTACTGAAAAGAAAGAGCTGGAGGAAGATTTTGCAACTAATTAGGTTAATTGGCAACAGGTTAGTAACATAATTGGATATAAAAGAGTATCTTAGTGAGGTAGAGTCTCTCAGAAGTAAAGATGGGATGAAATCTGGATGGAAGCATATGCTTCACTAAAACCTGTATATACCTTTCAGCATTGGTAGTGCCATTCCAGATGTGCAAGCTGCCCATTCCATAGTCACTAATGCACTCCCATACCATCAGAGATGCAGGCTTCTGAGCACTGATAAAAAGCTGGATGGGCCCTCTCCTCTTTAGTCCTTTTTAGTCCTCTTTAGTTTAGAGGACACGGCATCCATGGTTTCCAAAAAGAATTTCAAATTTCGATTCGTCTGACCATAGAACAATTTTCCACTTCGCCTCAGTCCGTTTTAAAGGAGCTTTGTCCCAGAGAAGACGGCAGCATATGGCATCTTCTTTGTATGATAGAGCTTTAACCAGCATTTGTGTATTGTGGAGGTGTTTCTGTGCCCATGCAGTGATTTCCGTTACATAATTATACCTGTTTTGAATGCGTTGCTTTCTGAGGACCCAAAGATCACGGGCATGCAATATTGATATTCACCCTTGTTCCTTACACACAGAGATTTCTCCAAATTCTCAGAATATTTTGATGATATTATTTACTGTAGATGATGATATATTCATAGTCTTTGCAATTTTATGTTGAGGACCATTATTCTGACATTGTTCCACAAATTGTAGACGCATTGTTTTGCAGATTGGTGAACCTATGTTACTGACCTGATGCCAATTAACCTCCATCTGTTTCTTTTTAGTAACACTTATTTTTCCAGCCTTTTCTTGCCCTCGTCCGAACGTTTTTGAGATGTGTTGCGGCCATGAAATTACGTTATTTTTCCTTAAAATTGTACATTTACTCAATTTAAACATTTAATATGTTTTCCATGTTCTACTGTGAATACCATATGGCTTTATGAGATTTGCAACTCATTGCGTTCTATTTTCATTTACATTTTATATAGCAGCCCAACTGTTTTGGAATTGGGGTTGTATTATTGTATTATTATACATAACTTCATACATTTTGCTTGTCATGTTTTACTCCCTACTTGTAATCTTTATAACATGTTTTTTATAACATGTTTTTTATTGACTGTGCTTGAGGGATTGATGCAAAACCTCTGAGTTTCCAAAATGAAACTGATCCAGTTTAATTTTGGAACAGCCAAAGGAATGTCAAAATAACAAAAATGACAAAACAAGAATGTCTCTAGGCTACTGCATGCAGGTGTGTAAATTAACAGACTAATGCAGGTTCAAGGCCTCACATGCTAATTATGTTTGAGAATGCCTTATTGCAAAAACACATGTTTTGCTATGTTATAAGGTACATGATTTACATAAGGTTTAAGCAGTCACTAAGCCAAGTATTCAGAAATACATATACTGTGTTTCTAGAAATCATTGTGCATCTATTTAAATAACTGACAATTTCAAAGAGGTTTGTGAACAGTGAAATACAGGTTATGTGTCTCATATCTTTGTGACTAGTCTCTATCCATAATGTAAAAGTAGAAAATGGGACTGAGAGATGAAGAGATGAAGAGTAAGAAGAGGAAATGGAGGAGACAGGGTGATGGGACTCTGAAAAGGCTCTTTCTCCACATTACAGGGGTTTCCATGGCAACAATACAGCAGGGCCTGACCTGCAAAGTAAGTGTGTGTGTGTGTGTGTGTGTGTGTGAGAGAGAGAGAGAGAGAGAGAGAGAGAGAGAGAGAGAGAGAATAAAGGACAAACCAAAGGAGAAAAAAGAAACAAGGTTAGAATATTCACCTTCAGATAATGCATAGATATTCAGTACAACCATACTAAACCCAATCATCTCTTCAGCTTCTAAATTCAGATTCCCAACCTATTCTGCAAAACCCAGCACACACCTTTTGCCGTTAAGGCCACACAGGCATTGTTTCAGTTTAAAATCGATTCCTGAGATGGAGGGGAGCAGGGACTGATCAGAGCAAGCCATATGAAGAGGGATGTGGATCTGAATCAAAACCTTTAACTGACTATATCAATCCATCTTTGAGTTGATGTGTGATTGAGAGCCATGCACACACTTGTATGTCACTAGGCATCGGGGGTAGGCAAGATAATGTAAAGGTTTTACCTTTACTTGTATACTTTGGATACATTTAAATAACTGTCTGTAGCATCAAGCCTGAGCTGCTTTATTAGAACTACTGATCAGCGATCAGCAATGATATTGCAGAGCATGATTGTGCCCTGTTTTTTCTGTAGAGTTCACTCACTGCTTTAGAGGACACAGCTAATGAAGCATTGACCAATAAGGATGGATGGTCTGGCTATTGAGTCCCGTTACAAATGAATGGGATGCCTTAGTGAGACACAGCTTGATGATCTTCGGGACTGAACGTGCATCTCCAATTCAGGAACTAGTGCATGGAAGAAATTGTATTCATGCATATGACACGTAGACAAGTGGGGAGCTCTGAGTCTGACATCAGACTCTGAGCAAAGGCAGATCAATTTAAGATGCTCACTCTCTGTCATGCGATCACAAAAAGATATTTGCAGCAAAGGAAATTGAAAATGGCTTGTTACTGGAGAGAAACACTTCAGATTTGCATGATTTTCCATTACTGGAAGCAGACAATTTGTCCCATTCACAGATGGAACTTTTAAATTGTCATGATGTGTTTGTATGATTTCATGCTGTGCAACTTCTTGCAATCAGCTTCATGCTCATTTTCAATGAAAAGCCCTGTACATATTTTGTATCTACATAATTTTCTATACACACCCAAATATTCAACCCTCTTGGCAGGCAGGTTACTCTGGGAGTATGTTTCATATAATTGGGTGCAATCTTGAGGTTCTTAGCATTGATCCAGCCCAAAATAATCATCCAACACACATCGCACAATTAGCATGCAAATTAAGGGCCATTCGTTGCCACGCCGACGCCAGTCCACTCTTGTTTACTGAGGTGTCACTCCAGTGGACCAGCCATGCAGCCAGTGAGAGTGATATTGAAATAGAGAGTGTATGAGAGAGAGAGCAAGCAATCTCCATTCTGTGCCTTTTTCTTTTTGTTATTCATAAGACTGGTGCTCAATGCCATCAGTGATTTGAAAGAATGCAGCCCAAATGTGCTTTCACCACAAATCTCCTGCTAAAGCTTAATTGCTGTTAATAGCAGAGGGTTATTCATCACTTAGGGGAAACCCACATAACTGACTTTTGTAAGCATATATACAGTCAGCTCCAGTATTATTGGTACCCTAAGTAAAGATTAGTATACATAAAATGATTATGAAAAAAAATATTTGTGGTTCATTAAATTTATTTCAAACTTTATTGTAGCCTCATGGATTCCACAAGGTGTTGGAAACATCTTTTGAAATTCTGGTCCATATTGACATGATTACACCATTCAATTTGAGCAGATTTGGCAGCTGCACATTCGCACTGTGAATCTTTCATTCTACCACATCCAAAAGATGCTCTATTGGATTCAAATGTCATGACTAGAAGCCCACTGAAATTCACTGAGACCACTGTCATGATCATGGAACCAGTTTCATTTCTGCTTTGTGACATGGTTCATGGTAATCAATGGTCAAAAATCGAGATTCACCAGACCAGGTGATGTTTTTCCAATCTTCAGTTGTCCAGTTTTGGTGAGCCTGTTCCCACTGCAGAATCAGATTCCAGTTCTTGGCTGTCAGTGGTGGAACCTGATATGGGCTTCTGCTGTTGTAGCCCATCCACCTGACAGTTTGGTGTATTGTGAGTTCTGAGATGCTTTTCTGGCAGCTTGATCAAATCTTGATGTCTTTGTTGTTGTTGTTTACATAATTCTGTGTAAACCCCTGATTCTGTTGTGAGGGAAAATCCCAGGAGATCAGCAGTTTAGGAATTCTCAAAACAGCTTGTCTGGCACCAACAACCATGCCACAGTCAACATCACTCAGATCATATTTTTCTCCATTCTGATGTTTGATTTGAACATTAATTGAATATCTTGACCATTATTGGCATGATTTTGGGATTTTATGTTTTTATGATTTTATCATGGAAACATTTTGCCTATCTTTCCCAAGGGTAACAATAATTTTAGAGCTGATAGAATATATATTTAATATAATTAAAGGCTACATAAGTGTCCTGTAAAGTCCCCTCTGAATCTACTGGATGGCAAGGCCAATTCATTTATTTGTGCTATACACTGAAGACATTTGGGATCTAGATCAAAAGATGGATATGAGATGAGACTTTAGGATTTACATTCTTTTATTTTCTGGTATTTAATTCGAGATGTGTCAGACAACATAAAACATACAACCTTTTGTATCAATTCACACAATTTTTAGGTAAGCATAAATATAGGAACAGATAATTCTTGAAGTAAATTAAAGTAAATAACACAATATTTGGATTCCCCCCAAGGCCATTTGTGTGTGGAGTTTGCATGTTCTCCCCATGCTGTGGGGGTTTCATCTGGGTGCTCCGGTTTCCTCCCCCAGTCCAAAGACATGAATGGTAGGCTGATTGGTGTGTCTAAAAGTGTCCGTAGTGTATGAATGGGTGTGTGAGTGTGTATGTGATTGTGCCCTGCAATGGACTGGCACCCCCGCCTTGTGCCCGGTGCTCCCTGGGATTGGCTCCAGGTCAATACTCCCCCCCAACACCCCCACTGTGAAGAAGGAATAAGCGGTAGAAGATGGATGGATGGATGGAGCACAATATTTGATTGCATATTTCTTGCTTGTAATAACTGCACCAAGCCTATGACCCACTGACATCACCAAACTGTTGCCTTCTTTTTTTTGTGATGCTTTTCCAGGCTTTTATCACAGCCTCTTCAGATGTTGCTTGTTTAAGGTGTTTCTCCCTTCAGTCTCCTTTTCAGGAGGTGAAATGCATGATAAAATGGTTAAGGTCTCACTTGATTGACTTGACCTGTCTAAAACCTTCAACTTTTTCCCCACTGATAAAGTTCCGATAAAATCCTTTGCTGTGTGTTTTGGATCATTGTCTTACTTCATGATAAAGTTCTGCCTGATTAATTTGGGTGCATTTTTTATCTCTAAATTGGCAGACAAAATGTTCCTGTAAACTTGTGAATTCATTCTACTGCTACTATCAGGAGTTACATCATTAATAAAGATGAGTGAGCCCGTTCCAGAAGCAGCCATACAAGCCCAAGCCATGACACTACCTCCACCATGTTTCTTTCTGAGCTTGTATGTTTTGGATCATGAGCAGATCCTTTCTTTGTACACACTTGGGCCTTTTCATCAATTTCGTAAAGGCTAATCTTTGTTCCAGAACCTTTGTGGCACATCTTTGTAATTCTTTGTGAATTCCAATCTGGCTTTCCGATTCTTACTGCTGATGAGTGGTTTGCATCTTGTCATGTGGCTTTAAATATTTCTTCTTCAATTGAAGGATTGTGATACCTTCATCCTGCCCTGTGGAGGTTGTTGGTGATGTCACTGACTGTTGTTTTGGGGGTTTTCTTCACAGCTCTCACAATGTTTCTGTCATCACTGTTTTCTTTTTCAGGACATTCCAAATTGTTGTATTCGCTATGCCCAGTGTTTGTGCCTTGGATCTGATAGATTTTCCCTCTTTTTTCAGCGTCAAAATGGCTTGCTTTTCTCCCATAGACAGCTCTCTGATCTTCACAGATCAACAAATGCAGTTTTCACAGGTGAAACTGAAGGCTAAAACAAAGCTATGTTCAGAGCTTTTTTTTTTTTATGTTTCATTTTTATTGAACATTTCTGCTGAACTTCTGATGAACATTTCTACAGAACATTTCTACATTTCTACTGAACAATTTTTGCTACACCAGTTCTGCTAAACATTTCTGCTATACATTTCTGTTGAACTGCTAAGCCTATCTAAATCGCCTTTTCTGTTCTGTCCTCCCCACCATTTCCCAAAAATACAAAATTAGCAACAGCAGTAAATATTCACAGATTTTTTTTCTTTTTATACAAAGAAAAACAAAATTGAACCCACAACCCACCCCTCCCCCTCATGGCAGGTACCCATTAACTGTCGCTGGTTATAGAGATATTATAAAATTCAGCAACAGGCACCAACCTTTAAGTGGGTAGTGTCTGTAACTCCATAAAGTGGGCAATAAAGGGATGCCATTTATGAAAAAACCTATCTGTACATCCATTCATCGTATATCGTATTTCCTCGAGTTTCAGAAAAAACATCACGTCCTTTATCCACTGAGAGATAGATGGGTATTTAGCAGACTTCCAATGTAACAGTAGGGAACGTCTTGCTATAAGGGATGTGAAAGCAATAACATCCTTTTGTATCGAGCTCAAAGGAATTGAAGCTTGAGGAATCCCAAATATCGCAATCAATGGACAAGGCTTTAAATCTACCCTGAGAATAGTGGTCATGATGGTAAAAAAGCCAGACCAAAAACCATGGAGTTCAGGGCAGAAGAAAAACATATGGCCAAGATGACAGGGAGAGCCATGGCATTTATCACACTTGTCCTCAACATCCAGATACATCACAGACAATCTTGACTTGGACAGATGGACTCTATTTAAAACTTTGAATTGTATAAGTCCAAGATGAGCACAAGAAGTGGTAGTCTGTACCCTCCCTATAGCATGTTCCCAACACTCCTCACTTATTTGTACTCCTAATTCCGTTTCCCACGCATTCTTAATTTTATTACTCGACCCACTACCTTGCGTCAAAATAAAATCATAAATCTTAGAAATCATGTTCAGAGTTATTTATTGTTTAAACAATCAATCTAACAGGACACGCCTGGGTAACAAGAAACACCTGTTGGTCACATTGTCTTTTTCACTGTAGTCACAATATTTATGCTTGCCTACAAATTGGGTGGTCTGATACAAAATGTGCTATGCTTATGTCATTTAACACATTGGGAAATAAATCTGAAATTCTAAACTCTCTACTCATATTCATCTTTTGATTTCAAACTCAAATGTCTTCAGTCAACAGCAAAAAGAAATGAGTTGGGCGTACTGTTCTGATAGTTTCAAAAGGGACTGTATATAATATAAGGCCTTAGCAGAGACATGTCAACTTTACCTTTTATAAACAATTAAATATTTTTTACATCACTCCAAATCCTAAATCCTGTCTGACACATATGAGTGTGGCTCAAGCAATTGGTCCCTGAAGAGGGCTGTCATGAGATAAGGTCCCGCCTCCACTCTGCTGTGACAGTAATGGTTGCTGGTGCAGTTACTGTTGGCAGGGTGTGCAGCAAGGGAACAGGCGAGTGAGAGCGACAAATACTGTCAGCAGCGAAAATGAACTGTCACCTCAGATTTTTCAGCACTGCACCGCTGCTGTATTGCCACCCTGAACCTGCACGACCCAGCCCTGATTGAGTTCCGCTGTCTCGTTCTTTCACACGCGTGTATGCACACACACACAACAACACCCACTGGCATATTCTCCCATAGTCTGTGTTTCAGTGCGCATCTCTTTACACCTAAAGGGGGAAGGAATTTTTTGTGTATGAGGTTGTGAGAATACATTTTATTATGGTAAGGCAACAATACGCTATGTTTGTTTCTTTGAAAGAATTATTGCAACTTTTGGCAAAATGTTGTAAAACATTTTTGAAAGTCAATTACTACATTTTATAGACAATATTATTGGCACATTTCAGAAGAATGGGCAAAAGGATTGCAGAAAATTTCACTTAATTTTTAGATGTTTCTCCTCACAATTGGAGAAATCATTTTAATCTAACAAAAATCACAAAAAAACACAAAAAAATAAACAGATTGATCATCAGATAATTGATCATCAGATATTGTCAGGTTATTTATATACTAGAAAAAGACATGTCCCCTCACATTGAACTGCTTTCATGTCCAGCAAATTTCTTAAGATATGTAAATATTTATATTAATATAAACATATTTAATAACTGAGACATTTTGTTTTTCCGGGGGCGGGGGGTCACACAGTCAGTGTAGCCACCAGCTGCTTTAAGCACCACAGTGCATCTCATCCTCATGGACTGCACCAGATTTGTTAGTTCTTGCTGTGAGATGTTACGCCGCTCTTGATCATGTCTAGGGGGACACATGGTTACATGTAATTTTCCACTGCAAGGACAATCAACTGTCCTTCCTCTCTCCTGTAGCACTTAGGAGTCTTACATTACAGACATTGCAGTTCATTGCTCTGGCCACATCTACAGTCCTCATGCCTCCCTGCAGCAGGTCTATGGCATATTCACACAGGTGAGCAGGAACCCTAGGTATCTTTCTTCTGGTGTTTTTCAGAGTCAGTAGAAGGGTATCTTTATAGTCGTAAATTATTGTAACTATTACCTAAATTACCTACCACCTGTAAACTGTTTGTGTCTTAAGGATGGTTCCACAGGTACATTCACAATAATTGTTTATGGTTCATTGAACAAGCATGAAAAACATTGTTTAAACCCTTTCCAATAAAGATCTGTAAAGCTTATTTGGATTTTACCAAATTATCTTTAAATCTCCCGAAAAAGGGGATTTTTACATTTATTTTTGCTATACACACACACACACAATGTCAAAAGCCATGGTCTGAAAAGAAGAGGGCGGTCCACATGAAAACTCCTACAAACCTTTTATAAGAATGCTTGCATGTGTATGTTAAAATGTTTTGTTCTTAATAATAATAATAATAATAATAATAAACTTTTGTGAAATTAATGCAACATATTTAGTTGGTTATCTGTGGTTACTCTTTTGTCACAGACAAACTGTGATTTATTATTATGTGAAATTAGATGCTACCGTGTTAGTAGCATTGCTTTTAGAGTTAGGCTATACATCTTCATAGCATTTACATTTAGTTTGTTCTGGGACTGTGCTGTTCACCTTCTTTTATCCACCATGAAATGTAGCCTTTCTGCTTTAGCCTGGCATTACTATGTTTATTTATTCCATTACCATTTTGTAGCATCCTTTTAGCCTAATCTGTTTCCACTCTAATTCCAAAGACAATTTAACGCACTATGAACAATGTATACAACTTCAATACAAAATGTTTAACCTCAGTTTACCCTATTATGAGTGGCAAATTGGTTGCTTAACACAATTATTTTTTTGTTTGTAAAACTGTAATTTAATTTTATGTTTGTGATGTGCTATTCTGTCACAGACATCCAGTAGGTTCATTTGTTAGCAGGAAATATATACCTTTTCCACCTAGTGAATTTCCTTCTTAAATAAAGCCTGTGCTGCTGCTTTGTTTTCATCATGGTGAGTGATTCAGGTGGAGTTTCCAATGTGTACTTTTCACACCTAAATCAGAGTTGTAAGCTGTCTTCACTTGTGTAGCATATATTAGATGTTATGTATTATAATATATTGATACAAATAAAAATAGTTATTTATAGGTTAAATTATTAAAGTGTAGATACTTCACTCTCACATCTGTTGTCACATGCCTCTGTTAGGAGTTACTGAACACTGAACTCTCTTTACTGAAATTAAAGTTGTCATTCTCTTGCCACTGCAATGTCTTTTAAAGTGTCCAACACTAGGCCCAGGAAGTAAACCCAAATAGTGTGTGTGATAAAGGGCTGTGTGACAACTGCGCTCAGCATGGAGTCCATTGTGTTTAAAATGTCCTCCCTTTCATCTCTCAAGCTTTTGTGCTGTCTCAGCTGCTTTCTAGCTACTGTACTCTGTGTGTGTATGTGTGCATATGCCTGTGTGTGTGTGTGTGTGTGTGTGTGTGTGTGTGTGTGTGTGTGTGTGTGTGTGTGTGTGTGTGTGTGTGTGTGTGTGTGTGTGTGTGTGTGTGTGTGTGTGTGTGTACGTGTGTGTGTGTGTGTGTGTGTGTGTGTGTGTGTGTGTGTGATATCAAAGCTTATTTCCCACTTGATACTCTTCTTACTCTTCTGTGAGCTTGTGTATGTGTGAGTATGTGAGTACTTTGGTGGAAATTTTGAGGGTTTTGATGTTGTTTTTAATATATGCATAAATCTTACACTGCTGTATGTTTAAACGTGTAATAGTGTGCATCTAGTAGTCTTGGACTATAGGTTTTATGGATATAGTTCCTTGTGTTGAAACTAAAATATGGGTTTATGGGATTGTGTGTATGGTGGGTAGATGTGACGTTTACTACATCGCTGTATTTCTCTGCATCTGGAGTAGTCCAGCTGTTTGAGTGTTGTGTCTCAGCGGAACAATCACATCCTTCCAGCTCTGCCTCATAAAGCGCTAAACGTTTATGGGGCCAAGAAAACCCTGCCCTGTGTTGGCTAGGTGCTTATAAAACCATTATTCCTTGAGTTATAAGACCAGTGCACTGAAAGAAGACCACAAACTTGATTTATTTCTCTTTCCCTGTCTCTTTTCCACGAGAGAAGACATAAAAGGTATGGAAATAAATCGGTGCAGTCTGTATTCCGAAAAGGCCACTGACAAATGGAGTAGGTCTAACAAAAAAAATCATTGTGATTAGGATCTGTAATTATTGCTGTATTTAATTTGTGATTTATTTGGCCTTTATGACTTTACAACAATCTACACAGTCATTGGGTCTCAATTATCAATCCTTTAGTAAGCTTGTGTTTAAATGTTTTTGTAGGCCAAATCAAACTAAGAATACCAACCAAAACTTTGATAATGTTGCTTTTAGTGATGCCCACAAAACCTCATTAAAGCGAAAACTCACAGAGAGATGAAAACAACAAAATAATAACCAAACATTGAATGCGTGTCCTAAGCATAGTGTGCATTAAATCTTCCAGTAACACAGCTTAGCTTCTGCAGCACGTCAACTACCATAAGCACATACTAACTTGCTTCTTTTATAGGGCACCATTTCTTTTGTCCCAATTGAATGGCTAGTCTAATTTATCTTAATGGATTTGTTTTGGATTGCTTTCTTTTAAATGATTAATATGAAGCAACTAAGTTTTGCAAAATTTTCATTAAACAGAAATTTTCACAGGAGATCTAGTACGATACAAACATTTTTCCCAATAACTGGATTTTCATGAATACCACATTTCTTGTGTAAATGCTCCTGCAAACAAATTACAAATAAATATCTTCATATCTAGGTTGATAGATCAGGACCGATTTCTGTATTTAATATACATCTGTGTTCAAAATTAATCCATGTGGAGATTTTTTAAGCTGCCAATCAAACACCCTAAAGGGTCTGTAGTTTAACTCTTCTTATGACTCTCATAATGCCTGCGCGGTTGCATCCTGTCTCTCTTGTACTTTAACAGGCTGAACAAGTTGATCCTTGTCCCCACCCTTTCCTGTGTTTCTCCTTAAATTATCGACCTGTTTTAGGATCACATTAGGGTTATTTGGGTTAAACAGGAAAAGTGTTACAGAAACACAGGATATTGTACTGTACGTGATGTAGGAAAAAATCCTAAGAAATGATTAATAGGGGTGTAGTTGCAACCAGATTTCCTTTTTCGGCATGGGCACAGGAAAAAAACTTCACAGTTCTTCACAGATCCTGCATGTAATGAAATGTAGAAAATATGCTGATGAACCCATTGCACCCCCACTGGCATGGGGCCAAAATTATTGTATACTAATGTAGACCAGGTCCACTGTTCAGTACTGATGAAAAGAGCAGGGATTAGGCATTGCTTAATGAATTGTAGAAGGTGTTCTGAAAAACCACAACATGTGGGCTCTTAAGAGGGGATAAGGGTACTTTCTTTGCCAAGTCCATTTTTCAATTTATACTCAAGCCATGGTGTTAAGTGTGTACTCACTGTATATAATGCATTCAGGTAATTCTTCTACAGTGCAGAACACAGTGCAGTCACAAGGCTAAAGGACACAGTTTAGGCCTGTGACATCCTATTTAGGTTGCCAAGGCAACATTACTGAAGCCAAAAAAGCCCCCACCTGGACCTGCTGTTGCTTCCCAGCACCTCTGGGGGGGATGAGAGGAGCGGGCAAACGAGTCAAGAAGCAAAAAAAGGAGGGGGGAAGGGCAGAGATAAAACGAAAGGCAGAGCAGAGACAGCAGCCAGGAGCACATGCCAAGAAACCCCGGAGACAGTGCTTTGCCGCCAGATGTTGTGTCGTTTGGCCTTGTGTCGCCCAGCAAAGAGATCCAAGCTGACGAACCATTTTTCACTGTCATGCTGCGAACAGTGAGCAAAAGCGCACAGGGAAATTAAGACACTCCGCAACACTCCCTTGCAGTGTAGGAAGAACAAGAGAAGAGGGGGGAAACAGCATAAGAGACAGAGATGGAGAGATTCTCTGTGCATGATCCCCAAATTTGGAATAAGGGAGGAGGGTGGAGATGCCACCTGGTCTCTGACAATTCTGTCAGACCACATCAGCAGATCACAGGCTTATATTCAAGGCCTGGTGGCCCAGATGACTAGAAGTAAGTTATGGAAAGATGGGATAGAAAGATGCAGGTGCTAGCTGAGTGCACATTGACGTGCTGTTCTTACAACACAGCTGAAATGGCAAAAACCATCCCTTATTATATAGACTGTTGTTTCTTAGCACTTAGTGTGGGTCAACAGTTGCTATGACTAAACAATTTGAGATATTTACATAACTTGCATAAGGTGCGGGTAGCATTCATTGGGTATGACCTTGAAATATCGTCAGCAAAGGTGTTGAGCATTTATGAGAAATAGCACAACATCCTAGATCAGTAGAATCTGAATCCTGCACTCATTATTATTATTATCATATTATTAATTATTATTATTATTATTATTATTATTATTATTATTATTATTATTATTATTATTATTATTATTATTATTATTATTATTATTATTATTATTATTATGATTATTATTATTATTATTATTATTATTTCATAGCACACCTAAGACATTTAAGTTACAATAATATGCAATTTTGCTATCACAGAAATTAACATACAATCAAGCAAAATAATAGGAGGAGCTTGCAATTTTTCAAAATTACCACAGATTTTCTGCAGATTTTGGCCAAGATGTGTAATATTACATCATCACAATGCATATTCAGCCAAATCCCTCTTTGATTCACATGTGTCGAACATGAGTACAGCTAAAATGTCTCATTTACCAACAGACATCACTGCAAAAGACAGTGCAAAACAATTTGTTGCAATTTCAACAATTCAAGTAGTTTTCTGCAAACAAAAAGCACTCTGTAAATTGCATCGCAAATTTTGAAAAAAGCTGCACCAATGTCAAATGTTTTTGGCTGCAACAATCACAAAAAAGACTCTGAACAAGCCTGTACAGACTGGCTTTGCAATATGATCCCAAAAGGAATTTTGTTAAACTGTAACTGTAACATGTTCTTCATATCAGATTAAACGCTGAAGATTAAACGCCATTATGTTCTGCTATACTGGGTGCAGTACAAGTTTCCAGCTCTTCAACTGAAAAGCATAATAGTTTCACATTGTCATAATATTAAATGAATAAAGTGTTTGTATGCTAATTATCTAGCTACACACCTGTAATTAATCCTCTATTTCTATCCATGTTGTGTCCCTTTGTCATTATATGATATGTCATGAAGGGTGATGAGAACATATAGAGACATTTTGTCTGTTCAACAAGCTACTCTTCTTTTAAATCCAATACCTTTTGTTTATGTTTCACCATACCCACTACCGTGTTTGTAACTGTCCCTTGAATATTGTGTAATCGTTGTGTAATCCTCCTATTGTTGGATTTTAGACGAGCATCATAGCAGTGGTCACACTCTGAGATTTGTTGCAAAATTTTCTGTCACTGCCAGAACTTTTTCATCGACTGTCTTTTGTCTCAGTGGCACTGTGCTCCTAGTGAAAGCCCTAGGAGAGATAAACTCCAGAAATAATAATAATAATAATGATTTTATAGGTTTTGATCTTGTAGGTATACATCATATGCTTTTATATGTATGGTGGTGGTGAAAATTTTATAATAACAGCATGTCCTGAAATATTTTATTCCTGTAATACCACAGCATTTTGCCAAAGTTAACAATTTTTACTAGTAGAGAATGACACATTTTTTGTCCATTTATTGTTACGTTTATTGTTGTGGAGTACCCACACACCTGTTAGTTCATGCTATCACTTGTATAAACAGTCCTTCCCTCACCAGTCTTTCTCTTTTTCTCTGTCTTGAAGATAATAAGACAAAAATGTTGGCCTCCAGGGTCTCTTGCTACCTCACACTCAGTGTTCTTGGGATAGGCTCCATATTCCCCATTTCCCTGACCAGGATAAAGCAGTTACAGAAAATGAATAAATGAAAAATGCTTCTTGTCTTGCTACAGAGAAACTGCAAAGCCCTCCCCCACATTGGAAAACGTAAAGGAACATCTTTACCTATGATTGTTACAAAGCATTGCATGTGTATGGTGCCCCGCAATGGACTCGTGTCTCATCCTGGGCGTATTCCTGCCTTGGCCGTGTTCCCAATATAGGCTCCTTATCCACTGCAACTCTGATCAGGATAGAGTGGTTTCATTGATGAATGGATAAAAAATAATTGACATAAAGGAAGTGGTCCTGTTTAATTTAAACTGATATACCTGTGAAAGTCTGAGATCCTCTAACAATAACTTTGTATCTCTAACTTCAGTGTTGTTGGACTAGTACTTTTGAACTTGGAAATTTTCTAGTTGTCCTCCCCTATCAGGAACATGTTTTTGATCTCCTTTCTAGGGTCTATGCGCTTTATTTACTTGTGTGGTATATAACCATTGAACCTTCTGTCTATATAAATAAATAACCCCAACTATAGGTTATTTTTTTTTAAACTGCCTAACATTGCAAGAAACTGTGAGTCTATTCCACCACCTTTCCTGTCACAAATGGCCCTTTATGCCACCATTTTATTTTGTTGTTGTTGTTTGTTTTTTTAATATATCTGATTATTTTTAACATAACTTATAGGGATTTGTGGAAGTTTCAAAAGCTTCTGATAATGTCAATAATAAGAAAAAGCCTTTAGCATTTAGTGTTCAAGAGGACAGCTGTCTAAAATACCACACATGGCTTGTCTCAACTCTTACACACAGAATGTATCTCTCTCTCACACACACACCCACACACACACACACAATCACACGCACACACACACACACAATCACACGCACACACACACACACACACACACACACACACATCATATCCTGGCACATATACATCATTTGCTCTTTGCCCAGCACTGGACAATACTTCCAGCTGTGTAGTATTCATTGGGATAAAAAAGGGGGGGATATCCAATGCCTGCCTGTCCCATCAATAACCCCAATCTGACAACGTTGTGGTCCAAAGGGGCTTGCAGGGGACAGTCCCTCTGTCCTGAGGCTTGTGCACTGACACACACTCACACAGCAGGCCTGTTCGCTGTGTCAAGTCACAAAGCCCCCAAGCCTGGACTGCAACAAACCCAAAGCCTTGATCATTTAATCACCTCAAAGAAAACATTGGAGCATTTTAAACTTTATTTTTAGGAAGTAGGATGTCACTGACCACAGTGAGATTATTAATTTGTTATTGATGTACTATAACAGCAGAAATATTTAGAATTCCTACTATGTTATTCCCCATGAAATGTTTTGACGTGATTTTGAATGTTAACATGCTGGGGGAAAAAAATGGACCAAGCCAAAATGGTAAAATTACTGAGCTTTAAATTGTCTTAACCACACACCATTGGTCAGAAAATTAGCAAGAATTAAACATATGCACAATTAAACACTCCTGAGAACTCCTGTGCCAGTCCTGTGTCCTGTGTTTGTGTGTAAAGCTACAAAAAGGGAAATTCACTTTCTTGTAGGTGAAATCATGATAATGATTTCAACAAAACAAGAAATGTTTGTTATAAAATTCAAACTAACCCATATCTGGATGTACAAAATTAAAATACATCAAAAATATAAATAAATAAACAGGCCTAAATAAATAAACAGTTAAAGAAATCAAAGCTATCTCAAACTAAGTTACTTTCTCTACTTGTTTAAGTCTGACTAATTTCCTTACCAATGATTTCTTGTGTCTAAAGTGTCCGTAGTGTATGTGTGAGTGTGTATGTGATTGTGCCCTGTGATGGACTGGCACCCTGTCCAGTCTGTACCCTGCCTTGTGCCCGATGCTCCCTGGAATTGGCTCCAGGTTCCCTGTGACCCTGAAAAGGAGTAAGATGAAGATGGATGGATGGATGGATGATTTGTTGTTAAGATCATTGCTTCATATTTTGCTATTTTTAGCTTTTGTACTTTTTCTTTTTTGCCCAGGATTGTATTTCAGGAAGTCAGTGTGTCATCATACTGAAATGCTTGACTAAGATACCCGCTACCCCCAATGAATCTTAAACAAACCTGACCATAGCTTAGCAAGCTAGTTAAATATAGTGAATAGCGAGAGATTAGCGAGAGTTTTACTTTTTATTATTGCTGGAGATATCCAGAGAATAAATGAAGATGGAATCGAAGAATTGACATCTTCCAACATTGAACAACACCAGGTTGGTAAAACACGTCCTAAAAATGCTTCATACAAATCATGCACTCTTCAAAGGAATAAACACCAACTATTTTTTTTTTCCAAACAAAGGGATGGTCGTACATCGATGAACCATGTATAATGCTATCAATACTTGCTACTATAGAGCAAGACCTACCTCCGGGTACATACGTGGCTTTAGAGAGCATTTAAATGGACGATCTGAAGCAATAAATTATAAAGTGATACCTTCACAATTCTACAAGAAATTGCTGTTTATTTGTTTTTTCATATATAGTATCACTATGTATGATACTAAGGGGACAGGTACAAACATCCCTGAAGCACCATTTTTAATTTAAAACAAAGCCCCTATTCTCTCTCTCACTCTCTCAAATCCCTCTAAGCAGGGATCCATCCATCTTCAACCGCTTATTCCTTCTTCAGTGTCACGGGGAACCATCGGGCACAAGGCGGGGTACACCCTGGACAGTGTGCCAGTCCATTGCAGGGCACAATCACATACACATTCACACACGCCGATCAATGTCTGGGGGAGGAAACCCGAGTACCCGGAGAAAACCCCCACAGGGGAGAACATGCAAACTCTGCATACACAGGGCCCTGGCGGGAATCACACCCTGGAGGTGTGAGGCGAACGTGCTAACCACTAGGCCACCGTCTATGCAGGGATCTGTAAATTTATTACACCGGATCCTTTGATCAATGTGTCATTACATGATCTGGTTTGTTTGTAAGAGGTACGTTTTCATGATTAGTCAATCATTCTTCAGCAGTGGTGGAGAGTCCAAGTTCTATAAACAAAGTATCACATCACAACTGCTTCCAACTCCCACTTCAAAAAAGTGCTTACATACATTTATTTTAGTTATGTGTGTGTGTGTGTGTGTGTGTGTGTGTGTGTGTGTGTGTGTGTGTGTGTGTGTGTGTGTGTGTGTGTGTGTGTGTGTGTGTGTGTGTGTGTGTGCGTGTGTGTGTGTGCATGGTCATGAATCGACATCAGCTGTCTTAAAACACATAAGATGATGTGCTCATGGGTGGGTAATTTGCAGGTAAATTTATATAAATTTCAGCGCATGACCACTGTTATGACTGGTCTAAAAAACACTAGGAGAACAATGGCATAGTATGACACAAAGTTCATGGGACAGCAACAGATGCCATAGTTACAATGGCAAAATGTAAATAAAACATTTTAATGGACTGAAAAACAATATCCTTGTTACCTTAAGCTAACATTGAAGAAGTTTCTGTGTATGTGAACTAATTTTCATCATGAGCCTGGTTTGATGATGTAAACGCCATCTTCCCACCAGCCTCTTCCAGGCATTACTAAAGCAAGAGAGAGCTTAAATATGAATTAGGTAAACTGCTCAAACACTAGTCAGGACTTGTTTTCAAAAAGTTAAAGCAATATGTGGTAAATGCTATTCCAGTACGATTTAGAATTCCATCTGCAAAAAAAAAACCTCCAGTAACTCATCACTTCATCACTATATAGTTTTCAAATGTAACATTCATCATAAAATCAAAAATAGCTCTTGACATTTCCAACAGCAGTTGTGGATATATTGCATTGCATTTTGCTCATTTACCCTCATGGCTACCATGTACTTATAGACAGACTCTACCAGCACAGCTGACGTGAAGACTAAAAGCAGACTAACAGACTAACTTTACTAAATAGGCCATTAATATACAATGGATTATTTGATGTTTTTTTTATTAATTTTTTAAAACTTTTTTTCTTTTTGTTTTTGAGAAAACACAGTAAGGGGTATGGTTACTTAGTGGATAACACTCTCACCTCCCTCTCACCTCCACCACGCCTCTCACCTACACGCTTGGGGGTTCGATTCCTTCTTCTGCTCTGTGTGCCTGGAGTTTGCAAGCACCCCCAGTGCTTCAGGGGTTTCCTCTGAGTATTCTGGTTTCCTCCCAAGTCCAAATACATGCATTGTAGTTGTTTGTAGTGTGTGAATGGGTGTGTGAACATGTGTGCAATTGTGCCCTGCAATGGGTGTCCTCCACCTCGTGCCCTGAGTTCCCTGGGATTGATCCAGGCTTCCCGTGAACCTGTGC
This sequence comes from Ameiurus melas, assembly GCA_012411365.1. Lineage (NCBI taxonomy): Eukaryota > Metazoa > Chordata > Actinopteri > Siluriformes > Ictaluridae > Ameiurus > Ameiurus melas. The sequence continues at coordinate 32,278,566 of CM022753.1, read as the reverse complement.
CGATTAAGCGGTACAGAAAATGGATGGATGGATGGATGGATGGATGGAAAAACACAGTACTATGTAGTGTAGTTGGGTCAGTCACATAACACATACTGTAGATGGCAGATTTAAAGTTAATATATAATAGTACATTATTTTTAGTTTTTAGATTTTAATAATTTTTTCAATACTAGATTGTTTATTGCAGTAACACAGTCAGCCATTAGCAATAGTTTTATATACATTTATTATTTGTGCTAGTACTCAGATCATTGTGTTTAACTCTTGTAATGCCTTAAATAATCTTACACTTACAAACTAACATAAGATATCAAATTATATAATAGGATTTTGCTATAAATTACTCAAATAGATAACAATGGCAGACTCAGTAGATTACAGTCCTATATGCTACAGGGAAAAAAAAAACGTCGACTCATATCCATAATTAGTTTCTTACTGTAGTGATGTTAGTGTAGTGAATTTACCATCAACCGCAAAACAAAAGAGACATTCTTTTTCAGTTAAGATAGTTCTAAATTTATTTGTTCTGCTGTTTTCTTCTGGACAATTTGAGTTGGACATGAATATATCTGGTACAAGTGATACTGTTAACAAAGTACAAGACATAGACATAGACTGCTTACATAAGCTCCTTCTCTACCTCAAACACAGAAACTGGACAGATTTGTACCTACTCACTGCTCACTACCTGCTCACAGCTCACTGCAGCTTTTTGTATCCAATTATGAGCAACACTGCATCTAGTTAGAATTATTTTATTTGATCTTATTTTGTTTTTACTGAGAAAGGAATGTAATTTAGCAAAGTGATGGCACATTGACTCAGATAATCATGATTTACACCTAGTATTTTAAAAAGGTGTGCAAGTCTAAATTAACCATATATATATATATATATATATATATATATATATATATATATATATATATATATATATATATATATATATATATATATATATATATATATATATATATATATATATATATATATATATGTATATATATATATCACACTCATTATTAAATATAGGCATTCCTAAGACTAAATGGTTAATAAGGGGCTAGCTGCTATGTGTTGTTAAGCAGTTAAATGAGTCAACAGTTAAGCTCGTTTTAATATATTTTGTTAAACAAGATGTGATAAGTGCACTGCTTCTAATGTAGTGCCATGTTCTGTTGATCAGTGTAGCTTTGTAAACTAGTTGGAAGGGGGAAGTAGCAGTCATGCAGACACAAGCACCCTGCCACTGGAGATGTGCAAAAAAATACACCAGAACAGCACACAACATTCTTGAGTCATGAGAAAAATAACTATTGTGCATTCCTATACACTTTCTATGCACCACTGTCAATCATTATGCTATCTGATCTGATCAGGGAGGAAATACGAAATGGTTTTATAATATTTTTAAATATATTTAATTAGAATACAAGGTCTCCTACAGTTTCAAACTGTAAATATTTTTTACAGCATCATACAGCTTTGCTCCCTGCAATGGACTGGCACCATGTCCAGGGTGTACCCTGCCTTGTGCCCAATGCTTCCTGGGATAGGCTCCAGGTTCCCCACGACCCTGAAAAGGAGTAAGCGATTGAAGATGAATGGATGGATGGATGGATGGATGGATACTGATTTGCAAACAGCATTTTTATTCACTGAAATTATTTATAGTGAAGCAATACAATTGCAAAGTAAGTTTTATCTTTGCATCTTGTAGCTAAGGTGTAAAGTAATCCAAAATCTCTCTGTATCCACAGAGAAGCAGACTCTTCTCTCAGTACAGAGAATATCCTTGAAACACAGTAGAATTTGAGGTGAGAAAAGTTGTAAATGAAAAATAAATTAAACACCACTGTAGCAGATTTAAGCCTCTGGATTACTCTTACATGATATTACATTCACATTATAAGATACATCTTAAAGCTTTGATTGATTGGTTCTAAACAACAATGTGGACTGCTTCCAAAAGCAGACTGTCCAATCAGTTGGCTAAATTACCATTGCTTCTACAGCTGTCTTTTCCTTTCATATTTTTAACCTACTCTCTTTCTTTTTATGTCTTTATTGTCAAAAATGTACCAGTTTATAGTTTCCAAAGGTATTTTTTGAGATCTGGTGACTCAGAAAGTCGTAGGATTTTACATATTTTTCATATTCAGCAGTCCATTCAGTGACCCTTCCAGAGTCTTTCTGGAAGAGGATAAAGGTATTCAGTCAGAATAACTTTGTATTGATTTGCAGTAACACAGGGGACAAGTGGACCTAAACAGTGCCAGCAAAAATATCCAGAAAATAACCATGTTTTCCTTTAATTTGTTATCAATCTTAATGTTTACAGTGACATACTTCTGTGCTTTTCTTAGTACTATTAATTGTAGACAGAGTGATAGGATAAGTGAGATGGCTCATTCATCATGAGAGACAGATGACTAGTGACTTCTTGCGTAAATCTGTAATTGGTGTGCAGCACTGTCATGTATATTGTTGTCTGCAGTGTTTTATGTACACTGAGTATTCATTTCAGAATTTATAAACATATTTTAAATATATTTTGCAAATGTTGACTATTCTTTCTATTGTGTAACATGATTATTGTGTTGGTTAAGCAGAATGTGTTCTTGAAAGTTTAGATTCTGCAATCAGAACTAAGAGTAACAGAGAGTTGTTCTTGAAGTTATGGGTTGGATCAGATTAGTTTGTTTTTGTTATTTTCTTACAGGAGAGTTTATTTGAGAAGATGTTAATAAGGTTTAATTAATGTGTTTTCTTTATTTGGACATTAACTGTAAGAATATGGAATAGATGACAGAATGATGTAAACTATTATCCCAATGTGTGAAGATTGTTTTTAAGGTCATTGGGTTTGTTTCATTTATGAATGTGTTTGTTTGCTGAGAGTCATTTTTTTCTTAATCTTATAGAATTTCCAGAAGTTGTCAGAGTGTCTGCAGTCATTAGGCTTTTGAATCAGGAATGGTATTTGAGTTAACAGAAGAGCTGGAAATATTGAAATAATTTGTTTATTTATTGGATTGTCTCTAGAATTTAAGTGATTGTACTTGATTAGCAGTTACCTTCCATCAGACAGTCATTAGAGTGCTCCTAATAGGTATTATTAATATAATGCTGTCTGTAAATGAAAGCAAGTGAATGCAAATGAATGTCATTTTGTAAAATAACCAGAGGGAACATTCATGCACAAAACGTGTAAAAATAAATAAATAAATACATACATACATACATACATACATACATACATACATAAAAATGTATAATAATAATAATAATAATAATAATAATAATAATAATAATAATAATAATAATAATAATAATAATAATAATAATAATAATCCATCTATCTTCAACCGCTTACTTCCTTCTTCTTCAAGGCGGGATACACCCTGGACAGGGTGCCAGTCCATTGCAGGGCACAATCACATACACACTCACACACCCATTCATACACTACAGACACGCCAATCAGCCTACCATGCTTGTCTTTGGACTGGAGGACGAAACCAGAGTACCCGTATAAGGTGTGAGGCGAACGTGCTAACAATAATAATAATAATTAAAAAATAAAAAATAATAATAATAATAATAATAATAATAATAATAATAAATAATAATAAATAATAATAATAATAATAATAATAATAATAATAATAATAATGCCAGGAGTTAAAATTTTGCATGCAAAGTAAAAAGTTATTTGAAGCTATTGAATAATAATACATAACAACCTGAGATAAGAGCTGAAATAAGAGATCCAACACCTGCTCATTCATGAGTTGCACCAATATGGAGATGTGACTTTATTTATCAGTTTATATATTTCTATAATTAGCAGTGAGGGTTAATTTTTCCATGAGGTTTTTTTTCTGTCTCTCGTGCCATAAAGAATGAAGGAATGTTTTCGGCAGATAACCTTTTGCTCTGAATTCACCCAAGAATGTGATAAAATGCAGGAGTAGGTAAAGTTGTAGATAAAAGTGATAAAAGCAGAAGAGGTGCTGTCAACAACTATACCCTTTAACGTCTACAATTCAGTAATGAATTATTATAATGCACAAATGCCATCCGTTTTTTTCTCAACAGAGGAATGGTTACTAACATACTGTAACTATTATACTATTAGATATTTTAGTCAAATTTAGAAATTCCGTTGTTGCTTGTGTCACTTGTTTTCAGCGTGTGTGTGTGTGTGTGTGTGTGTGTGTGTGTGTGTGTGTGTGTGTGTGTGTGCACGCAGGGTGTTTGTAGCTGTGTTCCTGGGCAGGGTTAACAGGAGTTCGGCGACGTTTTTTTTTAAACACTAAGTTGAATGAACCCTATAGCTTACTTTTTTTTCCCCGTTTTATATGGACTATGAATAAACCCCTCTCTCTCTCTCTCTCTCTCTCTCTCTCTCTCTCTCTCTGTCCCTCTCTGTCTGTCTCTCCCTCCCTCTCTCTCTCTCTCTCTCTCTCTCTTTCTCTTTTACTTTTTGTTTTTCCTATTATTGTTATGATTATAATTATTATTATGAGTGATGGAATTAATAATAATAAAATATTATTATTATTATTATTATTATTATTATAATAATAATAATAATAATAATAATAATAATAATAATAATAATAATAATACTTTGCTATTATTGGATAATACCAGTATTTTCTTAAATCCTAATTTCAAAGCGCAAGGCTAAGTTTAAGTTCAGTATACTGTAATGGAAAATGCATTTCTCAAACTAAAATATTTTTAACAGGGGCCACTTCATATCCTTTTTATGTGTCGTACATCGAATTTTCAATAATTTTACAAAAGATTTGTCTGATTCTGTAGATTCATTTTATTTGGTTTGTAGCTTGAAAATGGGTATTACTTAAATAGCCTAGTTGATGTAACCAAAACGAACCTCTTTTTTAACGATTTTTAAATAATACATATTGAGTAAATTTACGCACTTGCAGCCCAAACAAAACGAATGCGTGTTCTTATTAAACTTCTTCAACTTTTTAAAACTTTTTTTCTTTTAAACATATATATATATATATATATATATATATATATATATATATATATATATATATATATATATATATATATATATATATATATATATATATATATATATATATAATATATTGCCTTTCCAATCAACTTAATATATATATATATATATATATATATATATATATATATATATATATATATATATATATATATATATATATATTAAGTTGATTGGAAAAGCAAATACTCTTCCACCAAAATGAGTTCTTGTTCTGGGTCATCAGTCCTATTACACAATACTCTCATGTACTCTCACGTGTGAAGGTAATTGACCACTGGCTTGACCACTGGCTGGCAACCTAAGCTAAACCTTTAATTCAAATGCGAGTTTAAATGCGAGTTTCAGTGGGCCTTAAATATTTTTAGCCTGTTGCTGTCGATATACGTGACAGGGTGGAAATGAATGTTGGAACTAAGACATGTTGGATCATAGATGTATATGTCCTTGTAAGTAATGGGGAGAATTTATCTAAATATGCTGCACGATATTCATAGGTTTATTTGCATAAAAATAACAATATTATATCTTAAATAGATTTCTGACTTATAATGATTTTATAGACTGGGAATTATGTGGGAGATTTGCAAAATATCTTTTTCAAGACTATATTATTTAAATACCTTTTTCCTTCTCATGTTCAGGTTTACCTCCTTATGAATTATTGGGGGGAAATACAAAAAGTAACTAGTAAAATGCATTTTGCATAGATAGTGTTTGCTTGAGCCTTTCATCAATGCTAATGAATTCCTAAAACATTGTTATTTTCAAAACGACTAAAAGAAAAAGGAACTCAAAGGGCACGGCGAGGGCAACAGAGAAAGATAACAAAGGTGAGTGGCCTCCGAGGGTGAGCAGGACGAAGTGAAGGCCTGGAGTGGCGCTCGGGGCGCGAGCTGATGGCAGAAACCTACGTTTGACCCCTGCGAGATGGAAGCTGTGAAGCTCCTGACATGATGACCCACTGCTCGCGAGAATTCATTTGGGCCTGAACTTTACGTGAACCAAAACCGGGGGAGAGCTGGCAGGCCTCAGCTGTTTGAGGAAAGGCTCGGGGCAAACCGATCCGCCTGTGTAAATATTGAGGCAGTCCGTCAGAGGACTCGGGGATGAAATCGAACTGTCAAGCGCGCGTAAACTTTGGGGGAAGAGGGGAGGCCACGAGAGGGAGAAGGGAAAGAATTTGGAAAACTTGTTTCCTCGAATGTTCGTGGGGGAAAAAATGATCCCAAAACGTTTCTGACCCCTCTGCGCTCTTTCTGCAGCACCTCTTGTCAGCACCCTCTGAACTCCACGCACGAATCTTTCACCTGCCACGCACCACATGTGTTTCGGATGTGACGTGATACAACAGGCGGTGAAGCTTGAATTTGATGTCTAATTTTAAGGATCTCTCAAGAGTGTAAATGTGTGGGTGGCTGGTTGTACTCATTGCATGAGATTCTTTCAGGCTGAATTCATCGAGTAACAACAAGACTTCTGTTTTCATTCACATAATTCACTCAAGCTCAAGCTGAAATTGCTGTGGCCATTTCTTGGCTGATGGAGACTATGAACAGCTTATATAAAATAACTAAGTATAGCGACGTTCTTGTATCAAGCAACTAAACGTATCACCAACAGGACAAAAGTGTAATCCACAAGATGATCTATTTGCACTGTTAAAAAATAATAGGCTTGCATATAAAATGCTAAATAAATACACTTCAATAGACTTTGCATTAATATTAGCCATTTAATCTATTTGGCTTAATTTATCTGTCTTTATAATCAAATGTTACTGATTGATATTCAGAGCTGCTTTCATTACAACGGGCATTTTGATGCATTTCACACACACACACACACACACACACACACACACACACACACACACACACACACACACACACACACACACACACAGTGTTTAACAACAGTTTAACTTTGGTCTGTCTTGTATTCTGTATGGTTTTGCCTCCGATAATAAAGCATTGTGAAAATAATATAGTCCATAACGATTAATTCAAGCTCCCCAAATCAGATTTCTTTATTCGTCTGAGACCTTTGGGCAGGACTCACGTTCGACTAATTAGAGAACTGTGGAGCATTGATTTATGTGCTTTCTTGTACTTGGTTAATAAATATAACGTAGAAATGTTCTGTATTTGTGGTCAGAGTATTATAAACATGCATACAATAATATATGATCACGTAAGTTAATGCAATAAGGTTTTCACCCAAGAACTTTCCTGAAGTTGGCGTTTTAATTGATGCCACAGCGCACGCTGCTACGTGTGAATTTAATTTTTCAACAACTAAACGTAACTAACCTCAGAACAAACGCATGTTTTTATTGAAATTAGATTAGACCTCAGTTCTCTGGCTGCAGCACAGGAAATAAATGAGATTGGGTGGCCGTTGAAATGTACTTTTTAATAAAGGCTATGCATGGGTGGGCTTTTCACTCCTAACACTCTTCAGCACTTAATCCACTAAAAAGGTTTACATTGTCCCTGTTCTAAAAATATCTCATATTGACTAGTGAGAGTAATAAGTCTATTGGCAAGTCGTGATGCCATGGACGTTACTTGATATTTATAGTTATTCAGTGACTATATTTTTGTGAAAATTTTATCGAGTGTTTAAAAGTTTGCTTACTCGTCAGTAACTGGTGCATGTACCTGCGCATAAGAAACGCAACCTTCTGAAGAGTCTGAAGCCCCTGACCAGAAACGTATACAAATAACTATCAGACGCTTCTTTGTGTATTTGTTTATTTATTTATTTGGATTTTAATAAGGTGAAAGTATGTAGTTTTCCACATTATGTATTAAAACTGTTAGAAGGAACGAAAGAAAGCAAATTAATTAGTTGGTCTGGAAAACTTCATATCTGGAAGAGTTCACCTGAATTTAACGGTGACCTCTGGGTAAACCCAAATCCGTTTGCATTGGCTTCTTTGCGTTTCAATGCAGACTCGGGATGTTGACCACGGGGAATGGCAATGTGATCAAAGCTCGTTTTGGCGGGGAGAGGGGGTGGGGGGTTTACAGGACAAACGCCCCGAACAGCGTGACTGAAATCCACACCAACTGCGCAAGCAGATGGCCAGAAAAGACCTTCCTGTGATTTAGGCCAGTTGTCTCGTGTTGTGTATCACCACACTTTAGTCCTTGTATTACTTGTTTTACGAAGAAATCTAAGATTTTACCCAATGAAAACAAATGAGTAGCTTTCACAACGAATTGATGTTTATTGTACTTGGGCACATATACAAGCCTGTATTAAGACTTATAGCGACTTATGTCTTTGGCATATCTCTCAGCAAGACAGTAATAAGTGCACAGTATAACTAAAATGTTTGCGAATGTAATGTTTTGTATGCATGCAACAAAAATCATTTTAATCAACAATCGACGTTAAATACCTACATATTTAATTGATTCGTGAAATAACTATTAGCCAATTTTGTGACTTTTTATAGAGTCAATGAAAAGTTACTTTCTGTTCAATAATCGTTTTTTGATTCTTGGCGGGCGGGGGGAGTTGACATTTTAGGTAACATTTAATATGCGTCTTTTTAAAGAAAGGTAGATTTAAATGTTTTTTAAGTGTTTATGAACATTTAAACTAGTGGTTTTGGTGGACCAGTTTAATGTATGATGACAGAGAACGTCTGCCTTTTCTTGAATAAGCTCGCAAGGATGTTTTAATTAATCATTCATTAAGGTATATTCATATCATCAATGATTACAACTGAACACTTAATATACTTTAGTTTAGTTTTTAAAAAGGTTTTGCGACTACCACTGAAACTGAGTGTTTTCGAGTTTGGTTAGGCTACTTGTTTAGAGCTCCCAAAGGCGCGCAGAGGTAAAAAGGTCAGCGCGACTCCGGAGAACAACACAGGGACTGGTTCTCACTTCATCACTGTCTCAGTAAAGTGGTGTGTGTGTGTGTGTGTGTGTGTGTGTGTGTCTGTGTGTGTGCGCGCGCGCTCGTGTGTGTGCGTGTATATGAATAAATAATTTGAAATTATTATAGGTGTAATTAAAGGAAACTCCTAGAGTTTTCGCGATTAGCTTCCGTTTAACCGCGGTTCCTAAACAAGATAAAGCTGTCACTGAAAATGACTGGAATGAACAGTACAAGTTACAGAGTAAATGAACAGTAGGCTACATGTTACAGAGCTGGAAAATAAAATTGGTTGAGCACAGTAAATCAGTAAAAAATACTTTTATTATTAATTATTATTATTTGAGGTAGACACATATTTGAAATAAGACTTTCGTTAAAACATGCAGACAAACTAATAAAACTCAGCCAGTCTGTGTTTACACCACAAAATATATATCATTATCTAAAGGTTTTGGATAACGAAAAGTACGAATTAACCCTGTATTTATCCTAAACAACTGCATTCTACAAGTCTCAAAAACTTTTGTCCGTGACATGAAATTGAAATAAGGCTACAATGTAGATATATCCCATGTTATAAAAATCCTGAATCGTTAAATACATAGAACTTTGTGGTCTGGTTTACGTTTTAAAATTATGCACCATTGAATAAAAATAATATCATTCATTCAGTCGTTGTTTGGATTACAGTAATAACTGCAACTGTGAGGTGCATCAGTGGCGTGACGGCCTACCCTGTAACCGCATAGTGCAAACGGCCCGATTTAACCTTAGGACATAGCCTACTTTCAATAAACAATTCACTAAAGTATATCTACATACTCACATAAAAGAAACAGCCATATAAAAGATATTATTTTGCCCTTATAGACGTACTCTAATTGAAAGGTCCATTTAGAGACTTGTAAACATGCTAAAAGTGCATTACCGACTTTTGTATGAAAGCCGGAATTAGCGGTCCCTGAATTAGCCTTAAAATCGTAAACAACTTATCTACATTTATTCCACATATGTTGCTGTAGGACAAACTGTTAGCCCCTCTTTAGGGCAAAGGTAAGGTCAAATGTATAGCTTGTGTCCGATTTAAATATGAAAGTCTGTTCGACACGATTTGGAATGTTTAAGGAAATATTAATTTGTATTATAAAGACCTGTAGTTCATATTAGGACCTTAAGTCCCGGTAATTACGTTAGGTATCGGGACTTGGAGACGTGCCTGGAGATGTTGATGTTGAATTATCGGAGTTTTCGTCAAAGTCCTTAGATGTGGAGCATGTAGGAGCGAGTCCTTCCTTTTCACGTTTCTTCTGCTTCATGTTCTTTTGTTTAAAAAAAAATCCACCCTTTTTTGTTTAAAAAAGAGGGAAATTTTTTACCCAGTGAGAAAAGTTAATTTAATTAAAAAATAAAAAAAAAATTTTTTTTTTAGTGTTTTTTTTTTTTTTGTATTTAAAAATATATTAAGAAAACAAAAATATTCTTTTTTAATTAAAAAAAAAAAAAAAAAAAAAAAAAAAAAAAAAAAAAAAAAAAAATGGATGCAAATTAAGATTACATTAAACTTATACAATAATAAAAACATTCTAACCAAGTATTGATAAACTCATAACAGTGTTTTTTTACATATACGTTTATATTTCAGTTTGAGTGAATTCACAGAAGTTAGCATCCGTCTAACTTATGTTAGAAGCATGCTATTTCTGTATCCTCCAAAGGTACTTTATGACTCTCTGGTTGTATAATAAGTCAAAGAAGTCCCTGTGCGTAAGGGCTGGTGTTTTAGATACTTGACAGTAAAGGAGAACGGTGGGGGGATGTGTGTGTGTGTGTGTGTGTGTGTGTGTGTGTGTGTGTGGGGGGGGGGGGGGTCAACCTAAAGGCAACAACGCTTGGCACTTTTGAGGAATAAGAAAGCATATTTGTTCGACACATTAACGGTGGCAGAAAAACGCAAACTTGGCCTTACAACCCAAGACAGGCTGGCCTATATAATTATTGTGGTGGTAGTAGTAGTAGTAGTAGTAGTAGTAGTTTTGAAAATGTGGTAATATAATTATCTCAAAACTCAACAATGATGTATTTCTAAAACTTATACGAGTTTCAGTGTCGTTGGAATAAATTAAAAACAACCCACCAGTTTTAGGAGGGTTCCTTTTAACTTTCATCCAGTCAAAGGTCTTCCCTGGCATTTGATCCGACCCTGTCTCTTTCTGCTGGCAGGATGATAGGTCGGCATATGTGCCTTGGCCGTAGAGGAGTTGGTCCTGGACTTCGCAGCGGTTCACGTGTTGATATGGTGCCGCTGGAACTGTTCCCTGCGTGCTGCAATACGCACCGGCCAAGGACCCGTAATTAGCACCGACACTTGGAGCAACAAAGCCAGAAGATTGATAATACATTCCATCCTGTTCGTGGTTCATGAAATACTGCTGATGGCCGTAGTCCGGGGTGGCAGAAGCGTGCGCTCCATAGCCTGTGCTACTATAAGATGAAAGGCCCATGCCGCTGGCTTGATTTTGGTGCTGGTGATGCGCATAGACTCCACTCTGGTGCTGATGTTGTGCCGTGGCCGCTGGCGCACTGCCCCCTACGTAAACTCGTCCATCAGCGTTATAGCTGTCACCGGATTGAAAGGGGCTCGAGTAAGCCTGATCCAAATGATGGTATCCAGACTTTGTGGGGTAAGTGCTCGTTCCCCGGTTGCAAACTGTATACTCCAAAAATGAGTTCATTCTGGAATTGTCCATGCGCATCGGATGGCGAGGAGGCGTAAGAGGCGAGTTTGGAATTGCCCGTGCTACAACCTCACAGCAGTATGTCATGGGGGGGGGAGAAAATGATTACCTCCAGAGTATTTGCTCCTACTTCCCTATAACACATCTATACCTCAGCTGTTGGTCACGTGAGCCGTCAAGGCGCCAATGGTGTGGGGACCTCCAGAAGTTTGTCAGCGCACGGTGACCATCCATCACGCGCTTGACATTTGCATGACAAAGCCACTTCAATCAAACTGGCCCATCAATCTGATAACAGCACGAATATGTCAAGCCCCGCGTGAAAGGCTCTCCCGAAAGAGAGAAAGAGAAACGAAGAAAAGGACAAATGTCCTTTTCAGATTTTAACCCGTCTTCGTCTCTTTCATCATAGGCCTTCATACCACTGCAAATGTACTATTTGGCTAGGCTACCAAATATGCTATGGTGTTTATTATACAGAATTATTCTATCTTTACTCTGGAAAGCTAAATTCCAGCGACTCGTTTCTCCTGACCTTACATAAGGTTTATGCAGAGTTCAATATCTCTGCTCAGATTTGAAATCCGTTTAACACTCGAATTGGAAGTGACGCCATCTTTTCAGTTTGGTCCTGGGTCGACTTTGGGACTGTTTAATTCAATCATTGGACGGATCTGTTACCAAAACTAAGTTAGGTGGACAGCAAGCATTGGGATGAGTCCGGCCCAGCATGAAAAGAGCTTCTAAACACATGCAAATTTGTGTAAAATCATAATTTTCCATCTGTATAGTTGACTGTGCCTGGTACATTATCCAACCACCGTTTATTTTACTTGCTGGTCCATATTTTACAAATGTCATCCTCATTCACCTTTGAGCCTGTTACACCTCGTTGAACACACCTCGTTTGGTCCACACTTAGAAAACTTGACAAGCGTTGGTGGGGGAGCGAAAAGCTACAGCTAATCATTAATGGATGACAATAGTTTAGCGAAGCCCCTCTTCATAAAAAACCCACGCACAAAGGAGGTGGTAGAAGGATCTCGAATATTAGGTGTTCATTCAATGGTACATGGAAAGACAAGAGCAACTAACAATATGACGCCCACAGTAATTTGTTACTTGTCAGTATGTTTACTATGGTGTCGCATTTCTGGAGAAGGGATAGTCGTGCGGGCAAAAGTTCAGAGCTTGTTAGGCTGCTATTTCAAATGTGTCCTTGAATGTTTCATTCACCTCCCCTCAGTTTTACGCATAGATACAGATATCCCAACAGGTCCGTTTGTGTCTCAGCAAATAAATAAAGGTCTGACATGAAGATATTACATTATACAATGATCTTTCTATGTCTAACGTTTTTATGGATACCATTGTGTTAATATGCGGTAGTATGCTCAGCAAATGGCAGACTGATCTTGCTATTTTTTTATAAGCTAACACTATTCTAGTTCTCTTCTAGAACTGAACCATTTTGTTAATGACCAGACAAGATCTGATCAAGTCAGAGAGAGAGAGAGAGAGAGAGAGAGAGAGAGAGAGAGAGAGAGAGAGAGAGAGCAAACAAATAAATAAATAACCTTATTTTATTTTGTGTTTTACTGGTCATTTTGTTTATATTTTTGTTAATCAAAAAGTGAACACTATGGCTTTTCTTGTGTAATACATATTTGTGAATAGTTTTTCTAATCATTTGGTTTTGCCCAGTTTGGCATTTTAAGCATCGCGCTACAGTTTTCTAAGAATTTTATCCGTCTTAGAGTTAGATCTTGATGAATAAATAGGCAATTGCCCATTCATGTGATTATGTTCCAGTGACGTAGCCAGGAATTTATTAATAATTAATAATGCATTTTTGGTTGGATTCTAGATGGTAGTAGAAACGGAGGTGGCATTCAGAATTTGTCATTAAATTATTTAAGGCATGATCTGGTATCAACCCTTGCCATATTAATAAAGTTAATAGTCGTAGGAAATAAAATACCGTTATGACCTTTCCAATAAAAATAATTTAAATATCATGTTCGTAAGATGGGTGAAATGATCTCTTACATTCTAAAAGCAGATCTTTTTCTCTTCCTTCAGATTAATCGGCTGTTACTCGATATCCTTTTGCTCAGAGAGTAGCTAGTTGGCTAGTAGCTTTCAAGCATAAACGATAAAAATGCGATGAAAACTGATGATTCTTATTGGCTAGACCTTTTATGAACGTCATTAAAGCGCAGTTACAGCGCAGAACAATGTCATTGGGCACGTATATAATCAGATGCGCCTTATGTGTGCTGTGTTAAACCCCGTACCCCGCCCCCCGCTCCTCCGACCCCACTCCACCCCCTTAGTTACGCCTCTGTAATCTGTGCTCTATGGATGCTAGCTCTGACTTTTCCTATTACAATACAGTCAATCGGTACATCTCATACAATGATCTTTTTGCTATTTTTTTTTTCATTCAGGTGTAAATTTGTCAGTTTGGTTGGGTTGCAGTGCATTACATCACCAGCATTTAATTTTATGATGACTTAAACAAAGACCCAGAACTAATTATCGGTATAAAATAAGTATCAAAAGCCATTGGTAATCGCCTATATAGCCTAACACCAGTAATTGACGTTTCCTAACGAAACAACTTTTGTTGCGCTAACCAGACCTCCCGGCTAGCTACAGCCTGTTGGCTAAATATGAGTCCGCCTAGTGGAGTAAACTAGGAGAAACAAGCGACGTATGGCTTTTAAAACAAGCTCTTTGTGCTCACTTAGTGGCACATTGAGAGAAAGGATTTAAGAGCAACAAGTAAGAATATTACCTGCATGTCATTTGAGTTAATTTTTTTTACTTTTATTGTTAACTTTTTTTTTTTTTTATAATATTTTTTTTTTTTTGTGTGGTGGTAAAAAAAAAAAAATTTTTAAAAAACTTTTTTTTATCAACTATTTTTTTTTTTTTTTTTTTTTTTTTTTTTTTTTTTTTTTTTTTTTGGGTTGGAAAAAAAAAAAAAAAAAAATAATTATGATGTTATTTTGCAGCCTAGCAATTCAAAACAAGAACAAGGTCGAAGTCCATTAATTTGGGGGTCCTATCAGGGCTCTCTCACAGCATCTTATTTTGTATCTCGCTAATACAGGATGCAGAAATAAAATAATCTATTATGTACAAGGTTTGTACAAACCAACTTCCATACCAGTACATAGATGGTTTTATAACATGTTGATATTTCCAGCGGTTGTAGCCTGTTGCTGAGGTATTTCAACAATGTTCCTAAAAAGGCAAAGCCAACCAGACAAGTTTATTTATGTAGCCCAATTTTATACAATTCAGTCCTTTGCTAAAAGGGAAAAATGTAATAAAGTTAGGGATAAGAGTAAAATAATGATTATAAAAATATAAATTAGGTTGTAATCAAGAAAAGAATATAACGTGAATGCTAAAGGTGCAGTGAAATTGCTTTCAGATTTTGAAAGGAATAGGTCAGCGGACATGTTTTCAGTCTGAATTTGAAAAAGGTGAAAGTGTGTGCATATCTGACATTATCTCTGAGTTTTTTTTCCAGAAAAGTTCATAAGAGTAACTAAAAGCTGCCTCACTGTGCTTTGTCCTAATTTGGGGCACTGTTAGCTGATCAGAGTTGCCTATTAGGGTTATATACTTTTCTCAGTTATTAAAAGCCAAGGCCTTTTAGTGGTTCATACACAAGAATTAACACTTTGAAGTTAATCCTGTAGCTGAGTTGGAGTCGTGGTGAAGATCTGAGTACTGGAATAGTATGTCCACATGTTTTTCTTGCTACAGTGTTGTGAATGAGCTATGGCTGTTTGGTGGAATTTTTGGGGAAGTGGAGGTAGTACTGCAATTATCCATCCATCAATTTTCCAGACTGTTTATTCTACACAGGGTCACAGTTGAGCTTTGAGCCTATCCCACTGAACTCTAGGGACACCCTAGATGGGGTGCCAACCCACTGCAGGGCACAATCGCATACACATTCACACACTATGGTCACTCTTGAAATGCCAATCAACCTATAACACATGTCTTTGTACTGGGGATGAAACCAGAGTACCTGGAGGAAACGCCTGAAGCATGGGGAGGACATGTAAGCTCAGCACAAAGAGGGTAGAGGCGGGATTCGAAACCCCAACCACTGTGTCCCCCAGTACAGTAATCAGGTCTGCTGAAAATAAATTCATAGATAAGTTTTTCTAGCTCTTATGCAGAGTCAAAGCATCTATATTTTGCAATTTCTGAATTGGTAGAAAGCTGAACTTAACTGTAATATGACTGCTGAAATTGAGATCTATTTTAATGAAAACTTGCTTTGTGGAATTCAAAACATAGATCAGAAGTAGGCACTTACCTTAAGTCTATGACTTTATTATCAGATTATATATGTAAAGAATATACATACATAATATGATAATAAAATGCTAGCATAATTATGGCAGTGTCTTCTGAAAACAATACTTATAAGAACGGTAAATAAAAAAAATCCTGTCATGATTTTAAAAAATTAATAACTAATTATCTTTTTTGTTAACATGAAAACTTGGTTGCTTAGGTGATTTCAAGCTACAGATAATCAACATGTAATGATCTGTAATTCATTTCAAAATGTTATTCCTCCAAAACACATAATCTGATATGCTTAGTGCTGACAGCTTCATTGCTTTGTTTATGTCACTATTCTTGCTAATGAACTCCAATAAAGCTGATATTGTAATGTGTGTAATTCTAGATATCTAACTGACTAGCTGCCAATTTGGTGTAATCACTTGTCAAACATGTTGGAAATTTGGTTAGAAGCCCCCGTTAGCCACTTTGTTTACTTAGGTCTAAGGCAGTATAGGGAGTAGGATGGTCTTATTACAGTAAAGCCACTAAAATCACAGGCCCTGAAGGATCATTTTTTTATTACCCATCACCCTTCATTCACCACCACAGTAGTTTATTGTCTTTCCTGTAAGAAATGTAATCAGCTATATATTGGAGAAACCAATAGGAGACTAGCTGTTTTGAGCTACTTCATACTATTAGAATGAGGAATTTCTCCTTTCCAGTGGCAAATACACTTCAACAGTGGTGGACATAACATTATTGACATCTCTGTGTGCATTGCCACAAGCAATGAAGTGAGGAAACGTAAGGATTTCAGAACTACACTTTCAGAACTGGATCCCCAAGGAATTAATATTGTTTTTTTGACTGCAGCTATTATTATTTTGTTTAAAAAAAAATAAAGACATCAAAACAAATATATGATGGGAAAAATCATATAGAATTATAAAATGATTATGACCAACCTAAATGTATGTATAAAAAAATGTGTAGAAGTGTTTATCTGACTCTAATGCAAGAATAAATGTCATATTCACAAGGTACACTTTCAGGGAAAAAACAGTTTAGAATCCTAAAGGGTGTTGAAAACTCACTGTTTTTATCAAACCATGCTAGCCTTAACAGGCTGCAGTTTCACAGAATGCCCTGCTGAAGGTATTTAGGGAAAATGGATTCAACTGAAATGATTTGGAGTTTAATCTCCAAGCTATTAGTCTGTACATTTTCACCAGCCTTTAATGGAATTAGTATTATATGTGCTAATCATAAGCAAAACTTTCTGATATTTAAAGTTGCTAATGCTAACTTTGGTTTTGTTTAGATAACGGCTTTGTTTACCATAAGATTACATAAGATTTGTTTAGTTCACAATTATTTATTTTATTTTGCAATGTTTATGTTTATGAAACCAAACATGTTCTGATCTGAATGGTATATTGGAAATTTACTGAATATGACAAAACTAACCTCTATTTAAATATTGCCATTTGTATTATTATTATTATTATTATTATTATTATTATTATTATTATTATTATTATTATTATTATTATTATTATTATTATTATTATTATTATTATCAATTTTGACATTGTATTATTCACCCACATATACTGCACATTACATTAAGCAAATAACATGTTATGCACACGTGCTTGTGTCACTCAGAATGGGTTTGTGTTATATTTAGAGAAACCATACACCTATACCCATTGCTATCCATATATAACCAATCACCATTCACACTCTGGCCCTGTACTGGTGCATCCTGTCTGGCAATGAATTTTTCTTTTTATTAATCTACCCTCAGAACTGTCTATTGTTTTGACTGTGGAGGAATCAGTCAGTGCATGCTGTACTAGCATTACACACATAGTGAGAAAAGTATGTGTGATGCCTTATAACTGAGTGTTTCCCCAACAGAGAAGGCTCCAATGAGAACCATAAATTGCCATTTGAAGCCTTGAGGAACCCTTTTTAACATGGCACTGCAAACTGTAACTGTGCTTTCCTCCAGTAGTCCAGCAACAGATCTATTGTTTTGGGTACCTGCTCAAAAGTGCCACAGACAAAAATTAACGGTACTTGGGGTTTGGCTTAACATTGCAATTTGTTCCTGATTGGTTAGGCATAATACATCCGTTTTTTTGTTTGTTTGTTTGTTTGTTTTTTTGTTTTTTTAAACATTTCAAGGCTCTTGTGTCGCAACAGAAGAGCATTTGCCAAGTTGTGAGGAGATTCTGAGTTCAAATCCCAACAATCCCACAGCCATCAATGGCCTGGAGCCAATGAGGCAAAATTGCCTATGCAATTCGTGGGGGGGATTTTTTTGGGGGGTAGAGGAATAGCATACTCTCTCTCCTCTATCAAGCACAGCAACACTAGCCAACTGAGAGTGTTGATGAACTTATGTATCTGGAAGAGAGTAAATTGCTTTTTTCTTCTGAGTGTGTTATGCTGCCCTGTGATGCAGCAGAATTCAACAATATGCAGTTGGCTGACTTCATGTGTATCGAAGAAAGCACATGCTAGTTGGTAGCTGTTGTTTGATAGGAGCGAGCTCGCTAGTGAGTAGTAGGAAATGGTTGGGAACAAAACAAAATTTCAACAGACTGAAGAAGTGATGATGCTGTTACCTGTCATCTCTGTTACCAATAACTCCATGTTCCATTGCTCTCATTTGGGCCAGTGATTTTCAGTGCAGAGTAGTCAAACATCCTAAAATAAATTTAAGAATGGTACTTGGGGAACTTAATACTGAAATATCAGCTTAAACAGTGGATCATTTATTTTATTTTTATTTTATTTTATTTTTACACTAAAACAACATTTGTAAAATCAAAATTCAAAAATCACTGATTGGCCAAAAGTGAATTAATTGTCACCTCCTAAGTAAACATCGTTTATTTGTTCTAGCATAACTGTCAAGGTTGTTAACAGATTACAAACTAGTACAACTGTCTTGTTTTAGTGCTGATTTATTTATGCTAAGTGTTATTCATCCTACTCAGTCATTCAGATATAGTCACATCCCAAAACACACATTCATCAGTTCATCAGTTTATCTCAGTTTACAGGAAACTTCCTCTTGTCACACCAAAACATCAAAGCAATGGTAAAACAACTCAAACCGTGAAGTTTTGAAAACAATAGCAGAACTTTCTTTTATCCTATGGTAAATGCAGAAATATGATAAATCTTCTTACAATATATTTCAAGTTTCCTTAAGAGATATTCTACCTCATCCATAAGCCTCCATGGCAGCAGAGACCTTTCATCAAACCTTGAACCATCTGTACAAATACCTTTTTAGCTTGACCCAGCAAAACATGAAAACAAGGTGAAAATAACCAAAACCTTGCAAGATGGCAATACATCCCTTTATCATATTGTAAATGCCGAACATACAAATACTCTTTACCACAGCTCTCAAGAATTCTTAAAAGTTATACTAAAACATTTTTCTAGGTTCTGGTTATAGAACATATTGGCTTGGCTTCTGTTCTAATGCTAAATTAACAATATCTAACTGGTTTGTCAGTGAGATTAGATTTGTTATTATAATGCATATTTTATGTACAATGTCTAAATATGATTTAACACACACAAAACGTCCTAATAAAATAAATGCAAAAAGATGTGCTAAGTCTCAGTACATGCCTTTAAAATGTTTTATGTGATTTCTACTGCTGGAAAATAAACAGTTTTGCCCTAAATTCACCTATTCACCTGTACAGATTTAAGCCATTCACCTATATACAAATGAGATGCAAACACTGTGCTGAGGTGTTGTCGTTTCAGGTGGGTGAGCAGCGAAGTGGTGGTGGGTCATGCGCGACTGAGTCTGGAGTGCTTTAGCCAGATATGGACACCAACATTTCCATACAAGCAGAGCTTTCTAAGGCAGCTGAAATCAGCAGGGAGCTAGAATACATCCTGTGTTTTCTGCCATATTTGGTAGAAAACTCCTCAGTTTTTCAGCACTATTACTTAGTGCTACTTGCACAGAAAGTTTACATAGTTATCAGCTCAGTTTCAGGAAAGGTGTCAAGCCTTTGGACAGAAACACCTACATAAAGAGTGTGTTTGCTTTTTAATCAGATTAGAACTAAGGTTTATAAGAAAAAAACATCTTATTTGCCATGTTTTGGTTCCATTTTTGTATTACTATACTTCTATTTCATGGTGGTGTTATTGTGATTGGCCCTATAATAGAGGTTTGTACTATAGATCTTATTTGCTTAGGCTTGACAGTTTATATGTACAAACTATTAGTTCTGCAAAATTAATCAAGAATGTGGTCATGTGAGAAAACCCTTCCAAAAACCTTAAAATATAAGGAGGCAGCACTTTAACAGATTTTATGGGATGGATGTAGACTCATACTTTGCCTTTATGAAAAAAATTGTGAACACAATTACTTACATATAATTGCCATATAATTGCACTGGAAGATTATACTGTATAGCTACAATAACACTATTGTGATTATATTGTGATAACACAGTAAAACATTAAAGCAGTATCATAAGTTTACTGTTAAACTAGTCGCCAAAGCATTTACCTGTAGCAGCATTTATACACACACACACACACACACACACACACACACACACACATATATATATATATATATATATATATATATATATATATATATATATATATATATATATATATATATATATATATATATATATATATATATATATATTTATTATTATTATTATTATTATTATTATCTTTTTATCCTAAGTTCTGATTAAAAACTTAGCTTGTGTTATTTTAGTGAACAAGTTTAAGCTAGATGGAAAGCCAGAAAATGCTATGTAGATTTATAGCTATGTAGCTAATATTTGCTAGCTATCTTGTTGTTGTTGTTGTTGTTGTTGTTGTTTTCATAGTTAACCCATGTAGCTTTCTTTCTTCTTTAATTTTTTTTCTGCAGTATTCAGGTCTCAATGTTTATTTTAGCAGTTCCTCTTTTTATTTTTTATTTTTATTTTGTGGTTTGTTATTGTTTGAACAATTTAATTGTTCAATCTTAACAAGATCTTGTTGTGCTATTATTTGATACATTTACATAATGTTTGTGTTGACTAAAATGACTTTTAATACAACATTGTAAATAGATTAATTTGTTCACCTTTTCTAGAATTAAAACATCATGTTAACTATTAAACTGTAGTTAAGTTTGGTTTTTTTTATTGTAAGATACTATTCAATGTGTAGTCCTATAAAAATACAATTTTGCACATTTATGCACAATTTGCCATTAGTGCAAAGACACATTAGAGTAAAAATGATATGAATATTACAGTAACCATTTAGCAACTCTGTTGGCCATTATTTACTGTAAATTTACAAGGAATTTTTAATGGGCATCATTACAATTTATTAAATATATGATGAAATAAGTATAGTGCAAAAGAGAATAATTACGACAGATTTTATGACTACAAACATGCAAAAATACTTACCTGAAAACTGTAGAAAAACAGCTATACCAGTACAACTCATTCTAAGCTATATTTTTAAGGATGCATCTCACAGGTCCTGGATATTTTTACACAATGGGTTTCAATGCTGACTCGGTTTCAAGCTTTTAGGGGATCACGTGATAGACTGTATGCCATTAACAACGATTTTACCATATACAGGTGCTGTTTTACAGGAAAGTGGAATTAGATAGGCTCACTCAGATTAGATTATCCTTTTTTTTGTTTTTAGTGGATGGAAAATTGCTTTAACCCTATTGGCATAACTTCCATTCCAACATACTAAACAGGCAGATAAGTGTGTATAAGCAATATACCGTGCAGTGTTATTTTACCTGGTCCATTCATTGATAAGTACACAGCACTGAGTATGTATAAGCAATATACCGTGCAGTGTTGTTTTACCTGGTCCATTCATTGATAAGTACACAGCACAATATAACAAGATACCAAATGTAGGCATATTGTACTTATTGAGAGTCTCACAGTATATTTGTGATACCAGTTTCACCATGAGAAATATACTGCAAAGACTGATATGGCTATTGCTCTGTCCTAAGTGTCTTCTCAACAGCCTTGGAGTTTTGGAGACATTGGAGTTTTTCATTTGTGGGTGGGTGGAGGCAGAGCCCTGGTGTGGCACAGCTAGTTTCCCTTCCCGGCTATAGTAAACAAACTGCTATCAGATTAATTTAGAGTATAAGACTTATGATGGAGCATCAGAGTTTTTTAATCCATACTCGCATTGACAAAATGTTGGAGTCTATCATTTCAGTTACATATTTAAATTTTTTTTTGTTATTTTTAATAATTAGCCATCAATTATATTAGCATTTCTTAAGATAGATTCAATAATATGTGTTATGTTGATGAAATGTTTAAACATTGGTATTGGTACTTTTCTTTGAAAATATCTTGAATATTACAAGTACAACATAAATATTTTAGTAATTTGTGTAATTTTTTGCACTGCTATCTGTTTTCCCTTAATGAGAAAATCTTCTTCCCACTCACCTCTGCTTAACTCTTTCCAGAAGAGGAAGCACTGTGAAAACCTGTACACTTGAAAATAAATAAACAAGTTTAAACAGATTATGGCAAAGTGAGACAGAAAATGCCTGCCACTCATAGACCTGTGGAAATTGGCAGTACATCAAACAAAGTTCAGACAGCTATATATGACATAGCACTATAACTCAAATGATCGTGTAAGTGTAAACATCTACCTATCTATCTATCTATCAGTGTGCCAGTTTTTCTGTAGGTACATCTGTCTCAGTCTGCCTTTGGTCATGTATACATACATTTGTCTGACAGTCTCCTCTTGTTCATCAAACCATTTGAAAAACTAGAGACATTTCTTCATTCTTATTTTTCCAATATCTCATTGAGTTATATCCTTTCATTTGTTTTTAGTTATATAAACATAGACAAAAGTACATGTGTATTGATGATTTGTCTGATACACACTTAGACACACACACACTCACTCACTCTCTCTCGCTCTCGCTCTCGCACAAACACACACACATACACACACACACACACACACACACACACACACACACACACACACAGTCTAATTAAGCTTCCCAAGTGTTGATTGTGGAGCTCAATCTCAGTCTGCACACACATGCATACATAAACATGCACCTTTTACTTTCATCACCAGAATGGTCTTGACCCATTCAGTAAATATGGATTTTTATGTCTGTTTGTTTTGGGGTTTTTTTAGAATTTATGTTTTTTTAAAGAAAAATTTGTACACTTCAGCAAAGATACAGCAATACATTCAGACAATTCGACTATGAAAATAAAGTAGGCTACATATTATTATTATTATTATTATTATTATTATTATTATTATTATTATTATTATTATTATTATTATTATTATTGCTGTATAGTTCGTGTCAGGTCAGTCTAACTTACTCTTTGTGTAACAATATGCTCAATTGGGACAGGTCCAAGTATTGCATAAGGTGTCTAGTATTGATTATAATGTCAAAAAGAATCATTATGATTTGACAAGACCTTAGTTTGTGTTAAAATGTTCACTTAAAGTTGTGACACACAACTGAAGACTGACCAATTCAGTCTCTTTCTCTCTGCATGAACGAATGCGTTCAATAATGGCCGCCGCTTTATTGTTCATATCCTTCATTGTGCTCACAACGCCATTTTGAGCAGCTCAGCTCAGAGAATACAGCCTGAATACAGCGTCTCTCAGCAAAACTACAGAATCTAGAGTCTGAATGAACTGCCAAAAACAGATGCACACTGATTTGAATTCTCTAAGATTATTATTATTATTATTATTATTATTATTATTATTATTATTATTATTATTATTATTATTGTTGTTGTTGTTGTTGTTGTTAGTGATATTAGTAGTAGTAGCAGTAGTAGTGCTGTTGTTGTATGACTATATATATATATATACATATTGTTCAGTTGGTGTAATAAATCATTAAGATGATATTTTCATGATGATTTTTGGAATTATGAAATCGGTGATTGCAACGATTTATGAATCTGCAGTCTAAATTAAACCCTTGTAAATCATTCACACCTATGACACTTATAAATGTTTTATTTTCAACTATGAAAATAATGTACAATAAATAATTTGTAATTTACTATTAAAGAATCTCAATAAATAAACTAGCTCTAAAATTCATCAGCAGGCACAACGCCCGTCTTCGGAAAAAAAATTCTAAAAGCAGTTCAGCTAACATTATGTTTGACTTTCCTGAGAATTCAACGATTGAGTTTCACTGAAAAAAGTCCCCGCATACTTATCCATAATTCAGGATGAAGTAAAATCCAGATAAACAAAAGAGAAAATACCTGAAACTGGACATTAGCAATCCCGGTGTGAATTCGCTTAAACAATATCGTAATACTGTAATGATTTATTAGTCTCCGCTACAGCTCCGTGTCGTAGCTATGTGTGTGAATATAACCTAAAAGTATTTTCTCTTCTCTTTCGAGGATGTTGTGGTTAAAAGCATTCATAATAGGCTAATGTGATTGAATACATTTCGATTTTGTTTAAGTATGTCAAAACTGTAAATGTTGTAAATCTATAGTACAAAGAGTACTTGTAAACAAGTCAAAATCCTCTTCGGAGAAGTCTACGGGGCTATCCAGCGAACTCTGTAGACTGGGCGATAAAGCGTCCGAAATCTGTAGGCAGGAGTCGGCGGAAAAGAAATTCAGATCCGCTAGTGAGTTGGCGTCCTGCGGCTGTGTGAAGGCGTTCTCTGGCAATTCCTCGCGCGACTCTGCCATTGTACCGGGGTTATCGGCTGTGGGTGTCGGGTACGTGGGTGAGTGAACCGCTGTGTCAGAACCATCTGCCGACTCGGTCTGTATTGACTGGCTTTCCTCAGGAGTGGGATGGGTATTGTCAGCACTATTGCTGTAGCAGGAAGCCGGAAGGCACGGCTCACTCTCGGATGCACTAGCCGAACTAGAACTAGATGCTGTCGGACCGGACGGCTCCGGTGGCGGGTTCGGGAAAGGCGAGACTGCATCTGAGCCTTCGAGTGGCTCGAAACCGCTGGATTCGCCTTCTTGTCCGTCTCGGTGGTGCGTGGTTTGTCGCTTGTGCTTCATGCGCCGATTTTGGAACCACACTTTGACCTGGCGTTCGGTTAGATCCAAAAGGGCTGCAATTTCGACCCTTCTGGGCCGACAAAGATATTTGTTGAAGTGGAACTCCTTCTCCAGTTCGAGTAGCTGTGTGTTGGTGTAGGCTGTCCTCAGACGCCGAGACCCGCTGCCATTGTCCAACCCGACATGCAGTTCTGGCAAAAGAGAAATGAATACACTCAATATTCATAACATCATAGAAACACTCTCTAAAAGGTCGTATTTGTATATATACGTATAAACTATATTCATCCGCTTTCAGGTTTAACTGGCAGCAATGACAGAAATTCGGTTATGACCACTGTGCACGCATTAACCAAGTAAGCTCTTTATTTTTTGTCCCACTGCTTTCACGTTACATATTGATAGCTGTAACCAAAATGGCTACCCCAAGCCACAATACATGGTTATGAATAAATGTATTAAAGACAGCGCTGACAACTGCGGACAACTCTAAACGACATATAATAAACACAAGGTTTCCTAATTTTTAAACCAAGAATTGGGGGAGGGGTGCGAGTAATAATGTGAATATATTATAGACAATATAGACTACCTATAGTCACGCAGCTTTTATAACGATATAAAAACGACTATGTAATTCGCAAAGATTTGCCTAGCTATAATAATTAGCTATAATAAAGTATTAGCACTAATAAAAAATTCTGATGGATGTGATTAATGTGGCTTAAGCAAGTGAGCATGTTAATCTGTGCCATTAAATCTAGGGAATAGACTTAACGATGCTTTAATATGCATCGAAAAATTTCAGTTACAGTCATGTCTGAAAATAATATGTCTGTAAAAAGGATACGTTCTATAGTTCATGTTTATAGAACAGAATGGCCGTCAACTCGTTCCATGTACGTTCAACAAACAGCCATCTCTTCAGATAAAAGAATAATAATAATAATAATAATAATAATAATAATAATAATAATAATAATAATAATAATAATAATAATAATAATGAAACTAAAAGAAAAGAAAAAAGAAGACGGTGCACTGACCTGTGGGCGACTCGAGTCCTGCGGTGGTGAAACCAGAGGATGCTGGAGAGGGAGAGGCAGCTGCAGTGGCTGCAGTGAGTGCTGCTCCCGGCTTTGGGCATTTCTTCGACGACTTCTTTTCCTTCATCCATGGGAACTCGTGGGCAAGGGGGCCGCCGGCCGTGGCTGGAGCCGGGCCCTGCTTCTGCTGCGTTGGTGGCGTGTTTTGCGTCCGGAGCTGGAGGCCATTAGAGGCGGTTCGCTTATGGCTCCTTGGTCGCGCCTGGTTGCCTGTGCAAGGGCTCAGGCTGGGGATAGTGTGCTCGAAAGGAGGTGGAATTACTGTCGAGTCCTTGATTGATGAAGTTTGAAATGACTCCAGGACAGCGGGGAAAGACGTCAGGCACTCAGCAAGGGAAGGCTGGCTGTTGATGAACCCAATCTCCCTCTCAAATTCAAAATTCATCGCTTTGCCTAAGCAAAATGGGCGGCCAGCGACATAAAAAATGCGCAAAAATAACATCCAAAAGGCGCGGTTTTATTTTGCGCTCCCACCACGACTGTTTTTGCGGGCTTTAATAATTGGTGATATTACTAGCGTATGGGGACCAGGGTCTACTAAACCGAGGACTATGGGCGAATTTGCAGCCAATTCCTGATCACATGACTAGTTTCAACCAATGGAAATACGGGGCCTGGTGGCAAAAGAAAGCATTTTCTATATTGATCAAATATTCACGATCATAGAATTCCCGTGTTAGCATTGTAAATCAAAAATGCGTACGTTTGCCATGTGCCTGAGTGCTTTTATGTGTGGGTGGTTAAGTAACGTCTTCATTTAGACAATGGCTATATGAATAAAGGGCTTTGGATGATGTAAGCCTGAGGCCTTAAATGCCTGTTAAAAGCACATCCACAATATGGCTAACTGCGTTTTTTTAGCAAGGGTCATTAATCTTAAAAGTTATGACAAGAGTAACAGACAAGAAATGTAACTATATGTTGTCAATATATATATGTGTGTGTGTGTGTGTGTGTGTGTGTGTGTGTGTGTGTGTGTGTGTGTGTGTGTGTGTGTGTGTGTGTGTATATATATATACTATTTCTCGTGTGTAGTCTAAACAAACAAGCATATTTAGGAGAGATTTTAATTCTTGGACATCATTACACAGAACGTCGAGCGTGAGACTGGTGTAGCCTATGTGGTTAACTAATTTCCATCTTTCCATCTACAATGAGACAACTTAAACTGGGGACCTTTGTGCATGTAAGTTTTCAGCTACATTTCAGCTAAAATATTTTTTTTTCAAAACACGCATGCATTTATTTAGATGGTATTGCAAGATTGCACGGATTTTTTTTCGTTACACGATTACAGTCTTTTTAAGCATATGTAATATCTAAATAGGACAAAATACGACATAGGTTACCATAGGTTCACTGAGAGGTCGCTTATGAAATGTGAATTCTTTGTCGAACCATCTTACATAAGGAATAAAATAAATAAATAAATAAATACGTTTTACTTAAAATAGAAAACACTTGTATTTTTCAGACTGCTTGAATGGCTCGATAGAAAAATTTGGTGATGAAATTAAAGACAATAATATTTATTTTAAAAATATATAAATAGAAAAAGAGAGAGAGAGAGAGAGAGAGAGAGAGAGAGAGAGAGAGAGAGAGAGAGAGAATAACACATGGGCTAGATATATTCCATAGTAGTGAAGAAGCAGTGGTGATCAATCTTTTCGCCGGCAAAGCGCTTGACAGGAACCACCCTCAAGAATTCGCCTCTTCCCTCCACGGCTACAACAAAGAAAGTGCCTCTGTTCCCTCGTAGACTTTCGTATTTTATGTCTAAATTAATTCACCTAAAAATTAATTAATCTGTTTATGTACGGCTTACGTATAGAATTGTTTCCGTAAATATAATCAGGGACGCCAAAAGGCTCGCATGTATGTCCAGAGGTCTGAAAATGTGTGGAATTGCTTGCAGCTGAATGTCTTTTCGCTGTTATCTTAGTTGGGAGGAAGCAGAGGAAAATGTAAAATGCGTGTGGGTGTTAGGGTATTAAAGGAATATACAAAGCACGCTGTGGGCAGTGAATATATAGAGCGGGTCAGTTCAAGAGGTCCATTAACAGAATGGAGTTTACTGAAGATTATTTTGGTGTCTCTTTTATTTATTTATTTTTCAAACAAAGCAAAAAGGAATCTAATTTAGAAATACCATTATTTGTGAGCTTTCTTCCAAAAGGAAATTTGGTGAATGTTTTAAGGGTTACGTTTCATATTTTAAGGGTTACCGTTTCCTTATAAAATCTATCTGTCTATCTATCTAACCATCTATCTATCTGTATGTCTGTTTGTTTCTCTGTCTGTCTTAGTCATCATTGTTTGGTCTTATTCAGCTTTTTGATATTTTTTGGTTCTTTTTTTTATTTGATGTTTCCGTCTTTATCTTAAAAGGTTTAATAAAGTGATTTTAACTATAAAAGGAGATAACCACTATACTTGCGTTGATACAGGATGCAATGTGTAAGCTTCGTTGCAATGGGTATGTTTAAGGGATTGTCTTGTATAGGCTAATCATTTGATGGAATTTTTTTCTGGTATGTTATCTTAGTTTTAGCTAGTCAATTTTTATACTGACCTTACTGTTATGCATACACATTGTTATGCCTACCCTGTTTAATAATGATCAAACAAAAATAAAATTTAAGCATTTGTAAATTTGTAAAGTCATAACTCTGTTAATGTTCAATAAATAAAATATTTGAATCCAAGTTTTCTTTATCCTTATTCTTTTTCTTGACTTTTTATATGTTTTGTGATTCACAGAGAAACTCGATCCTTTAATACTCAAAATAAACCAAGTGTGAGGACTGGGTTGACCTCTGCTCACGTGACACGGCCTGCTGGATACTTTTAGAAGCCACGAGGAGACACACATTTGTGTGTGTGTGTGTGTGTGTGTGTGTGTGTGTGTGTGTGTGTGTGTGTGTGTGTGTGTGTGTGTGTGTGTGTGTGTGTGTGTGTTTGAGTCTGAGTGTGAGTGTGTGTGAGAGAGAGAGAGAGAGCGAGAGAGCGTGTGATCACTACACTGAAGAAGTGCAGGACTAGAATGAAAATGATTAACATAATATTTTATTAAAGAATTGTTCAACAGCCAACTCTTAACAAGAAAATCAATTTAACTACAAAGAACAAATGAAGATTTCTTCTTAAAAAAGGAAAAAAAGTTTCGCTATACTGTCTAATTTCCGACTATGCTGGAACGGTTTGATTCCCTTGCCTCGCACCCTGTACAAGTCAAGTCGTTTATGTACAAGGGTAACGTAAACCTAGATGTCTCTAAAAATACAATAACCAAAATTAGTTACAATGACAAGAACACAATGTCTTTTCCTTATAACAGGTAAATACTAAAAAAGTACACTTTCTCGATATAAATACATGAGGGATAAATAATTAAAAAAAAGTATTTAAACTGGCTATAACAAATAAATATATATTTATGAATGTTCGTTTGAACACATACCGAAAGACGCTGATTGAAGGTCTTTCGCTTCAAAATAAGATTTACTTTTTCCTTACCCATCAAAATGTAAACTCTAAGTGCAACAATGATGCCCAACCGAGAAAGCATTAGGCGTAAACCGAAACGTCTACACCATTGCTTGGCATCCCGGGCATGCATTTTGTTCATTTATACCCTGTTTCCACGTTAAGTCAATACATGAGAAAATGTCTGCCTTCCTCATTAGTGAAGGCTAATATAAGCAAACTCAATGGAGAGAGAGAGAGAGAGAGAGAGAGAGAGAGAGAGTGCAGGGGGGTGGACGAGGACGAAGGAGGGGCATAACCATTTGAGAAAGGTAGGGGCGACTATGTAGTGACTAAATTCTCAAATGGTTTTTCTTTACCCTGTATAAATTTGAAAGGTATTACCCAATTATAGCCGGTTTACGAGAGGAGGCCCTATGCAGCATAGTGCGAAAAAAAAAATATTTATCTTATCAATATGAAAAAAGTGTAGATTGAAGTATTTATTATACGTAATAACGTACACGCTTTTTGTGTTGATGAGTTTTAGGCAGATTAATTAGGGGGAAATGACAGTTTAGCGAATCTGTTAAACAAAAAGAGGTATGTGGAAAAAGGGAAGTGAACAAAAACAATCCAGTGGTTTCCTAACGCCGGTTTCAAGAGTTTGCTTCCACCCTCAAGCAGTTTTTACAGTAAAGAACCCGGCAATAGGCTGACAAAATACACGCATGCCAACGATGGCGTAAAAGTGAGTCACACAAGGTCATACAGAAAAATAATCTATTAATTGGCATACACTATCCACACTTACCCATTATTCATAATCTTTGTTTTTAGTAGAGCTGTCAGAGCTATGCATACAAAACTGATTGTAAGATGTCTTTTGAACAAATGAATGTGCTCACAGGCGAATGAAAGGACAACATCAACACCAACTGCTGTGACTGAAACGGCAAGAAACCACTGGATCATCTTTTTCAACCCCATTGCATCGTCCCCTGTGTTCGTGTTTGCTTGTTTGTTAGTTTGTTTTCTTCTTTTATTTTAATATCTGTTTTGCTTTTCCCAAACCTGTTACAGATGCGTCAACTTGGGTGC
The DNA here is from genome assembly GCA_012411365.1 of Ameiurus melas. NCBI lineage: Eukaryota > Metazoa > Chordata > Actinopteri > Siluriformes > Ictaluridae > Ameiurus > Ameiurus melas. The sequence goes on along the minus strand of CM022753.1, from coordinate 32,247,746 downwards.
TTCTTGAATTCTACCCTGAGAAGGATGGTGCGCTGACAGATCTGTGTATGTCGGGTGTGTATCGCACGGTCCGTGGTGCTGGTTAGCCGACATCTGTGTGGCACCGTTGTAGTCCATGCTGGCAGATTGGTGGTGTGGCAGGTGGTTGAGGCTGTACATAGAGGGCCCTGTGGCCGGCATGGCATCCACATAGTTCCCTCCTACGTACACGGGGCTACCCTGCATGTTAGGGGTCCCATAGTTGCCACTGCTACCCTGTAGCCCATGTGGGTCATATTCTGGTCCTGTGTTACCATATTTCTGTTGCGAGGGACAACCTTTCATGGAATTTTGATAGGATGATGACATGGCATACGCATTTTGATGAGGCTTGTTGAAAGATGGCGGCGACGGCGCGTCATAGCTGCCCATTGAGTGCATGGAGTTCATAAAACCGGCTGAGGACTGCATTGGAAGGGGTGGGCTTCCGGTTGGGGATGGGCCCCCTGAGGAGGAGCCCATGCCTTTCGACTTTTGATCCTTCTTGTACTTCATGCGGCGGTTTTGGAACCAGATCTTGATCTGCCTTTCACTAAGGTTGAGAAGATTGGCCATCTCTACGCGTCGAGGCCGACACAGGTACCGATTGAAATGGAACTCCTTCTCAAGTTCCACAAGCTGTGCGCTCGTGTAGGCTGTGCGCGCTCTCTTGGAAGCCGCGGAACCCGGAGGGCTTTTCTCGCCGCCACTGCTCTCCGCTGGGTTGGGAATGAAATAAAACATAATTACTACAAGCGGCAATTGAATGCATCGTTCCCCTTAATAAAACAGGCCACGAAAAATTTTACCCCTTGATACTGGTTGTCAACACTTCATAACTGGCATTTATTAATAGATGCGTGTCCTAACACTGACCGGGTATATGTAAATTGTATTATGACCAAAAGCCCACGGCCAGTCGTACCGTGTGTTAAGCTAGATCATATTTGGTGTTTGTCGTGCAGGGCGACAGACTTGCCTTGTGAAGATATTACAAGAACTTATGCAGGTACTAGGACAAAATACATCTTCCGTAATCTATGCACAATAGGGCCTGAGAAATAACACTAATAAGTATCAACATTATAACAATCTTTTTCAGACTATGTAAATATATTAACATTTATGCAACAAAACATTTGAGTGATTGTTGATATTTTATTACCCCCTTCTCAGCTCATAGCCCCTCCCCCATGCTAATGCTACTTTAACATAACACCTATATGCTGGTCAACATCTGTCCCAGGAGCAGGAGCAGGTGGGGTTGGGAAAAGAGTAATCGTTAAAGGGTAAGGAGCGGTTGGCACACACACCATTAGCTGAGCTTGCGCTGGGGGAGCTGTTTTTTTGCTTGGTGTTCTGACGTGATTCTTTCATCCAGGGGAAGATCTGCTTGGTGATGGTGGGGTTCTGGGTGAGTGTGGACGACTTGGTGGAGGATTTGGTGGTACTTCCGCCACCAGCCCCACCACTGCCGCTACCACCCGGCTGCTGAGGGGCACTAGATCCAGTTGGGTTCACAGGATTTTGAGGAGGAGAAACTTGGGGAGGCTGGTGGTGTTCAGATGGTAGACTGGGACGCATACAGCTGCCATTCAGCTCTTTCGTCTTGGCGTGCTGTGATTGTGTGGCTGCACTGGTGCCTAGCGACTGCAGTGAGCAGGCAGACCTCTGGTAATCGCCATCGAGGTGTGCCGAGCTCGGGAAAGCCGCAGGCTGGGCCTCATAACTGAAGCCATTTGCCCCCTGATACGAATAACCTCCGAATAGTGTCGAGTTGTCGTAGTAGGTGGTTTTCTGCATTTCCAAAATTCGCGTTACCGGCTACCAGGGTCCTGACGACCTTCTGGAAGAACATTGGCACCCGATGTCACGTGACGGTCGTTTTCCAACGGTCTCTTGGAAGCTGACCTGAAAGGTTATAAGAGGCACATAATAAGAGGGGCGAAAGGTAAATCCATCTTACTGCGCTGAAAAGCGCCATGACATGAATAGAGCGTTCCCACAATGCGGCTTGCAGATGCTACGTCGGGCAACGCTGGACTGCAATTTCTCTCTACGTGCCTTTTTTTTTTACATACCGTTATCATTGAAAACATTTGTAATAATATAATTATTGTAATAATTAATGTTGATATATTGTTGCTAATAAAAAATGTTGTTCTTGTTTTTTTTCTATAAATGGAGTTCGCAAGTAATAATTAATGTACAATTTATTTCTGAAGGTCTGCTGATATATTTTGCTTTTGACCACATAAGGAAGTGATAATTTAATAACGCTCTATTTTTTTATGTTCTTACTTCAATAACCAAATAGAGAAGCAGACTAATATATTAGAATGCTGTTATTATTATTATTATTATTATTATTATTATTATTATTATTATTATTATTACTTTTACTTTTATACAGTTGACCTGGTAGCCTACTTAATTTTTGCTTGTTTGTTTGTTTAAGGCTAACCAAGACTAACCAAGGCTTGCCAAAAATGAAGCGTTTTCTTCCTTATGGAAAAGCATACAGGCTCATAAATGACGTGGGCTCTACAAAATGTTTAACAGCAAAGACAAATCAATGAATATGTCTCATGCATAGAGGCCATTTCCAGAGGGCTTTCTCGAGTTACACACAAATGTATTTGGTCAACATTAAAACCCTGAAAAACCGGCATTGTGAAGGAGTAGACTCCTTAAACGTGGCGTGGAAAGACGTCCCCGGAAGCCCTCTCTAAATATGATTCATGATGCTCGCTGAACCAAAATAGACTAATCTAATCCCGGAAATGGTCAAAGACCTCCTCTCCTGGTGTTGGGGTGGTTGAAAGGACAAGGCTAATGTATTCGCTCAAGCACTTACATGCCCCTGGTATTCATTTATAGTTACTAATCAAGAGGGAATCAAATATTATTTTTTTATCTGACAATAGAGTTGTCCTGCAGTTTACCTATGGTTTATGCTAAAATTTGATACATGCGTCACCTAGATTAAAATGTAAACAAAAGCAATAATAACATTTGAAACCTCACATAGATTTATATTTTATTCCGGATGGTCGGGATAATAAATTACATGACTTCTGTAACGTTTGCAAAAGACCAAAGTGTAGACTGTTTACTCCAAAAAATATATAACAATCGTAAGTCCTTATCAATGTATTAGCAATGTGCATAGGATAGCCATCGCATATCAAAACAGAACAAGAACTGTTTACATTCAGTGCAACTGTTAATAATTATTGAATTTTTTAATACATTGTCTATAATTTGTTATATGCTGTTATTAACTATTTTAATTAAATTTATTTTGCTATTTTGAATTTACTACAAAAAACAGGCCAAAATAGCTTATTGAAAACGAAAAAACCTAAGAACATGCAGTTGTAGCTGTCTGTAAAACGAATTTAATTAACCACCGTGGAATTACATACATTTTCAACGTTGAAATGGTATATGTATAAAACGAGGCCAGATCTGTATGTCTGTTTATATAACTGAGAACCTGAACTACAGCTTTTAGACATCAACTCTCAACACGTCACAAATGCAGCTCATTCATCTTCGATGAGGACGGACGGAATTCAGGGAAGAGAGAGAGAGACAGACAGGGAGAGGGAGGGGAAAAAGTACTAGGCCTGTAGATATCAAATCATATCGTAGTTCCATTTAATGGAACACGTAATGTCCTGGCCGTCTTGTTACGGTAACACAATAACCAACTTTTCTCTAGATTCAACCTTAACACGATTATGGAGTCAAGAGAGGATGTGGTTGGAAGAAAGGGGCTAACCCGTGAAACGTCAACAAAACAACAGGGGAGAACATCGCTTGGGCGCCCCTTAGCTATCGGACTCGGAAATTTCTATACAGAGTATATCGAAATAATACAATAGCAGAACAATGTTTCTTTGTATGTAAACCAATAAGACTGTAATGCAAAGCCTCAATATTAGTTTTCTCAGAGCCTACATTGGTGCAGAAAGCGGCCGGGACAAGCGATTTCTATACAAAATAAAACATTATGTCATTCGAGACCGTTTGTGGAAATCTCGGAAATTGATGACACTTTCCCATTGTCGCTAAGCTATACAACATTTAATCGCACATAACATATTTCTTCCATAATGCATTGAAATCAAACACGTACATTTGCACCAAAGGCAGTTGGTCAATATGCAACACGGAGTGATTCGCTGATAATTAACAAAATGTAAGCCTGGAAAAATGAATTTGTTAGGCTATGAAACGATCTAAAGGGGTAAAAAAAAAAAAAGAGGACTGCAGCCTGGAAGCTCAAAGCGTTGTGAACTCTTCTTGAACCGCGTTTGCAGTCGTACGGTCATAAATCACTAGGACACACATACCGCCATTCACAAACTGATAGCCTATTTCAAACCATCTTACCTTAGCCTCTGACGATAGACGTTCGTGCAAGCACCATGTTTTTTTTGTTTTTTTTTTCACATTCGGTCAGTCTGCAATCAAAGAAACACAAAGCCGAAAGCTCGTCCTTGTTTCGATATTTCAGCCAGTAAACGAGTGTCATAAGGCGGGTATGGCGAGCACGGCTGGCCCGCGCCACAGTGCGGGCGCTCCTGGTTTGATCCCCTCGACTGGCTTAAGAGGGAAGACGGTTTAAGCATGAAAGAACTGAGGTATGCGAGGAGAACGGCAAATGGACAGGCAGCGCTGCTCCTGGCCGCCCTGTCGACTGGTACGCCCTGCTCGCTGATAACAATGGCCTCAGATTTCGCTTCCTTTACTCTCTCTCCCCTCACTCACCGTACAAACCCGAACATCATAATCCGAACGGGGTTCTCGACTCCCCGCCGCCACATTTCCCCGTTGACTTTCGGGTGCTGGCATTTGTGCGTTATTTTCGCCCTTTACTCCCCATTTGGTGGGTTATTGTATTGTCATCACAGGCCTCTCCGGCTGTTTGGAAATAACGGGGGTGGCTTTGAATGTGTCAGGCGCGAGCGTTAATCCCCATCAAACAGCGTCACCAGTGAAAAATTATGCTAATTGCAGGCGAGTAGGACAGGAGGACCTACAAGCGGAAATCCACCTCTTTTCATCCCACTTCTCACTAGTTGAGGTGTTAGGCTATGCTCATGTGTAGTTAGGTAATATCAAAAAAGGACATGAGAAAAAGTCATTTGATTCCCTTACTTAATCCATCGTTGCATAACAAACGACAGGACCGAGTTTTTGCGGGGCTGGTCTTCTTTTGGACAAAGATTTGGACAGAGTCCGAATCCTGACTGTGTTGTATCATATATTTTCCCACACAACCAACTTGTACAACTTATGCGCAAAATATAAAAACATGTTGGGAGGGGGTCGGAGAACAAGAGAACAGACAGCAGGCGGACTTGTAAGCGAGGGAGGAGTATGAAAACAAAGCATCCAAATAGATGGTAGATGATCTATATATATATATATATATATATATATATATATATATATATATATATATATATATATATATATATGTTGTGTGTGTGTATATATATATATATATATATATATATATATATATATATATATATATATATATATATATATATATATATATATATATATATTATTTTACTTACTAATTAACCGCACCAACGAGTCCTGATCACACAGTTGTAACTCGGCTAAGGAACACACGTTAAAAACGCACCAGTCCTGTTTGACTCATTTTATACACCTTAAGAGTGACTTGGAGGATTCTTTTAGTAAACCAATAGAGGGAAATATGCAAAAAAATTGATGGCGAAAAGTCAGAGAGCAAAATGGAAACAAAACATGATGCTTTTAAATCTCTCTCTCTCTCTCTCTCTCTCTCTCTCTCTCTCTCTGTCTTGTATATCATTCCGGACACCCCTGTGGATAAGATTTATGACTTCTACCACTCGCCGACAGCTGTAAACAGTCAATTGTTAAAAGGTGATTTGCAAATAGGTACTTGAATAGAGAACATCAGCAACGATGTGGGAGGAAGGCAGGAGGCAAAAATGTAGGTGTCTGCAACTCTTTTCGTTAACGGCTTTGTTCTCAACTTTGCAACTACCACTAAATGGGTAATAGGGATCCACTCAAACGATTAGTAATTAACTAATACGTGGGCTGAGGATACGAAAGAAAACGGTTTTTTCCTCATAACACTTTTTTTTATATAACAAGCATTTCTTAATATATCGGTATACTCGTGTGGACTGTGTGGAATATTTCAGGCCAGCGGTTTTCCTCAGTTACTGGACAGTCTGTTTAAGGGGCTCGGTTTGAAATTTGAGCTTTTTTTCGTTATATATAGCGCAGTGAGGAATACTGGAATGCAACAACAAAAATTAATTGATGTCTTAGATAAGCAGGTGTAAAAAGGTCTAAACTGCATATTCAAAATAAACGAAAACCTTAACACATACTTAGGTTATTTTTAAATGCAGTCTTGTTTGTGCTATTGAATATTATATCCATTTGGAATGTAAATAACGAAATACTGTGTGTGTGTGTGTGTGTGTGTGTGTGTATATATATATATATATATATATATATATATATATATATATATATATATAGAGAGAGAGAGAGAGAGAGAGAGAGAGAGAGAGAGAGAGATAGATAGATAGATAGATAGATAGATAGATAGATAGATAGATAGATATAAACACACAGTATTTCGTTATTTACATGTGTGTGTGTGTGTGTGTGTGTGTGTGTGTGTGTGTGTGTGTGTGTGTGTGTGGGTGGGTGTGTGGATGGGTGTGTGCGAGTGAAGAAAAAGTGTAACCTTGCATGAAATAAAATCCCGTTTTATGATATTGTAAATTTCCATGTTATTGGAACCCCAGCAAATGGAAAAATAATTACTGAGCTTTGGTTGATATTGTTGTCCTTGTGTGTTTATTTACACGTAAGAAAACAGGCTAAGAATGTTATTACAACCTGGAGTGACTAACTGTGGCAAGTCTTGATTATTCACTTTTTTGCTACGCACTATTTGCTTTTTGAATCCTCAAATTCACAATGTTTACAGGGATGTAACCCTCATCGAGATTAGAGTTATATGGGTTCATATTATATTTAGTATCAGTGTAATGCAATAAGCAATTATATATACACCAAAATTCCAGACCTGAAAAGTAAATGTATTTGAACATATGGCCATTGCAGCAGCACTAAGGACATGCTCACAAAGCATTTACCTTGATTAATCGTCCTATAAAGATCATAAAGATTGAGGGGATTTATTAACAACTTCATGATGAGTGCCACCATTTAATATCTTAGAAAGCTTGAGTGTGTATTGTAAAGATTGTATGCTGTATTTAAATGATTGTCCACATTTTGTCTTTTTTGCAATTAAAATAAAAACATTTTAAGACAAAAAATGTACCTAAGTAAAAACAAGCATGATTATTGTTTATTCGTAGTCAGCGTTATTTCAAATCGGTTCATATTGGTCCCAAAATTCAAATCAATAATTCCCATAATAGACTATCAATGCAATGGCTCGGGCATAAGTGGGAATGTGTTTCGTCAAGCATATAATCGGGAAAATATGAATTACGGTCACATGTTACAGTTAAAAATGGATCACTTACCGAGATAACGTCTTTCACGTCTAGATTTTATGCAAGGATACAGCTTCCAGATAACTCGAAGGAACTAAAAGAAGACACAAAAACAAAAAAGATGCAATCAAAACGGTCGCCAACATAAAACATACATACATAGACCTTTGAAGCAATTTGAGAGTTGACCGCCGTTACCGTACCGTTAACTTTAAATTATGTGTGGGTATATTTCGAGGTCATTGCAGACATAAACATACAATCCTTGCTTCAGCATGGAACCAGATTTTTGACATTTGTAATTGCGTTCTTATTTCGTATATCATAATTTCGTTTCAGAGTTTGCCCTTAATCATGGAAACAAAACTTTAGATATAGAAATAGACATAAAAATAAGCAGATCTTAATTTAAGGACATTGCATTTACTTCTAACTACATATGTGGGTATGCATATTTGCTTTAAAATTAAAGCTAAAACAAATATGTTCTGGATAATTACAAACAACCAGTCTAGCATGTGTAAATTTGTTCTGTAAGTCAAAAAGACAACACAAACAGCAACAGCAGAAGCAAACAACAATAATAATAACAATAACAACAACAATAATAATAATAATAATAATAATAATAATAATAATAATAATAATAATAATAATAATAATAATAATAATAATAATAATAATACGTAGTATTAGTGAAACTAAACAAATTAATATATATTTTTAAAATACAAAAGCATCAAGCGTTTTCGGCGACTACAAAACATGAGCCCCACCATTCTCGTCAAAAATCCTCCCTTAAAACAGTTTCTAATCCAAACGAGAGCCTTAGAGAATCGAAAATGGATATACATTAGGCGAGGGCCTAAGTAGAAATAGAATGAAATGGCCTTCCTTGTCTGCATAGTAGCGCTTATTAAAAGTGGAATAAAAACGTTGGACGCTCCCGTTCGCCGGCTCCTGACAGCTACCCCAAACACATAAATCAAAACGAGGATTCCCCCGACCTCCCCGACTCTGCGGCCTATAGCGCTATAAAGTTATTTATTGCATCCCCGCACTCACGCACGCCGTTGGCTCCCGTCCATCCCCGGCGCCCTTTCAAACACTAAACGGGCAGTTTTGGGTGGTTTTTGTCCCTGCTAGCACGCCAACAACTCGCAGTCTTGCTGGACTAACCTAAAGTTACCTAGAAAGTGAAGGGTGATCCTTCCCCCGCAAGCACGAACGCTGCTGCGCTCAGAACAAAGGGAGGAGGCAGCTTCCAGCCAGAAGAGCTGATGAGCCAATTTTTAGTGGGGGAATTGGCCAGGAAAGAAGCAAGACATCAACGATATTTTACTCGAAACAGAACCAGACTCAAATCTACAGAATGAAAGACTCCAGAAGGTTTCGATTATTGCGAAGGGCATCGAAAAAACGGACGGTAACAACTGCGGGGCTCGGTTCACTTCTGCAGGCTTTGCAACAAAGGACTCCTGCATAATTTATCAAAATGCATATTAAGTGGATGACCAGGCTTTTGGGAGCTGATGTCTCTTTACCAGACACAGATTTTCAATAAAAACAATGCTTTTCTCAAATCCCATAGTACAGACATAGCACACTCTCAGAGCAGCTCACATAGTAAACATATAAACGTCCAACTTTATTGGCAATCTCTCTCTCTCTCTCTCTCTCTCTCTCTCTTTCTCTCTCTCTCTCATATGACATTAGCTTACCCAAACTTGCATACAACACACTTAAACGTAGAGCAAAGCTGAAAAAATATATAATCTATACACTCTAGAGTCCATTTGTCTAATTCGTTTAACCAAACGTGACAACTTTGGTTTAAGCTGAAAAAATCCTAGTTATATATCTTCTTTTCGTTTGCATTCTGACGGATGACATAGAGCTTTCAACACGCCAAACTTGGAGGCGTCCGATCTTAAACGTTAATAGAGGTTTCGGCAACCGCTGGGAGAGTGAGTGATCAGTGGGCTTGGTTTCTTACACCCACGTACATAGCCTCATATAGTATACATACCCGAATTATAATTAACTCTCATTCGAGCACTGTCTTCACAAAATGCTCAGTTCGATCCCACGGAACTTCAAGAAACGTAAGCTATAAGCATGAGTATTCGTTACATGTGCTGTGTCGATTTACTTATTTTTTTACTTGTGCAATATAGCATACTTTTTCATAGAGAAATTATATATATATATATATATATATATATATATATATATATATATATATATATATATATATATATATATATATGTTAGGAATATAATTGAATATAATTAGTATAGAGATGGCCTATGATAACCTCGTTTACAAGTGCTTTACTTAGTTTGCGCTATCACTAAAATCCAATGCTTTTTAGTAGAATAAGTTAATTTTTAAAGACCAGCAACACTCAGGATGGGTAATATTTAACTTGGTCTCAATAGAAAAGCACAAAGAGGACGATTGGAGGAATCTGGGTCAACGTAGTCTCATGGCCTCTGGACTTGAAAAGTGCCAGTTCAACGAAATATGACAAACGACTCAGGAGGCCTCGACTTCATGTGCAACTTGTCGTATTGACACCTCGCCTTTCTACAATACATCCTTAGATTATAGGGAGTAAAATAACGTCAGTGTTTAAGGCACTGAAATGAATTTGCCGATTTTTAAATAAACTCAGCTATATATTTGTATAAACAAGCATGGGGTAGCTATTGAAAGAGCATTAAGGTTGTGTGCCACTGCAAACAAAAACTGCTTCCCGTAAGTAGTCACCAAAATTGTGTGTGTGTGTGTGTGTGTGTGTGTGTGTGTGTGTGTGTGTGTGTGTGTGTGTGTGTGTGTGTGTGTTTGGGGCGGTGGGGGGATAAGTATATTTCCTACTACTTCTTTGCTACATCAAGTATAAATATATGACATTACGGAATATGACAGATATTCCACTCAAGTTATTCTAACATTCTCTCTGTTTCTAGTGGCCTGTCCGTGAATAAAATCAATTAAATCACAGGGAAATACAGTTTTGTGGATTTTACTGAACACGTTATTTACAGTGCGTAAAGTGTCAGAGCACAGTATATTTTTTATGTCTCGCTACCCACTGTTATTACTAAAACAATGCGTGGAATTTGTGTAAGTCGCACAGAATGTTTACCATGTTTTCCACAGAATGACGTTTATAACAGGGAAAAAGATTAGTAAGTCAATCAAAATACAAGTTGAACGTGTGTATACGTGGCATACGACTTTAAACCGTAAGACATTCAATGTTCTCATTCCATGAACCTGATTATTACCGAACTAAATGAATACCTTCCACAGTTAACGTAAGTTACGTAAGCCTAGTTGACAAGTTGACTTTGACTGGAGTAAAACGTCATAATGTAGCAGATACCTGAAGAAATATGTTCTGCACGTTAAAGAACAAAAATGTTACACTTTTTAATAATATTGTTGTATCACATTCCTTGTATTCAGTTGTACGAAGGAGCAACATGTGTCCGCGAATTTGAGAGGGATACTGTCATATCCTCAGAAATAACGGTAAGATATTAGGGACAATTGTGAAAGCATGAAATACACAGACTTAAAATCCTATTAATAAACACTCTGATGTGAAGACAAGTCAAAGACATTTAGTTTTATTTCTTCATAAAGCCCAGGTTCACATACGCAAGGTATGGGAAAACTAAAAGGAGACCTTAAGTTTCAATATATTAATCCACCTAGAGGCCACATTTCAATTATTAGCCATCGCTTTGTTAATCAGACTGCTGTAAGTTTCAGGGAGGCCAGTTATTTCACACATAGCTATATAAAATCCTAATTAAAAAAAGAGAACAAATGGTGATCATAAGGTGTGCATTTTGAGATTCCTGTAGCATAAATAAGGGGTGGGGGCCATGAATCTAAACTGGGAGCTGCTTGAGCAAGCAATCTTTTTTTCTGGTCATAAATCACTAACGCATGCCTCTTCTTCCAAACTTTTATAAGGTGGTGTAAAGTGTAAAGAAACTTATTTGAAAGGCAAGATACATTAAGTGTAAAAAGACGCTAAGAGCACGGAAAGGCAACCTTAAGCTCTGCTCGGTTACCTATTTGAAGGCATCTATCGTCAGCCGTTTGAAAACAAAAGGTTTTCGAGCCTGGGCACACCCAGGGATGGCTCCAGCCTGAGACACACAACGGATAATTAATGACTTGTCGGCAGAGGAGCTCAGGACACTAGGAAGAATCCAGGCATGTAGTGTCAGTTGGAGCTTGCAAACCTTACCTGACTTCCAGCATTCCTCCAGTCTCTTCAACGAAAATTGCCCTGGCTTTGGAATATTTGTTCAAGACGCCCATGGAACAGATGAACAAGCCACGGAATGTATTTTTCCGCAACAGTTTCTGTGGGTTTAGGACGGAGCGAACGAAAGCTTAACCTTCTTGTTGTACTAAAAGTCATACGAATGATTTAAGAAGTATTTTACAAAGTATATAAATTCGTCAGTTGGTATAGTGGGAAAAAATCGCGCGTCTTTGGCCAGAAACGTTGCTAAAAGCGTGCAAGCTACTTAGACGTCCTAAGATGAATGATCTTTAGTGCACCAGTTTTTTCACTATCTGCAGAATTCCGGACTTCAGTTTTCGGCGTGTGTTTCGTCAGAGACAGCAGTAACCAGCAGGCGAAAGATTCCACCTCTACCGTCTAGCTGCCTTTCTGCTTCTCGCTGCCTGCGCAAGCAGCGTGGATTGACACGGTGAACTAGTGAACCAGTGGATTGACAGAACACACAGGGTGGAGAAGACATCCTCTGCCCAATAGGGAACTGCACTGCTCCTGGGCCAACGCATGGGACATATGGTCATTGCAACCTGGGGGCTTCAGCATGGCGAGCACAACTAGTCTCTTTCGTATAGCCGGTAGATTTTGCGAAAACAACAGGCATTCTCTGAGGGAAGCCGAGTTCTGACTGCATGCTAAGAAATAGGACAAAGGTCTTTTTTCATAGATATGTTAATATCTGACAAACACTGGGTTGCTTACTGCGTTCTGTAAGTCTTAATATTTAGCATTTTGCAAATTTAATCAAATTATATGTTAACAATTCGGAAGGTAAGCAAATGTACTTGGCCTTGCTCCTTGAATGCGTTGAGTGCTGGGTTGTACAATACTCGAGATAAGAAAAAAAAAACACCCACGCGAAATATCTCTCTCTCTCTCTCTCTCTCTCTCACACACACACACACACACACACACACACACACACACACACACACACACACACACACACACACACACACGCGCGCGCGCGCGCGCGCGCGAATAGTTGAAAGTGAGAAAATAGACAAAGAGAAAAGCTCACCTATCTCCTCTTAAAAGTGTGAGGATAGTAAACGTGCTATTTTGAGACGCCATAAGAAACTGTCTATTAGTCCGAACATTCCAGGTAATGTTTTCGTAGCTCCCTGACCCCGATCTAGAACTTAGTAAAAACCCTCCTCACTGGCTCTGAAAATCTTTTCTTTAATTTCTTCACTTCATGCAATTTCGTTTTTAACTGCTATTCTGTGCAGAACGTTATGAATTGGCGCAAGATTTGATAATAATTTATTTATAAACGTGCTGAGGGAAACACCTGGAACAACTCAATTGAGTCAGTGCTCAGAAAGTTTTATCGTATAAGGCTGGCCACACAGTTCACAAAGTGCCGCTTCTTTCCAAGCACAAAATCCTATTTTAAAAACAAACTGTAGTTTACCACTAACGAATGCTAATAAATGCCTCATATAAAAGCACACGTAAGTCAAGTAAAAGCGTCTCTGTTCCGTAGAATGTTTGTGCGGTGTTTGTAAATATTTTTCTTTAGATGAATTTGGAAAATTGACTTGCGCAAAAATACATAGAACTGCAGTTTCTCTAGTGTCTATTTAGTAATATATTTTGATATTGTCACATTTTGGTCTCCGGTTTTTGACATGCATTTGGTTATATGCATGATAACTGTTTTTGTTTTAATACTAATAAATAACCTATATGTGTGTGTGTGTATGTGTGTGTATATATATATATATATATATATATATATATATATATATATATATATATATATATATATATATATATATATATATATATATATATATATATATATTTATATATGTATATGTATAATATGAATATATGCATATACATTTGTACACAGAGTAGCCAAATGCTTTCGACTACGTTTAGGTTAACCGCCATAATTCTTGAGTCGTTGCTTACTTTTTTGCTTTTTTTAACCTTTGAAAAACAAAAAGATTGTCCGTGATCAAAAACCATAGTAACAACAACAATACTACTACTACTACTACTACTACTACTACTACTACTACTAATAATAATAATAATAATAATAATAATAATAATAACAATAACAATAACAATAACAATAACAATAACAATAATAAAATTAATAATAATAATAATAATAATAATAACAACAAGAATAATGTATCGTAAATTTATAGTAAGAGCACGTTTAAATTATTGCCTGTTTGCATGAATATAACTGCTCCTTATTTAAGGTCATTTTGAATACTTAACCAATCACCTGTTACAAAGGACATATCAGATACGAGATATGCGCTTCTTGAACTCCAGAAAGAAAGATGTCCAAAGGACCCCATAAGTATCCTCAATAATGAGCTTGAGATATACTTTTTAACACTCGGCCCGGCAGCAAGGAATGCTACCGGTATTATATATTTGAAAGTGAATAATAATAATAATAACAATAATAATAATAATAATAATAATAATAATAATAATTATTATTATAATAATAATAATAATGTTAAGAGAATTCATATTTGTATTGTTGTTGTTGTTATTATTATTATTATTATTATTATTATTATTATTATTATTGTTATTATTATTATTATTATTATTATTATTATTATAATCATCATCATCTTCTTCATCATCTTCATCATCATCAACGTGTTCGAAATATGCATGATGTCCTACAATGTCCTAACCATGGTTTATTCCCAACGAAGCCCTGACCCTGACCAGGATAAGGTGATTATTGAAGACAAATGAGTAAATGAATTATTATTAAATTGGTTTGTAGATTTTTAACAACAGTATATATTTATGATACTCCAATGTGCATTGTGTTGTACAAACGTGTGAAGTTTGGATTATAGCATACGATCGTTAATAAAATTTTTATAAAATTATTTGTTTTAAAATAAAATGAACCATTTTGTTTGAAACCCTGTGCAGTACGCACGTGCACCTCACAATTATTTCACTGTCAACGAAAATGTACACGTCATAAATGATGTTATGGGTAGTGCAAACAAACCTCCTCATTTGTGTAGGCTAGCTACAGACCTACTCTATTTCTTCGTCTGATTACTCACACAACGGTGACTAAAACACGTCCCAGGGTAGTCTTTTTATGCCTTAATGGAATATATATATATATATATATATATATATATATATATATATATATATATATATATATATATATATATATAATTTTAAAATTTATTAAGCTAGTCTGTGTTACCTTAAGATCATCCAAGTCTCTGGCCTGTCTATTTTTCTCCTCAGAGCGTTACTAGTCACAGTAAGTTTGAATCCAGGTTAAGTTTTTTAATGTTCTGGCAAAAGCCGGTTGAAGCCCAACTGTAAGACCCCTGGCTATAAATTTACAGGCAGTCGCGAGGGCTTTTATGAGATTTACATACCTACGAGGTGGTTCCCGCACTCCCAAATTTAAACACATCTTCCCTTAATTGGTAAGCTCATATGCAATAACTCAAGACCTAGAGCTACTTAACTTTCATATTAACTCTGATCCATTGCCGTATCTCGCCCGCCATAATCACCTAGCATACAGAGCGATACGGGCAAAGCTACAACTACAGAGTGCCGTTTGAAAACGAAAAAGCTAGTGAGCTAAACGCGAATCCTTGAATTTTGTTTTCACTTCCGTGTATCACCGCTCGCCCATCATATTCCAAGAGAGATGATTTATTACGAAGACTGCCATAAACAACGCAACTCTCTCACAAATACACAATGGCAGCTCCGCTGCCGCTGACACACACCTCACTATAAATCAAGTAAAGTAGCTGGCTGAAAATATGGGCGAGGGAGAGGGAGAGAGAGGGAGAGAGGGACATGCAGATCTAAAGAAAAGGTTATGGTGATAGTAAACCAAAGTACAAGAAGCCACAAAAAAATTATAATAAAAATAATTGTGTGTGTATACTATATATATATATATATATATATATATATATATATATATATATATATATATATATATATATATATATATATATATATATATATATATGGGCTACTTTGATATGAATTGTGAATAATGCGATGCAGTGACATTTTGTTGTCAGTAAAATTCGAACGATGGAATGGGCTTCTGAGACATGCAGGATGATAAGTAATGAGGAGGATGAGTATTTTTGGATGATATTTACCACAAGACTAAAAATCAAATAAATGCAGGGAGATGGGCAAGCCTGGAAGAATGGCGGCGGTGGTAGTCGCGTGGTTCCCCGATTTATGGTATACTCACAAGCTCCAGACGGTGAGATGCTCCCCGTCCAAATTTGTTTTATTGCAGCCTCCGTGAGGGTCTCTCTTCGGTTTTTTTTTCGCTCTGCTATAGGGCTTGTTTTTAAAAGGGCAGTTGAATTTCACGTCAGACACTAGGAGACCATGTCTGCGATATTCCTGAGGAATACATATCTATTCTGCAACCACTGCATTAATTATTTAATGAATCACGTGACCAGGAGGGGGGATGGGGTACCTCGGCTTGCACGCTTGCGGGACCACTATGACCCAACACTCCACAGCTATACACTAAGTTGCTTTTGTTTCTGGCACAGAAAAAATAAATGTTATGTACACATTTCTTAGGTTTCAAAGATTAGACGGTAAGTAAATGAGATAATAGTGAGACAGGAGGATGTAATGTGAAACCTGAAATTATAATCGGCTTTCGTCTTTGACTTGTGTGTTTATCACGATGCATTTATACACCGGTTTTTTTGTTGTTGTTGTTTCTAGGTTTTTATTTCTTCCTAACAATACTAAAGATGTTGTTTGAGATTTTCTCACGATTTATCATTACAATGTGTGCATTTTGTTTCCTTTAAACTTGTAAAAATATAATGTCCTCCATTTTATTGTTGCCAGAATATTATGTCTATAGAGAAACTATACTCTGCACATTACATTAAAATTATAAAATATATAAAATCTTAGATTTGTCTACCAAGAAAATATTTATGGTAACAAGCCCTCTGACGAATGACTGCTGGAATTACAACTGATATCACATTCAGAGTTTTCACCACTACGACCATGCCAGAAAATTTTAGACAGCAATCAACTATTATGTGATAATTGATATATAAACGAGTTTAGAATACAAATCTATGTGTCGGTGGGTAAATTTGTGGTTTGCAAGTACATATTTAATATCCAATTTAATTTTAAAGACTCGTATTTTGGCTGTAACATTCGTGCGAATTAAAGACAGGTAGCATGCATCAAAGAGGCGCTACTTTCAGCGCTGGGAAATAATGGCACTGATTCTCCTTAGAGCTACACCGAAACAATAGGCATGAGATTTAGTCATTCTGAGACTCTTGAAGGTCAAACAATAGCAATAATTGCAGTGTGTATCGAAATGTCTACCATCAGACCACTTACACTTTTCCTTTCACAACAACAGCAGTCAAAACAGCTCGGAGCATTGATAAAAGAAATGCAAAGTGCGGAACATGCGGCGTCTACTCCTTTAAGGGGAAAGTTAGCTATCTCACACTCAATTAGCTAATACAATTTGATAAGAAATGCAAATCCAACAAGAATGTGTCATGTGTACTTAAAACCGTGGTGCAGATCCCGTTGGAACATTTGTTAGAAATATGTGAGCAAAAATCTTAAGATGCGCGAATGCCAAAATGTATAACGTAAAATAGTACTTTTTATTAATTATAGTACTCCGAAGGTAGCATTCGTGGCTCAAATAATCTAAAGAATCTGTATGACTCAAAACACTAGCACCGAAATGTGTGCGATTTTGTGGATTCTTTTTTATTTTTTTAAGGAATGAAAACACAAGCGTATTGTGAAAGAGGTTTTATTGTAATAATTTTTAGGACACAGTAAATGAGGAAAATAATTCAAATGCAAATAAATATAGAGTTAATTCACATCATACGGACTTGTCTATTATTTATGACTAGGTAAGACATGCCAAGAAGTCTTCTCTTCTACTTCTTCTTCTTCTTCTCCTTCTTCTTCTTCTTCTTCGTATTATTATTATTATTATTATTATTATTATTATTATTATTTATTATTATTATTATTATTATTATTTATTATTATTATTATTATTATGCAGATAAAAAATCTTAAATTGAATCTGAACTGCTCGTATATAAACAGAATATGTCTACAAAGGTTAGGTTTATACAGAGGAGATTGATTTACGGCGCAGCGCAACCCTTCTTTTATTGTGTACCGTAAATCTGTCAACCCTAGTGGAACGCCTTTCTGCGCGCAGCACCGCGGGATAGCAACGCGTCAAGGCGAAAATCTTTAGTTATTTAACATTTGTTTTAGCAAAACGGGTTAAAATTTTATTTTAAGGTCAAGTAAAATTTGTTTTAACGAACAGATTCGTTGTATAATACAGACCAAGACAAGTAGCATTGTTAAGTGCAATGAGTCAGGCGCCGGGTATGATTTTTCCCTTTATTGGTTATTACTATTCTTCTTCCTTCTCTTCTTCTTCTTCTTCTTCTTCTTCTTCTTCTTCTTCTTCTTCTTCTTCTTCTTCTTCTTCTTCCTATTATTATTATTATTATTATTATTATTATTATTATTATTATTATTATTATTATTATATTTTTTAAACATACTAATTGTTAGATTAAGTAGCCTGTACTCCAAATTGGCTATTAGAGAAAACTATTTTAGTACCATTTTATAACTAATTATACATATTAATATCTTTGCATTCAATCCGTTACTATGTTTTTAGAAACTTTACATTAAATGTAAAGGTTCCTCGAAATCCCGAATATTCCTGTTCAGTGAGCACACTCATTACTCTTGGCTGTCCGTAGCCATAATGGTATCTCTATCACAGTAACCATTGAGTTAGTTAAATATTAATATCTAAAGAAGAGCACCCAGTTGGGAAGATATGAGGTTAAAGGAAAGTAATTGAGTATTGAACGGTGACTCTCAAAATAAAAGAATATACTGAGTTTCTAAATAGTTTTAGTAAGCTATGTTCATAGAGGATGTATGTTCTAGACATATTGCTGCTATCTGATTGTTAACATGGCGATTTGCCGTTCTTTATGTGTCCACACACACACACACACACACACACACACAGAGAGAGAGAGAGAGAGAGAGAGAGAGAGAGAGAGAGAGAGAGAGAGAGAGAGAGAGAGAGAGAGAGAGAGAGAGAGAGAACACAAAGCTGGCGCGCGCGGGCTATATATCTCTGTGACTACGCAGTGCTGACCTCCGCTCTGCGGCTTTTCAGAATAATAATTCAGCAATGCGCGAAGGCTATTTGTTTCGCAATTAGTGGCGTGAGTTAAAGCAGGCACCACACCACCACAACAGTGCTACAGGGCCAAGTGGCTCAACCTTCCAACAAATCTTGAAGGGCTTTACGCATGGGAGTATAGACCCATTTCAGAAGAATCAGAGGGAGGGGTATGGATGATACAATATAAAGAGATGTCACTCGAATACGCCGTTATATTTTGGTGGTAAACGGTCGTCTTGATTTCGCTCACACATAAGCTATTTCCTAAATGCACGGCTTCACACAGGAGCTGGTGATGTAGTTGAGTGTGTGCTGCAAAGCATGATATATGTGGTGAACGTGTAGTCTAAGGGGTTTGAAACCTGAAACAAGAAAGACGCGTGGAAGAAAAGGTCTTGGCAAGGCCGCGACTCCTGTTGTTTTAAGGGCCCCGTTGGTTTACACGACTGTCTGAGGAAAGAGATAGCATATTGCCCTCAGGTTACAGTGCCCCGACCGAGCTGTTATGACAATCTCGCCCCGGGCCTTTGCTGGCCATGGAACACAGAGCGTAGTCCAGCCTGTGCCAGGTCAAGGGTTTCAAAGGGTCAGTCTGTGTCTTTGCAACAGACCTAATCGGTCAGAAAAACGTGTCCCTTGTTTGAACCCATAGCAGACATTCTGTCCAGGAATTGATGTTTTCCCTCATCCCTTATCCTTTATCCCGATACGAATTCCTATATTTTTACAATTTGTTTCTGTTGACCACGCTTCATGCCACGCAGGTCCACAGGGGGTGTAAATGCCGTGAGCCAGAACTGCCGACCTTTTTCAATATATGGTGGCGATTGATTCGAAGGGGTTAAATGGCGGCGAGTGCGTTATCAGATGCAGTCGGGCTCATCTAAGCACACAACGACAAGCAAAAGCATTGAAGCAATTTGCTACATGCCGTTTATTTTAGGCAAATTGTTTCTGCTTTCGAAAC
Source organism: Ameiurus melas (assembly GCA_012411365.1). Taxonomy (NCBI): domain Eukaryota; kingdom Metazoa; phylum Chordata; class Actinopteri; order Siluriformes; family Ictaluridae; genus Ameiurus; species Ameiurus melas. Next base: position 32,227,607 of record CM022753.1, on the reverse strand, counting down.
ATTCTCCACCGTCCTTTAAATTCTTTTCTGGCCAATAGAGCATTGAACAATTCATTATAGAAGCCGGCCGTTTTTGCACCTGTGTGCCACCCAAGTGCTTTGAAAGAGCAGAACTGCAACGTAGTGCAAAAAAGCAATATGACTTGCAAAAGAAATAAATAGCCATAAAGCAGAGCTTCTGCGAGCAAGCATAGAATAACCAGCAAATTACCAACTTCGTTCGAAACAAAGAAAGCAAGTTTGAAGCAAATTGGAATGTCCAATATATGACAATCGTTTAACCCACATGCATATGAATTCTTGAATATTATCCCACACTTTACCTCCACCCCCAACTACCCCCATCTGTCTCTTCTGTCTCGAAACAAATCTCACCCTTTCACCCTTTCGGAGACAGTAACATAAAGACAATTCTTGGTCTCATTACAGAGGTGTTGGGACAAAAACATTTGGACCATCCTTCAGTGAAACATAAAAACACAACGTAACCACCAAGTCACAACGGACGCTTCCCACAAGTCACGTTTTCTATCAAAGCGGCCAAGAAAGACACTACAACATTTGTGCCGATGCAATCCGACTGTGAGGACAGGGACACAAGGGAAAAAAAACATGCAAACGAAATAAAACCATTTACCTTAATTGCTGACATCTCTTGTCCGGTGAAGATTTTCACTTGTGCAATCATTTCTTGAATAATCTTGTTCATGGGATATTCTTTGCCAAAAAAAAAAGTTTTCTTGTGGCATGACTTGGTAAATAGGTGGTGGAGAAAGGAGGGGGTGTCTTCAAGTGTCCTCCAAGATCTTACTGCCCTCCTAGCAGAAGGTCTGTGCAGTTGTGCTGCTGAATAACAATAGAGAGAGGACTTGTTTAAAGAGAAGCTGTGATTAATGATTTTTTTGTATAATTCTCACATTTTTCTTCGGGCATCTGTCTACAAATAATAGCGATGAACTTTTGAAACCCTTAAAAGAAATCTGCTCACCCTATTCAGACCTCTATGGCCGAGGCCTTTTCTCTAATATATGGCAGGCTATCGCAGAATAGAATTCCAAAGAGACATTATATTAAATACCACACACGAATATATTAATTTCTAAGCTGGCATTTCTTTGGAGAAAAGTATGAATGCTGAAGGTATATGCAAACTGTTTTTTTAACATCATATTCAGACATAAAAAAATTATTTAAATCCTGATGTAGGCTTTACACACAGACACACACACACACACACACACACACACACACACACACACACACACACACACATATATATATATATATATATATATATATATATATATATATATATATATATATATATATATATATATATATATATATATATATATATATAATTTATTTATTTACTTATTTATTTATTTTATCCAGGTGACGTTAGATTTTTATACTTACACTAGTTGTCTATATTGTGTTATTTTTAGGCAGAGCATAAAAAGTATTCCTAAAAATAATAATTATTGTTACATAAATAACCTACACAAAATGTGTATATTAAATATGTGATGTCCTTTTCATTGGTTGCTTACATTTGAGCAGGCTGAAGTTTAAAGTGTTAGTAATTTAAAGTCAGCATTCCACACATAATGGGTGAAAAACAGACAAATGGCTGAAGCGGTATATGTGGCGAGAAGACACGCTGATGTCAACAGGCAAGTAATAGAAAATTTTCTGGATGGCACAGAATGCTAGCAGGCCAATTTAAGACCACACTTTGTTCAACACCGGCAAACGGAATGCTATTTTCTCCGGCTCTATATTTTCGATACCTACTGTAAGAAAAGAAAATGAAAATTAATACGAAGGCTGTGCAATCTTAAAGAAGCCATTTGTCTTCTTGATTATCTATTTGGTTGTCAGCGTTTGAGCTATGGCACTGGCCCGCTCCTTTGCAATAAAAACACAGCTTGCGCTGGCAAAACACCCAACAACACAGTGCAAAAATTATACTCATTAAATCCTTAAAAAATTACAAACCTTTCAGCATTATTTTCAAACGGAGGAACACGTTTCAGTGGTCCTTTTCTGCTTCGAGGAGCAGAGAGGTCTGCAACATTAAATCAAGGAGAAAACTGAAGGGACGCGTTTTGTGATTTAGAACTAGATTACAATGCCTAATGTTCTAGGATTACTCGGAGACCGATGATATAAATTATACCGTCGTATTTAGGACAACACACTACCAATGGTTTTTACAAATATTGACTGTAATTGACCCACATTCAAAAAAAATGTTTGTTATTTATCAGCTGAGATTGCGAGTAATGGCAATCACCGCCTCCACGTAGCACATCAGCTATCAAACCCCACAAGAGGACAGGACACGAGAAGAAATACAGTGATTTTTTTTTATTAAATTTCTATAGCTATTTACAAATAACAAATGTGTACAGTGAAAGGCCTAGCAGAAAGGAGGAGACATAGAAATGTGGAAAAAAGAAAATACATCATCACCAGGAAGACTGATCTTTGGAATGTAAAAATAATCTTATAGACGATAAAATATCAACATATTAGAAGTAATAAAATGAAAGAAAGAAAGATAGAAAGAAAGAGAGATGACGAACGTGCATATGTTTATTTGACGTAGAATAAAAACAGAAACTTAAAGACGAGGTAATAGGAAAAACGAAAAATAGTGTATCTCATTCATTCATGCAATATACGCATTTTCTCTACACAGCTCTGGCGACACGAATATTTAAATTACATTGCAACTTACAAATAAATGCTGATATTTTGCAGAAAATTGCATTCTGATCAAATGACTTCAAACGCATCACTTCATAAAACTAGACAACAACAAAAAAAATTAAGAAAAAACCTATGAACTGAGGTAATTCAAATAGTATTTAGCAGTGCTCATTTTTAAATAGTTTTGCATTGTACTGTTTTGGTTATCTATATGCCCAACTGTTCAACTTTTCTTACTTTCCACTGAATATGAACAACACCGAAATCAGATATTTTCATACACACCGTCTGATTTCCCTGTTCTCAATTTGAAATGCGGTAAACAATTAGATACAGAAACCTGACCTGTAAGGTTCTCGTATGCCCAAGGAAGGACATCTAAACCTCACACAATCTTAATCAGCCCCACTGGCAACACAAAATATTAAATGCGAGAATAACGTTAGGGAGAAAAAGGAGCTTCATATTAAGAGAACAATGTTCGGCTACTTTTGTAGGCTACAAGCCAGCAAAGAAAGGGGGTTTTAAAAATGGCTCTTGACAAAACAAGGAGACTCATTTATTAGGCACAATTCTAGACGTCGAGGTAATGGGCAGGCCTACGGTTCATCCTTTGTGCCACAGAGTAAACATGACAAATGGGACTGAGTTTGGCATGATTAAAGATGAAGCAGGGATCCATCTTCACCAAATCTGAAAACTGTCTGCTGCCTTCTGTTGTTGTGGAGGGGTCGAGGGAGCAGGAACCAAGCAGGGCACATGATAGACCCGAACTGGGAGTGAGCACAAATGTGGAAGTGTCTGAGTTCGGATCTTCATCCCATTTGTGTTTAAAATATTTTTCCCTGTGCACTTTATCATTGCCCCACCTCGTGTTATATCCATATCCCATATCGTTTACAAACCATGAGAGGGTTGAGAATTTCTAGATCCTCACTCCTAAAATTGAGGTCTTAAAATTTGTCTTTCTGATGAATACAAGCAAGCTATAGAGTCTGTGGAGGTCCGCTAGCACGGTTCTGATTATTGCACAAGGGGCCGCCGTTTAAACTCGAGTTGGCCGAGTTGCTGGAGCGGATCTTCGTGTTGGGCAGCTTATGGTCTTTCTTCCACTTCATACGCCGGTTTTGAAACCAGATCTTTATCTGTCGTTCGGAGAGGCAGAGAGTGTGGGCGATTTCCACCCTTCGCCGGCGAGTAAGATAGCGGTTGTAGTGGAACTCTTTCTCCAGCTCAAGAACTTGCTGTCGCGTGTAAGCTGTGCGTGAGCGCTTGGGTTCTCCCCCCGAATAGTTCGGGCTCACTGTGGGAAAACAGAGTGACACGTTAACAAAAGTCACACAATATTTTACTTAAGACACGCAACTAAAGCATATTCTTTATATACATGAGAAACCATTACCCGCGTAAAAAGTATGCACTGTACAAGTTTGCAATCTGAATGGATAATTCTGCGTGAACTTTATGTAATTCACAAATATAAAAAGCAGAAATAATGGCATTTATTGCATAGGCTGTAACGCCAACGTTGCTAGATGTTTGCACAGTCAAAAATTCAAGCTGTAGCCACAACCTATTAAATATCCTATTTTCCATGTGGAAAAGCGTATGAAAATCCACGCCAACAGTCTGTTTTAACGACAATATTGCATCAGTGTCTTTACATAGTTGGTATTGAAGGGTAATTTAAAAAAAGTACACTGAGGGCTCATTTGCCCTTATTTCAGTACACTCCATGGTATGTTTGAAAAACTTGTTAATTACTAGAGAATAATAGTATAGGCCTAACAGGTTTGTTTGCTTTGCCATTAGTGTCTTTATAAATGTCAATATCTTATCAGTCATAAAGCTTTTCACGAACAATATTGAGGTGACAGAGCAAAATATGCGTTTTTACATCAAGCCACTTAAAATCAAATTACCAAAACATAAACCGTAACTTATGGGTTACTAGAGGACTCATAAAACCTTCCCGGGATGAAATTAGAACGAGCAGGTCGTACAGACTTTAAAGGTACTTTGAGAAGAAATGCAATAAAAATTTATGGGGGGTGTAATTATATTGCCCTGCAAACAGCCGATCGTAAATCTCGACCAAGGGCTACTTCACATGGGGACCAATAGATTTAACACCCGACATTAGGAGTTCTAGAGTGTGTGATATGTTTGCGCACGGCGACGCACAAGCAAAAGAAGTTTAGTTGCACTTACCGATATTTACGTGGACTTTTTTCATCCAGGGGTACACCACGGGATCCTTTCGAGAAGTGGTCGAAGGAGTGTTTTGGTTAATGGGGGTCTGGCCGCAAGCAGGCGGAGGGCTCGGAGTTACCGAGTCGCAGTGGTGGCTTGGTTCTGGGAGAGGGGTCGAGAGCGCAGCTGGGTTTAGTACGTGACCCCGAGGAGACATCACCACAGCGGGCTGCCCTGGACCCTGGCACGACGAGTAGGGTGGATCGCCGCAACCCGACCGCTGATGGTAGATCGACTCATGCTGGAACGATGGCTCTTGCCTCTGGGCGCTGTAGTAGTCCGGAGAGTGACTGGGTAGGTAGTCGCTTTGGGAGTACTCCTCGCACGGTGGAAACTTGGGGTCCACATAGTTGGAGTTGATCAAATAGGAACTCATGGCCATTAATTTCTTTGAATTGCACACAAAATATACTAAAATTTATATCTATCCCTTTACTCGTTTTCCTGTTTCGTAAAACCCTCCTACTTTCTGTCAAGTGAACAAAGTTAAAAGTCCACGTGACAGCAGTAGCCAATGGCGTGCATCCTTCCAATTCCCGGATTAGGAAACGAGAAGAAGCAGTTTAGATTGTGTTCAATATCAACGCACAGTTTGGGACAGTATAACCACATTTCATATTTTAATGCTTTGATTTGAGTTTAACAAACTGACAGTTGAAACAAAACACTTATTAGCAAAAACGGACATGCCGATAAAGATAAAGCCACCCTGGACTTCTACATAAGCACAGACCTCTGAGACTAAGCGACTCCCCCTCTCTTTCGCCTTGAGTACCTCAGTTTAATCAATTTATACATACTCCATTCCAAAATGTGGTTCAGATGTTCTGAATTTGAACACTCCTGTATTTTTGGCCAGTACTCATGAAAAGCTATACCAAGTGAAAGGGCAACCCGCTCTGTCTGACCAAGCTCTTAAATGCACTTGCTAATAATGGTGATAGAATGGAGGTGGCGTGATCTGCGTGTCAGAGATAAATCTGGGCTTGTTTAGGATCGATAGAAAATTCATCAACTAATTCAGGTTGCAAAGCCTCCTAAATCAAAACTAAGGTCTTTTGCATTTAAGCACACTCTGCAGTCATTCCCCATTCAAAGAGCGCGTTATTCTGCATTTTGATTTACGCCCCAAGCATAATTGACCATTAACCGTTAACGTTGCTTGTACTTTGCTGTTGCCTTGATTCTTACTATTCATTGAACATGCTAGCGTGACAATCACTGGTATTTAACTCTAAGAAAGTAATTTGTTTTTTAAAGTTATGTACAACCAAAGCTAAAATGTTCGTTGATGACATACTTTTGCGGACAGACTTGTATTGTTTTAATGAAAAAAAAATAAAAATAAAAATAAAGCTATATATAGATGTCTTCTTTTTCCGTTGATGTTGCATTGCGGTCTATATATCAACTACATACTCCCCTAGATACGAATTTGTGACTGTGTGTCTGTTCACACAAATCCGGATCTACAGGGTATATATAGATGACAGGTGTCCTCTTGACAGATATCGAATGGAGTTACTCACCTTGACAGCTCCTCCCTCATGTCAAGGTGTTATACCTGGAGTAATCTGCCTTTATTGTTTCACTGGTCTACTAAACGAATGGATTGGGCCTTTCTTTACATACAATGCTAATGCGACAGAAAAACTAAACAACACTTTTACTCGTCAGTGGTACAGTTAATGAGGTACATCGCTCCAAGACTCTGGTGTCTCACAGGGGGGAAACCTCACAAAATATATACAGGAGCAAACAAATCACTGCAATTTTCCAGTGTTTCATTAACTCGTTGAGTTGATTTAACTATATTGTTCATTTGGATTAAATTTGAACGTATATACGCACCATATATATTCAACGCTTAAAATAATAATAATTAAAAAAAACGGTCACACAAATCCCCAATCTGCATCCATTTTGTGCTATAACACACTTTGTGTGTATGCCGTATGCCGTAGATTGGAACAAAAACATGGCAATCATAACATAACTGAAAAGGTCATAGAAAGCACCAACTGAAATAAAACACAACAGTTTTCATTGAAGGTCTGCCCCATTTAGCCTACAGGCTGTGAAACACTTACAGTGAAATATTGCTCAACAATAATATTACTGCCTTATGAAAAACTCAAAATAAATGCCGAACGAATATATATCTATATCTATATCTATATCTATATCTATATATATATATATATATATATATATATATATATATATATATATATATATATATATATATATATATATACACATATATATATACACATATGTGTGTTGTGTGTGTGTGTGTGTGTGTGTGTGTATGTGTGTGTGTTTTTTTTTGTGTGTTGTGTGTGTGTTGTTGTGTGTGTGTGTGTGTGTGTGTGTGTGTGTGTGTGTGTGTGTGTGTGTGTGTGTGTTCAAATAATATGACATTAGGGGTTGTGGCTACGCGCGCCAAAGTGTGCATAAAAGATAAATTGTTAGAATTTTAACAATAACAATGACATTTTTAAAACAATTTTAACAATTAGCTAGTTAAACTTTTAACAATAAAATACAATAAATACATATAGCTATATTTATTTAGACTGTATATAGACATTATTTTCTACTTAACCTTATGTATACCTTAACCTATTTTAATTTCGTTCTTAATAACATTTTCATCGATAATTATTACAGCAGTGATGGCACTTGTTTGTCAGAGTAGGTGCACTACGCGCTGTCTTCTATATTATCGAGTTTACGTGATTCAACGTTTTCGTAATAGAGCCAAATTTAAAAAGTTTAATTTTTATTGTTTAAATTGCATATAAATTGTCAAATATTTAGGAATCGAAATATTCGTTTAATCATTACAACTAAAATTTATCAACATTTATTTACTTGCAATTGTATTTTTGTAAATAAAAAAATGCAGCTATATAATGCTTAAACTACAGCATCCTTGTCTTTTGGCTGTTACTGTTTGGATCCTGTCAGCTCTTCTTTTAATAAATTTGTTCTCAAAATGTCTTGCTCAGTTTGCTTTTATTGTACTTTTAAATGGTAAGGCCGGCCTTTGGGTTAACATTATCTGTTGAATAAGATTTTTTTTAACAACATTTTATATACAGGTATTTTTATTGTACGAAAGCAATAAGGGATAACTATAACAACAATAAGATATGTTGCTAACTTTAGGATACCCTAATAGGGGGAAAAAAAAGGAGAAAGTTCGTCCTTTCTGTCCACTCCAACCCTTTCACCTCCCGAAGTCCCCGACCTCGCCTTCACCCCATCTCTATCTCCTTCAAAAAGGCATTGGGACCTCGAGCCATCTGCCTCATTATAGGGTTAATGCGTACACCCACGGGCGTTCGAAACACAGGATCAGTGACTTCAGCCAAAGTATATATATCAAAGTATATATATTCACCATATCAAACCTACAATCTCAAACTCCCGACTTTGTAGAACTCGAAATCAACTCATAACTCCGTTATAAAAGGAGGGGGGGCAAGCTCGCCACACTGCACAAAAGCACGTGGTCCGCTCAGGCAAAACACCTGCAGAAGAGAGCGCAGCGATATGTAAATGAAGGGCCAGTTTCTTTACTTACTTTTTGCCTTCGCGCGTCGTATCTCGTTTCGCTCTCCACAATACAGTCCCATCGCCTTCTCCATATGCAGGACACAAACGGGACGGGATTCCGAAGCCTTTCTTTCTGTCACGACGGTACCGCGAGCCCCACCGCCACCCCCGCCCTCCTTTCCTCTTTTTTCTAACGCCACAGGTTTAGCCCGTGACCTCGCCGTGATACCTTCGTCCGTGCAACTCCCACTCATTTCCGCGATCCGATCAAGAAAATTGTAAACAACACAAGAGCTGAAGAATAAAAAGGAATAACGAAATAAAACATCGATGAACTGATTTCGTATACGCTAAAATGCTTGCCCAGTCCGTTTACCGGTGTCTCTTTAACCTTTCTTGGCGAGAAGGAGGGATTTCCCCGCACAATGTAGCCAGCTGCCTCTAAGAAGTGCTAAAAATAAAATGCATGTTAGACTTGCTCCGTCGTGAGCATTAGACTACAATATCATTGGACGCTTTAAGGCATTTTGTTGTGGACTCTCAGGTTTTCGTATTAATCTCGCACTTTGGCAGTCTTTGTTAAACAGCAAGGCGTGTCACAAGTCCCAGTACATTTTAATATTTGTTAGACGCGCTGACCTGCGGTTCACCCCTTCTCTGGGTCTCTCCCACTCGCAAGTTCTATAGTAATGCATGCACAGTTTGCGTGCTCATATTGAATTGTGCCCAGGTCAGTACTTTGAAGAAAAATGACTTGGGGTGGTGGTGGTGGGTGTCATTCTAAATGCCTTTTGAAATCCACAAATCAGTTCAACCACAGAGCATTTTTTTTCTTCTTTCAATAGGCTAAACCAAATAGAATCAAAGCAGTGCGGATCGTGCATTTATACACATATTTAGAACACACACCACCTAAAGCATTAAATTGTAATGAAATAAGATATTTTAATAATTTTAACAACACAAAAGTAAATCATTTGTATTAAGAAGGATTGGGATTTTTAAAATACTGTGGATCGTTTTATATTTAGTGGATCATGTAAACATTACACATTTGCGCCGAAAAAAGCAAAAACCCTGAGAATATCAGAAATAATCATATGATTTGTGTTAAATAAGTATATAAATAAAACCATGAGCTCAGAAAAATCACAATGCACGCCACATCTCTGCCAGGCAACGGCACATGCTACGGTGGAATGGAAATTAATTCGATGAACTCTGCGTGAACTCCAAAGGGGACGCGTATTCTAATACAATTATTCACCATTTATGCACTGTATCTTTTAAAATAGCGATCCGTTTTAAATTGTTATCCGTGGCTAGCCTAGTTTGTCCGAATATTTTTTTTCATTAACGGTATTATGTATTTACTAAATTACACATTTCCTCTGTTCAAATTTATTCTGCCCGTCGCCCACTTGAAAATGGCTCCTTTATTAACTATACATCAAAATAGCACTCCCACACGCTCGCTATGTTTATATTAGCGATTCCTTTGTACGCTTACAATTACCAAAACTACTCTTGACGATTCAAAAATAGCTGCGGTGTTAGTCGAATAGGTTCTGTATAACCGTTGCTTTTAGTTTAATGTCAAATGTATAATCGTTCTGGGATTATATTTTTTTTAGCTTTGCTATTTTGATGCCACATGAATTCAGACTATTTGTGATTTTGTTGCTCTGCATTTTAAAAATCTTTTTTATATACAAATCTTTAAATAAGTGGCATCAACGACCTTTAAGAAATTTGAAGCACGTGGACAATATTTGCCCATTTGTTTCCTTCTTAAAATATATTAACCCTGAACGGTATAAAGCATATTGATTCAAAACTTTTATACATTTTGTAATTGTAAATTGTTTCTAGTGTGAGAGCATTCTCAAATACTATTATGCATCGTTATTAATCATTATCATCAGTAACATCATCAACAACATCGTCATCAACAACAACAACAGGAATAATAACAATTCTAATGAAAGTTATACTACTACTACTACTACTACTGCTGCTACTACTACTACTACTACTACTAATACTACTACTACTACTACTACTACTACTACTACTACTACTAATAATAATAATAATAATAATAATAATAATAATAATACGTATTATTATTATTATTATTATTATTATTCGAACAGGGATTCCCCCACCCACACCCCCCATTTTGTCCCTTTTCACTGTTCGCCGGGGTTCGCTTTGTTACAAAACTTGTCAGGTTCTAAACGGCTCCTGTTATCATTTCTCCTATTTTTGCACATGAAACAAAGATGTAGCCCCTCACTGCTTCGGCGGCAGCCCATTTCCTTTTCCTCCTTTTCCTCCCTCTCTCTCACTTTGCCATTGACATCTAGCAATTGGTCTAGCACAGTCGACAACCAACAGTCGAATCTCACACCACATAAACTTTTGACCCTTCAACTTTTTGACCCCGCTCATCCCTCGCGCCTGTCTAACACTAGATTCACATTCAATTACTCCGAGTCATTAAAATTATACTATCCAAGAAAGAAGCTCACGTATGTCTGCATTTATTTAGTATGGTGTAGATGTCGTGTATCCTGATGTTTAACAGTGTTTTACAAACTATGAAGACTTCAAGTGTTACAGCATGCATGAAAAGACTAACCGCGATTATACACAAGCACGAACGCGCTACCAAAATTATTCATTTCTATTAATAAACCTAATATCACAGACACTGAATTTGATAGAATGTTTCAATGGAGTTCGTTTTAAAACGATATACGACGAGTTGTCGTGTCGACTGCAGAAAACAGCGCCATCAACTTTTGTGAAGTTGGTCTAAAGCGGGCTCTGCTGGCGACTTTAGAGCGTTGCATTAGACGAAATCAACAGTCCCTAAATAACAAACAGAAAAACGATTGTGGTGATCTTCTACAAGTGAATTTAAAATGTATTACATAGCAAGATATTTCACTTGTTTTAAGAATATTTATTTATTTATTAAACTTATTAGTTTTTTTTTTAGTCAGTTTCAAATAAACCACGGTCTGCAATCTTAAGTTAAACAAAGTATGGATTTTATATATTATAAGCTTTTTTTATTAAATTTTTTTGATGTCATATTGACAAACTGATTTCTATCAGACAAATCTACTCAGACAAATCTGAGTTTGTATTTTACAGATGTTTTTTTGTTTGTTTGCTTGTTTGTTTTTTGGTTCATTCATAAAATGCACAGAAAACGTCAAAAATGTAGGATGTTTTGTTAGACGTCCCGACTACTTCATCTAATCACAAATAGGATACAGTGAAGGGAGAGTAAAAACATAGGTAAATAAAAACCTTCCAGCCACCTTTTCACCTTTTTGTCGAAAGTAAACATAGTGTAATTGTGTGTGATGGACACGCTGCATTGTTTTACGCCTGCGCCCTCCCAGTACTACTCGTCTGGTGACCTCTGGATGATCTCCTCCTCATGCATTATGGATGAGAAATGCTTTTGGATTGTCTCTATCCATATCCAAAACGCATTAGGAATTTAAAATTGCAATTTAAAGGTTCAAAAATCTTTAGGTTGGTTCCGTCAGCGCGCATAAGCCCAAAAAAAAAAAAAAAAAAGGAAAAAAAAAAAAAAAAAAAAAAAAAAAAAAAAAGTGAATTATGAAAATATTGTATTTTTACATTAAGAAAAAAAGCATAGGTTTGTGTGTTGTTTCTTTGCATTTCCGAAGGTTAAAACATGTCCATTTTCTACTAACAGACACAAGTGTCCTTCCTCAACTTAATATAAAACTATTGTTTAATTAAAACACAACTTTTGTTTTCACTTTTTGCTGTTACGAAAACCAACAGCTTAGACTGTCCTATTTGATACTCTGATTTTCTTTCTTTTTTTTGTCAAAACATGCACAAACACACTTAGAAATCAAGATCAGTTGCCAAGTTTCTCATCAACATATACAAGACGCGAGACAACAGTTAAGTCTGCTTTTCTCGGATTCATATTAGAAAAATTCTTATACGCATGAAATTATTGAAAATAGTGTTCAATTTAGGACGACGCTTTCAGGAATATCCTCAGTGTTGAATTAACCCCTATAGTGTTGATTTAACTCTTTCAGTTTTCATTTGTGTGCATTTGGACATATATAAGTAGACATATGTCAGCAGTGGAGATTTTGCTGGGTAACCTAGCCTTGTATATCTTTAAATAAAATGAAACTAAATGAAAGAGAAACTCTCTACTTTCTACTTATCCTTTCTGTTTATGATCTAAGACCTTGGTCACTCTATGTAGCTCACATGTGTAACATACTAAGACAAACGGCGAGCTTTAAAACAGAACACAAACTAAACATAAATGTGTTCTAGAATCTAAAACCTGAAACAATAACATGCATTTAAATCTAAAAGATAAAGAAATATGTAGCATACAAATATAATTTTATTGAGCTGTGTGCGGGCATGATATACATAAAACCATCTAATATTCATATAAATTACAGATAATATTTTATATCTGAGTTAATGATGAACTTGTGTTTTCCACAAAGTCAAGGTACAATTAACAAACGTTTTGACATTTGATTTCACAGGTTGTTTTTAATTAAATGAAGCTTAAACTACTTAAGCACTCTTCTGTAACCAATAAAAAGAAATAAAGACAGGAAAAAAGAAATTGCGAAAGAAAAAAATCCAGATAAATGGGTACTAAGATAAATGTGAGACAAATTAATCTCCATTAATTGCAGAGAAAAACATTATTTGCGGCGCATTCAATGTAGTTAAATGATATACGGTGTCGAAACATTTAAGTTGAACTCCAGCTACCCAGTTTTCATGTCAGGGATACAATTCACCAAACTAGAAACACACGAGGTGAATTATCAAATGCAGTTGTTTTGTTTGTTTGTTTGCTTGTTTGTTTATTTTAAAATATTCTCATTGTGGTCACCCGTAAACTTAGTTTCTGAACTATCTGTTTACATCTAAACTATTCTGCTGGTCTATTTTGCAGTAATCTTGTCCAGAACGTCCGCTGCCAATGTGTGTTATTCACACATTTCCTTTTTGAAAAATGCATGGGCGGGGATGAAACAAAGATTTACTTGTAGAATTGGGGGAGGTATATTGTGTGTGTGTGTGTGTGTGTGTGTGTGTGTGTGTGTGTGTGTGTGTGTGTGTGTGTGTGTGTGTGTGTGTGTGTGTGTGTGTGTGTGTGTGTGTGTGTGCGTGCGTGCGTGTGTGTGTGTGTGTGAGAGAGAGAGAGAGAGAGAGTTAGAGAGAATGTTGGCCTATACTGTATTTATTCTTACTTAGGAGGTACAGTAGAAAGAAAATCATGCCATTTAAGTTGTTCTGAATTAAATTTCATTAGGGAACAAAACATGAATGAACGATTTATTTTCTAACACTGATGCAAAACCGAAAATTGGCCTTTTTCCTTAAATTTATACTAAAGACTGCTGATCTGTAATAACGACTATATAGGACATTAGAATTGATAACACGTGATCAACAATGGTAATGTTTTACGATTCAGGGCGAATAATTTTAAATTCTGTATTGCAAAACCAGGAAGTTCGAGCATTTTAGAAGCTTGAAACCTAGTAAATTTATATAACTTTTGCTTGCATAGTCAGTGGTATAGTTCTATGTGGACAACTATGCAGTGCGTTTCACACTAGCAATGAAGGTTACATATTACCTTTTAAATGCGCCAAAAAAGAAGTTTAACTCTTCAATATTAACGAGCGAAATGTTTGACATAACAATTGGAGACTGTTCCCTCATCTGCTTCTCCCTTTCCTCAAGTCTTCTACCAATCTAGGGTTAAATGACTTACTTGGAGTTTGCACAGTCCACTATCCTCATATCCGCCTCCAAATGGGTAGAACTGGCGAGACAGCGTATGTACCAGACACAGCCAGAGCAGTGGCATACGTTATTTTCCTTACCACTGACCCTTTCGAATCCATTCGTAGCAGTTAAGCCGTCACTTGCTTTCTACAATGTGAAATATATAGTACATTGTCAACTCCCCAAAACCATAAAACTAACTTTATGGACCCCACGTGACTTTTGAGAGCCAGTAAGGGGTATCTGTCTGTGGCCTGCGCGATTTTTACGATCTAACTTCAAGATAAAACGCTCATCCATTTGACATGTAAATGTCATAGCCACTTTTGGTATAGTTTGGTCATTGGCAAAAACTGAATCCCAAAAGGCAGCCGGCCAGACGATTTGGGGCAGCTGGTTCACTTTTAGGACAATCTACTCGGTTCTCAAAAGTCGCCTTAGACGTAACAAAACGGTCTGGCTGTGGTAAGTTTACAAGTTCGCTACTTGTTTACTGAGAGGCAGGACTACTGTGTAATGACGGGTTGTATATCACAAATTAAAAAAATATTTTAACTGTCATAGCCAGAAAGATAAGTGTGACATTACACACGTGATATTACCTATATAGCAGTACTTGGGTTTGGTTTTAACTTGTGCTTGGTTTGTCGTCAAATGTGAATTTCCTCGTGTATATTTCCTTCAGTTAGAAGTTTTATGGTAATAGGCAGCATTTTTTTGGTGGTATGTAGGTCAGTTTTAAGCTATAGTAGTTCTTTTTTTAACTATTGACAAAAAGAACTGCTTAAATTGTATTGGAAAAGAAATCGTTAGAAACTCAGATAATGGTATAAGAGAGGCATGTACAGTGGTTGCTGTTGCTGTGATGGGGATGAATAATATGAGAACTTTATTTTTTTTACTCCAAGTTAAGCTACAAACAAATACAAAAAGCTAACTGGCAAAATGCGTACAGGCAGTTCGACATGGCTTTTTTTCCCCCACACACATTTTGCCATTCATTCTGCCTACTACAAAGAGCCAAATGGTCACAATAAAAGTGTTCAATATGTACATCATTTTTAGGAACATGAACATGATCCAGGAATATACAATTACATCATTTGAATATAACTATACACACGCGGGACGGATACAGGACTCTATGACTATTTACAAATTTCCTTTTTTTCCAAAAATAACTGAAGAATTTGAACACATGACAAAGGTCTAATGAGTTTATCTAGACAATGACTTCAAACATATATGACCATGGAACACAGAAGGTTTACTTCTGCTTAAATGAATGCAGTCACTACTAGAGCTAGCTAACTAGCGCATCACTTCATATTTGGGCAGAAGCATCGCTGTAAACTCAAAGGTATACAAGTTATAGGTAGTAAATAAGTTATAACATTTAGTTAACATGCTAACTCTCAAAGCATTATACATAGCACTTGACAAACAATATCCATAACAAGGACAACGAGCGGCATTTTTTTTCTTTCTCTGGAAATAAAAATCTAATTATTAAAAGAACAGCATGTGAACACTAATTTGTTTTAATTTCATCAGTACCACAGTAAAATTTTAAGTTGACTTATATACCCAAAAACATGCCGAAAGGTGCCGCTTTACAGTACTCAGTAATAGTCTATTGAAATTTTCCCATCGATTCTCCCCTCGCGATTTCATTGCAGCACTTGCAGCATGATCTGCGTTACCACTATGGCTGGAAAGCGCTACCTGCAGTGGCCAGACTCATGCTCTTCAACTTATTGTCCTTTTTCCATTTCATCCGCCGGTTTTGGAACCAGATCTTAATTTGACGTTCTGAGAGACATAGAGCGTGGGCTATCTCTATCCTTCTCCTCCGGGTGAGATACCTATTAAAATGGAACTCTTTTTCCAGCTCTAGCGTCTGATAACGGGTATAGGCAGTTCGGGCCCTTTTTCCATCTGGTCCAGTCATATCTGCATGTCAAGATTAGAAAGAAAAACATTAGCGAGAATGGCGCAATACAGCATTAGAACAGTAGATCTGCAAAAGTGTTTTGCAATTTGGAAATTTGCATGCAAATACTCTTGACGGACGCACGATTTATGACTGAATGGGTACAGTGCAATCGCCAAATGGTACAGTGCACATATGTGCGTAAACAACCCTTTTCTTTATATTTGACATATTACTGCATTCAGTGCAATATATAATACCTTCTCCATAAAACGAAGTTTATTCTTTCGGTTTCCAACAGTCGACCATGTCTCCCAACACTTTTCTAACTTTTTTTTTATTGGTTGGTTTTCCTCACCAAGTAAGCACATTCCCTTGCGCCATAAACCAGAACTTTTCAAAGAAACAACTACTTCTAAGCATTTATGGCTTGCTGTCCTCTCTTCCACCTCTCTCCCTTTCTCTGCTACAGCTTGCGAGGCTCCACACTTGAAAGATTTATGACACTTTCGCGAAAATAAGTAAAGGCTAATTCCACACCCACTGTTAAAAAGCAAAAACGTCTCACCACAAATTAGACAATACTTATTCTCAAACAGTAAAGAAGTGTAAAGAGAGTACCATGGCTAATGTGTAGTTTCCGCATCCATGGGAATATTTGTGGCGCTTGGCCATCGGTTGTCGCGGAGCTGGTGGAGGTTGCCGTGGTCTCTTGCTTCTGCAGCGTCCGCGGAGCTTGGTTGGCCGCTCTGTGGGAGCCTTCTTCGGTTTCAGATGAAGCACTGGCCTCGTCGATTTCAGTAAAATGTGTACTGTTGGTAAGGTTACTACTCGCTGCGGAAGAGCTTTGGTCGGAAGGGGGTGAAGAGCCTTTGGGTCCTAGGCTCTCGCTGTTAGAGCAGGGCAGCGGCTCCGGGGATGCGAGCGAGCAGCTTGACGGCTGCCGGAATCGCGTCTCTGGGGCTGGAGATTGGAAGCCCCGTGAATTGTCCCCAACCGCCCCAAAGTGGCCAGTGCTGGCTGAACGGTTGACGCTTAGGTCCATCCCATTGTAGTTGTAGCCGTAAGAACCTGAATGCATGGTGCCGGAGTCCCTGTACGAGGCGTTCATAGCGTTGCTGCTAGTTCCATAATTTAGTAACTGATAGTCAGGGCCATTTGGGTAGCGCCCTGAGAACGAGTTTACAAAGTAAGAGCTCATTTAGGTTGTTTTAGCGAGCTTGATTTGTAGATCTTGGTCGTTATAACGCTGTGCTTCACGATTTATGATGTATTAATGAATTATAGCAATGCACTGTACTTCGTTTTTGCTATGTATGCGGCCAAATATGGGGGTGGGGGTGCGTTTGGGAATCACGTGCTTTTGTTGACCAGTCGTAAATTCTCACTGATGACTTCAAGAGGTAATTCATGCTCTATGGTTACAAATGATGACGAGACGGGGAGTTGTAGCCTCGAGCATTCGTGTGCCTCCCATTGCAAGGATATGCTGCCTGTGAGCAGACAGCGTCACCTACTGGATATGTAATTCATAGCACAGTGAACACTTCTGGGCTATGTACAAATATTTATTCTTTTATTGTTTTCAGTTGGAACAAAAACCTGCTAACTTTATCTTTTGTTGATCACAAGAATTGTTAGTACTAACATGTTGCCAAATCTGTAATGCAATGATTAAACCTACAGATTACCCTGATTAGCATAAATATGTATATTTGATATGTCATAAATAATTTATCGTAACAAAATAATAATAATAAAAATACTACTACTACTACTACTACTAATAATAATAATAATAATAATAATAATAATAATAATAATAATAATAATAATAATAATATTGTTGTTGTTGTTGTTGTTATTATTGTTATTATTATTATTATTATTATTATTATAGATAGATAGATAGATAGATAGATAGATAGATAGATAGATAGATAGATAGATAGATAGATAGATAGATAGATAGATAGATAGATTCTGATTCTTGATCTAATGCTTGATTTAAAAATATAGGTTATTTAAATTTATTTTCATGCTTCTTGGATTGCATGATAATAGTAACTTACTCTTCTTGCAAACCAAGAAGAGTAAGTTCTCAGTAAGCCATAAGGAATGTAGGATTGTGATAGATGACCCGAGCTGATATATGGTTTGTTGACACAAAGGCACAAGTTATTTCATGTATGTGCATCATGATGTGCAATCCACCATTGTGCCATACGTTTTTGCTTACATTTAAACCGGAAAACTGTGGTTAAAATATTCTAACAATAGAAATAGATGTTCGAAAATAAGATGAGCAGATATCAGCAATCCAACTTCGAACATTTTTAAATAGATTTTTTGAAGCGAAGAATCTATTGATTCGAGGCCAATAAATGTGTCAACATGAGTTCCGTTATAGCAACCACTTTTTTGTATAGTAAGATATGCATACCATGTGTAAGAAATAACCGCATTGTTCATATTATCTTGTGTTATACAGTCTGTACATTACTCGCTTTTGAAAATTTTATTGTTTTTTACCTTAGAAAACATTCTGGCTACCGAGAAGGTCAGTCTCCTAACCGTTTGACCCTCTCTTGGTGAGTGCACAGTATGGACAGGTCAGCTTTCTCCTTCGGCCATCAGTTAAAAATCACTGAACCCTTTCCTTTCACTTCGTATGGAGTATTTTGGCGCTGAACTCTGGGCCGGCGTGACTTTCAGTGTGTAAAAGGGAAACTGGGTTTTTGATTGACAGGAAATTCAGGTGTACCTGTTCCCTATTGATGCCTGAAGCTGGAGCAGTTATACAACATGGCTACATTGTCTGCTGTTATGTAGCGCCCATTTTAATGTTTTTGTACAATCTGGTGTTTTCTAAACACATACGTACAGATATTTTATGAAGAAGAAATAAGCACCGCGTTGTGCTTTCCGATTTTAACAGAATTGTCTGGCAACGTGGCAAAAATAATGGTATAGAAATGATCTTTTATATGTTATGTGGCTCAGAAATGGTCGTTTTACTTCTAAAAAAAAATTGTCACCAAACAGGGTCTGTCAGGTGGAATGTTTTCTCGCTTTATTTAATCGTTTCTCCTGATAAATATTACAACAATTGGAATCCACATACAAAATCAATAGACTATAAACTTGAACCCGACTTGTTGGTTTGTTTTTGTTTTTTAAAGAAAGCTTCAGTCCTATCTTTTTAATAAATTCAGTAAACACCTCACACATTTAATCACCCTAACTAAAATGCGTCATTTCGTTTCATTTTATTTTATTTTTTACAGCTTAAATATGAGTACGAATATAACATTTAAAATACATGTGTTAAACATATCAGTTTTAGATGTAAGAACAAAACCTAAATCATAATTTGCACATAAAAAAGACATTAATTAGAGACATCATGTAAGAGTTAGACATAATATAACATGAAATGCATAAGTGGAATGCTACAACGAATTTACCAATACAACTTCACCGAAGCAAATGTATGCACATGGAGAGTTTTCCTTCTGATGAGTTATTGAGGTGTCTGCTCATTGCCATGATTTCATTCTGTCCTCTTCTCGTCTTTCTCCTCGCCACTGGTTTGTGATGAGTTGATTAATTTGTTCTCCTTTTTCCACTTCATCCGTCGGTTTTGGAACCAAATCTTGATCTGGCGTTCCGTCAGGCATAAAGCGTGCGCAATCTCGATACGGCGCCTGCGGGTAAGATACCTGTTAAAATGAAACTCTTTCTCCAACTCCAGCGTCTGGTAACGGGTGTATGTCTGACGACCCCTCCGACCAGGGTTACTGAAGGTCCCTGTCCATGAAATGGAAAGAGAGGGGGTGGGGGAGTGGGCATAGACGCACATTAACGCAGAAAGCGTGCATATTATAATAATGATTGTAATGACAAATGTGTGCTAGAAAAACAGCTTGAGGACAGCAACATGACTTGCAAATTTTATGCCTCAAGACAATTATTAAGTTTTCGCAATGCTATCCACTGCATTACTTCGAAGAGTTCATATTAGCAGATATTCTTGACTTTAAGTAACAAGGCTGCCTCTAATATCCCCAACTTTTTAAAAGGCAACACTTCTTGTAAGTGTTTGCTTGCATGGATATTCAGTATGTCATTCAAAATATATAATTTCACTACTACAGTTATACTGTTATAAAACTAATTTCCTTGTTAGTTTCCTGCATTTAGAGTGCCGCTTGCTACTGAAATAATATAAACTGAGATTATAAACTGAAATTTCTATTTATTACTCTCAGTATTTTGCGGTAGAAGCAGAGAGAACCTGATCAAAACGGCAGAGCAAGTCATTTCATGGTAAAAGTAAGGCTGATAGAGCTACTCCCCTGATTTTACAGGGAAATTCGAACAACGATTATACATATATATTATAAATATAATATAATATAGATATAAACCTAGAGACAAACTACAATATTGTGTAACAATTGTATGATATTAATATAATAGAGGTATTGCGTTCTTCAAACTGCGAGGGTGTCATGTCTCGTCTCCGGTTTCACTGTAACACTGTAGAGACGAATATGCTGGAGTGAGACGCCTGTATTTACACTGTATGCGCTTCCGGATTTGCACAGTCGGGCAAGTAGCACGCTTTAGCTATGTAGGCTATATCAGCGGTGGCAAATAACGAAGAAAAAAATAAGGAAATATGACAACATGTACGTACCATTGCACGAGTTCATTCTTTGCATCCATGGGTACACTGGCACCGCCGGTTTCTGTTCGTCGCCCTCGTAGATGCTTTTCCCAAGCGATTCTGTGCAATCTGTTTTCCGGTGCTCCTGACCGTGGACAAGAGAATGTTCTTCTAAGCTAGAGAGGGCACAAGCGTTGTCTTTTTCCCTGCAGAAGCTTGCTGCCGCGTAATCACAGGAACCGATGGTGTTCGCCCTGCCGTAGGCACCGTTCGTCTGCTGGTAAAAGGAAGAGTGGTATGCTTTCTCCTGGACACTGCTAGTTCCATATGCCGCACCGGGATAGTGTCGTAAAGGGTCTGTGTATCCGGAGGAGTATAAGGGTATCTGTCCCAAGAATGACTCCTGTCCTCCAGGCAGAGTCACCGGGAACGTGGAGTTTACAAAATAGGAACTCATTGGTAGGGCACGGTTCTTTTCCTTGGTTTATGATTTGTTGTGTTTTATAGTCCAAGCGGTTTAGCTATTAGTAGTTTATCGGAGATTGGGTTTTAGGTGAGGGGGGGGGTTGCTGGGTGGCTATGTGCCAGTGCGGGACAGAGGAATACCATACCATCTGACCAGCCACTGACCAATCGCAGGCGTCCGTGCCTGCAAATTAGCACCTTTTTTTATGGGGGGGCACCGTATTTTTTCATCCTTTCTCTGCTCCCTTTCTTTCAGTGACATTGCTTAAAACGAATAACAAGGGTTTTTTTTAAACGCTAATTTGAATATGTTGACACATTCCCCACCTCTGTTTGACCGAAGTGTATGTACTAACCTATACGCAGGAGATAAAGAAGGTGCCGATAAATAAACCCAAACAGTGGGTGTCCAATGAATTATATTTTCTTTATTAAGTTCATTTATTGTTCGACTTAAATCTTTTAGTTGCATTTTCAGAAATTTGATTTTACTCGGCCATTTTAAAAAATAATAAATAGACATACAGGCATAATAATATCCATTATTTCAGCGTGATTGGGAAATGAAAAACAATTATCACAAAAAGTTACATATAATCAGGGAGCACATGATACATACACGATATTCCCAAAAACCAGCTAATGTGCAAGATGCTTTGGATTTGGATTTCTTTTCGCACAGATTTACTACAGCCAAGAAAGTAACTTGTGCAAATATTTCGCAATTTGCAATTGTGACGTAGTCGCATTTATTCATATAATGACAATGTAATATTTTCTTCACGTTCTCCCTCTAAATTTCGACTTTATGTGTGGTGTGATAAAACAATTTGGCGCATTTGTCTTTTCTAAACATGGCACGACTCTGAACGCATTTCATGCATAAGTTTTCCAATTTGGTTTAAAAATTATGGCCTGCAAACTCCAGATAATAAGTCAGTACTCTTTCGGCTATTATTTCTACATTTGCTTTACAAGTCTATCGTGCGTGTGTTTGTCATTAACCAAGAGAACAGTTTTACTGGTTGGAGTCCTGTCGTTATACAACCACTGAACCATTTGGGACCCAAAAAGTGGATATTTTTAAAAGTGGCTGGGGGTTGTGTGTGCGTTTTACTTTCATTTCAATTTCCTTTTAGCATGACGAGGATGCTGCGCTTCCTTTTGCACTGCTTGGTTTTCTGTGAGCGGAAAGCATCTATTGTGTATCCACTTACATGAGAAATCAAGAGGAAACAGTGCTTATTCAAAGTCTGTTTATTATTAATAAGTGATAGCTGCTAGTGGTGATTTTGTTATTGATGAATTCTTTACCAGGACGACAGGCAAGGAAATAGTTTTACTCTTTTCTAAAGTCGATTTTAAAGTAATTTTGACGTTTTATGTTTTTCCGACAGATATTTTATACACACTGGGGAGGAAAATAATGTGATACCAACTCATCATAAAAGAACATAATGCAAAGCAACAATCGTGGAAGATCACCGCGGACGAAGGAACTCACTTCAGATATATGACTTTGTCAAGTATGATGTAACCTCATCTAAAGTTCTCTGCGTTTGTGGTGGCATTGAATATATTGTGAGTATGCCTGTGCCTGTGTTGTATTTTCTGGGAACTTCTGCACGGCGTAATTTATTGCAGTCTAACATAGCTATTTACCTGTTTAGTATTGAAAATGTTGTTTTTCTGTTTTGTTTTTCTAAAATGATTTGTTTATAAGTTATTAAATGATCATTTATTCTTAAAATTTGTTTGTAAAAGGTCCGTTTTTTTATCCACTGGACATCTCGGGTCATAAAATTGTAGCTTTTCAATAATGCGAATACAGAGGTTACCAAAAAATACAGTTGGTTCAAATTTATTATATTTTAAGTCGATCCTGACTGAAATATTTTTTTTTAAATGAAACAATATTGTCTCTAAAACGTTTGTTTAAGTAAATCTATAGAATAGGTCTGAGCACCATGCTCTGTATTTAGTGTAATCTAAAGGCATTGAAATTACTTTGCTTTTTATTAATTATATTAATAATTAATTTGTTTTATTCATACTGAATTTATATTTAATTTTCCATCTACTTTTGTATATGGTAGAATTATATTTGTTGGTGTTTTTTTTATGAATACTAAAAAAAGAAATTAAGCGAAAGTTTAAAATGTTTTCTTATTAAAATAAACTGATGCGACTGTCAGGTTTAAATAAAAAGTTAAATAAAAGAAAACTCTACCCTGTTACCTATTCCGAAATTTAGCCGTCCCTTTCCCAGCCAGTGAATTTCTACACCACATAAATTAATTAGCTTTAAAATGTTCCTTGGATCAAACAGCAACTTTCTTTGAGATCAAATAATGCAGACACATTTAAATTCACTTATCACATGCTACTTTAAACTATAGACCTACTTACAAAGTATTTGTCTGTAACTGCTATAGTAAAAAAATAGCCTATGCATTGTTATGACCTGTTAATTTTCTATTTTTTTTCCATACACATTAGATTTTGTTCGAAATATAATTTGCACTTTCTCGAGAAGAAGCCCAGAATTCAAACTGTTCATTATTTGGTATGCTGCAGTAACCACCCATAATCGCACAACTGTATGTACTACTGTATGCAATAGTGCACTGTGATTGTATTTATTCTATTACTGGGCTCAATAAAATCTACAAGAGACTAAACAAATAAAGCAAATGCTACTGTCTGCTTTTGATGTCCATGAAACAAAGTCTGGACCTCGGAAACGGTAAAATGTTTGGCAGTGTTTATCGTCCAAGTCCAACAAATCATAAATGTAGATATCTACCACGCTTATTTTTATGTAGGACTTTTGTACTCTTCATGTGCCCCTCCCCCTTCTCACTCTATGCCGCTACTTCTCTCTCTGTTTTCGGCTACTGGACTCAGTACTTGCGCTTGCTTACTGCAAGGGGAAAATGACCAGAACCGATATCTGTGTGTGTGTGTGTGTGTGTGTGTGTGTGTGTGTGTGTGTGTGTGCGTGCGTGCGTGCGTGCGCGTGCGTGCGCGTGCGTGCGTGCGTGTGTGTGTGTGTGTGTGTGTGTGTGTGTGTGTGTGTGTGTGTGTGTGTGTGTGTGTGTGTGTGTGTGTGTGATTGAGCACCCAGTTCAGGCAGCACTGTGGCTCAGACGGGCCGACTCACCACAAAATGCAATAAGGAATGGTGATCCGTTGACTTGCAGAAGAGTTTCAAAAGGCAGGAGAGTGGATATGAAGGGATATTCAACCCCGAGGCTTGGCTTTTCTGAGCAAGTGGTGAAAGCAGACACTTCAAAGAGCAGCAACAACAGCTTCGAGAATTTACAGCCTCTGCATTCTTTTACGTTTCAGTGCCATCGGGCTGAGCAGCCAGCCCCTTCAGTTTTTTTTTCTATGGTCCTGTTTTATTTATTGCTTTTATTTCACAGATTGACTATTTGCATGGCATTGAAATATATATATATATATATATATATATATATATATATATATATATATATATATATATATATATATATATAAAAAGAAGAAGCAGAGAAAATCTTTATATGAAACATTTATATTCAAGGAAATAAACTAAAATAGTAGACGATAAAGAGAGAGGGGCAAACATACAGTTAGACGATCAGAAAAATCCTCACATGTGAGATCACACACAAGAAAAGGCATAAACAGTGCGGCAAATGCACAAAATTCTCTCTCTCTCTCTCTCTCTCTCTCTCTCTCTTTCTCAAAGACATGCACGCCTGCGGGCTCGCGCGCAAGCACACACACACACACACACATAGAGAGAGAGAGAGTATTAACAAGTCGTCTGTCCTCTTAGAGAACACCGTGACGTCAGCAGACACGCTGTCATTACGCAAAATAGAACGCTAGATGGCAGCAAATAGCCAGAAAACAGATTCAGCCACGAAGGCAGCATTCAGCGGATGGGTTCTTAATTTCACCATCAAGCAGGCAGCCACACTGCACCATCTCCCTTTATACTGTTTAGCTCAAACTACAGGCATTAATTAAACAGAAGTAGCGAACAAAAAACATGTTTGTAAAACATTGATAGCCTGATTAATTATGTGCAACCTTTGAAATATAGGCTATAGGCCTACAGACTGATTACTTCTAGATTACAAATTTAAAGAGAATGTAGGTAGGTCAATGCAAATGTCATCAGATAATGTATTCTATTGCAATATTTAATATTTCGTTCAACGCTGTCTTGCGGTAAGGTATGCCAGTTAAGAAAGAAACCCAAACAAACGGAAAACAAAGGGCGCAGGCCCGTTGAGAATGTGGTTGAATAGCAGTGTTTTCGTACATGGCATATGACAAAATGGTCTTTAAATAGTTCTCTTAATAAACTATCGTCAAAATAATCTCTAATTTATTTTAGCCGTCTAAGGTAAATATTTGGTCTGGAAAAATTTACGGTCGAAGAACATTGAATGTAGAATGGAAGAGAAAATCCAGAGTTGTTTAATTATTCATTGTGTATGTTATCTAGCGTTTCCTCTTTAAGGATTTTGATTGCATTCATTCATCCATGTTCTGTCTGCAGCTTCAGTGTGTAGAAATGCGGCATTGCATCGTGCCCCTTGATTTAAGTCATTCCACGTAATAAGTGGTCCAAAAAAGTACAGCTCTGATTGGCAACCAAGCCGGTCCATCAGACACATCTCACAGCATCACTGACCTCCCTTTCCACATTACAAAGACTGCATCAACGAGTTAAAATCAAGCATGTCCGAGAATTGTATCACACATCGAATATCACTTAAAACAAGGCCGAAATAGCTTAAAAAGCATGCATTCCGTGCAGCGTATTAAAAGCCAACTTCGAAAAGATGCTTAAAATCAAGCTCTGGGGTAGCGATAAATCGTATTTAAAATGTTTCTTGTAAACTCAAGTTGCATTAGCGGAATTTGAATTAACCATTAAATGAAAAAAGCATAATTTGTGACCGCGGACCTTACCTTTGCTGATAAGTCGTTAGACAGTAGAGAGAACCCTTCGCCGTTGGTAGCCCTGTTGCCCTGCCCGGATCCACCATTAGTGCAAAACTGACAGTAACACCAGTGAGTCAATCCTTTTTGGTCACATTAGTCAACGGCATTCGGGTCCACGTATGAAAAAATACATGTGAATCTACTGCGTTTCCAGACCTCAGGCAGAGTCTTCATCGTAAAGGATATCCCAATCATAGTCGGCCACATTAGCATAGCGAGCGCAAAAGAGGCTGGTCTCCCAGTTCTGTAACCAGGAGACAGAACAGTTAGCATAAACTGTATGTATATTTTCAATTTTTGCCGAAATGTAGATAGAAGGAGGACAGTTAAAGAACGTGGCGAAGCTTCATAAGGCGCAGCGGCCAAAAGAATGCTGCAATATAACCACTTGGGAAATCATAAAAAGTTCACGTTCACGGTTACCCATCCACATGACCATCCTCGGCCAATCCCAGGATCCAGGCACTCATAAAGTTCTATCACAAAGTTGTAAATTTTCATAAAACAACAAGGAATTTATTGCATTTCTCCTCAGTGCCTCAGATGCCGTCGCCATCTTTTTCTTTCACAAAAGCTTGGAAAATAGAGTAGGAAATCTAATATTTGCTTGGAGGTGATTATATATTTTCATCGTCGTTTGATTAAAATGAAGTTCTTTACTCTTGTTACATAACAATCAAGATCGGTTGATTATTATGTGCATATTATAGAAAATGAGTAGATACGGACTGGCGGCCATCCTCATTTTTTAACATTTGAAAATAATTTAGAGTAATAAACAAGACTAGTATTATTGAAATGTGAAGCTTTTAACAGAAATATGACGTACATAAATTATGATTATGTTTTCTGTTTACATGTTATAACATGTTTACATGTGAATTTTGTGATAAGCATATTTGTGTAGACAAAATAGTTGAACACAAAACACAGAACACATCAAAAGCACAATCACAAGTTTAAAACAAATTTAAACACGTTTAGCCACATTGCGAGATCAAAACAACATTGTAATATAAAACTGTAAATAGACGGAGACTGCAAGATAATGTTATGTGCATGACTATTTGCGTAAATAAGTGGGTTTGCTATTGCTATTGCAATATTATCGTAAAATAAGATTATGATATCATTATTTTTACAATATTATATTGACATTAAATATGATTATTTACTTTGTAATCATGATGTAAAAAATTAGCCTTAAAAAAACAATTAAACAATAAATAAAGTTAATTAAAATATAAATAAACAATAACACGGTTATAATACAAACCACCTACCCTTTCTACACTTTGTCACATTTCAATTGTTATAAACTCGACTGCATAACGAGTAAAATCTTCAACGAAAAAAGACTAATTAGAGGAACATCCAATGCCGTACTGACACCAAAAACTATTGACCTGTTTCCTTTGCGTTTACTTCTTTTTGTTCGTTTTATGGCGTTTTCCGGCCTGTTTATTGATGCCCTAAACACATTAGTTTACAACCCCTAATGTTACTGCACTCTTTTGGTCTCTCAAAGTAAGGAACTAGTCACGTCCTGACCTGATGTAACGGAAGTCTTAAAAGCATTCAAAAGCAAATGGTAAGAATGCACAAATTAATACACATTGTATTATCTTCTCTTTACTAAAATACTAAAATGAAATATCTCCAAACGTACCGGTAATTCTTAAGCCTTTTAGCCTACGTTCTGCAAAACGCTTACACATATGACTGCAGCCATAACAATCAGTAATAGTCAGTTATTATAATTATAATTGTTTAATTATGTACTAGTTTTAATTATTTAGTTTTATATGAATTACTAATATAATTATGTTAATTATAATTAACAAAAAGTAATTATACTACTACTACTACTACTACTACTACTACTACTACTAATAATAATAATAATAATAATAATAATAATAATAATAGTAATAATAATAATAGTAATAATAATAATAACAATAAATACTAGTGTAAAGTCGTATATGGTTAGTATGTAGTGTGTGTGTATATTTAGTCAATAATAAAGAATTATAATAAGAAACAATAAAAAACAAAGAGTAAAAAATGAAGAAAACGAAGAAAATAACGAATAGGTGACAAACTGAAATTTTGTCAATGGCACATTTATTGGCACATTTTCTTGTTACAGGAAAATGTATCAATCATACAGTCCACTGTATATATCTTTAATAATACAATAATAATAATAATAAATGGCAGCAAACAACAAACCCACGAATATACATCTAATCAGGCAACAGCAAAAGAAGTGGGCCTATTACAATAAATTAAACATTAGTTTAGTACGAAAACATTTAAGTACAATACAACGTTTAAAGATTTTTCATGAAACAAAATGTTTAAAGAACGAATGCATAGGTTATTTAGTGCTTTTATAAGTCTACATAACACACAGAGGGACTTTTACATGTTAATAAATTTAATTTTATCAATCAAATGTATGAAGAGCTTAAAGATGGTATCAGGCTTCCTTGCACTTATTCTCTGCTTGCCCGTTCTTCCTCCTCCTCTCCTGGATGTCCTGCAGTGGGAGACCTACAGCTAATTGCCTTGTTCTCTTTTTTCCACTTCATACGGCGGTTCTGGAACCAAATTTTTATTTGTCTTTCAGTGAGGTGAAGAGCGTGGGCTATCTCCACGCGCCGTCGCCGCGTCAGGTAGCGGTCGAAGTGGAATTCCTTCTCAAGCTCCAGAGTCTGGTAGTGCGTGTACGTCTGGCGGCCCCGCTTTCTTTCTGCACCTGTAAAGAAGAAGTATAAGTGAAAGTACAGTAACAAAAAAGTTTTATTTGTGGTTGTTTTTTTTTTTTTTTTTTTTGGGGGGGGAGGGGTTTATAACAAAGAAATAAATGAAAGTACATGTAAAATAAATAAATAAATAAATAAATATATGGTATTATTATTGTTGTTGTTGTTGTTGTACAGAAATTAATAACATGTACACACAATTTATACTCTAGTTTCCGTTACTCTGTCATACTGTATGTTGCAAACAAACACATTAGCCTTGTGTGTGTGTGTGTGTGTGTGTGTGTCTGTCTGTGTGTGTGTGTGTGTGTGTGTGTGTATCTGTGTGTGCGTGTGTGCGTGTGTGTGTGTGTGTGTGTGTGTGTGTGTGTGTGTGTGTGTGTGTGAGAAAGAGAGACATATGCATGCGTAGGACTAGCCTACATACATTTTGTATGAGATACCATGTATAAGTAAATATTGAATGGGGAATTTTGAGGAATAAGTGACACGTTCCCGACTCAGAAGCTTAGGCCTACAAACAATCAACAAATTGTTTTAAGTATTTTCAATTTATTTTCTCTAGACAGAAACAGTGTAACGTTTTCGTGTATCCATTTCGGTAAGACGCATGTTTAAGAGCAGGAGACGAGAACAGTAATCTTCATAATGTGTTTCTGTGTCCCGCCGATATGAACCAGACGGCTTTCTCCCGTTTCCGTTTTGAGCAAATGGAATCTGTTTTACGTTTGTGTGCTTTTGAACTTTTTTTATTGCTGTCCTTAGCCAGTGTGGTATTTATTTCCGTCGATAAGGGAGAAAAAGAAAGAAAAAAAACAAGGAATAGAAGATAAAGGGAAATAAATAACGAACCATGCAAATAAGGGGTTTCTTATGAGCGAAAGGTCCTACAGTAAACGCATAAATGATTATATTTAGTGTGTGTTTTTCTCCGGCATGCTTTCATACCAAAAAGTGCGTTGTAATTCTGTGTAGTGTTGTACTGTATTGTGCTGTGTTTTTGAACGCATTCTGTGCGTGTGTGTGTGTGTGTGTGTGTGTGTGTGTGTGTGTGTGTGTGTGTGTGTGTGTTTTTGACGAGTAATAAAGACTCATAAAAGAGGTACATGCATAACCACTAAT
Source organism: Ameiurus melas (assembly GCA_012411365.1). Lineage (NCBI taxonomy): Eukaryota > Metazoa > Chordata > Actinopteri > Siluriformes > Ictaluridae > Ameiurus > Ameiurus melas. The sequence goes on along the minus strand of CM022753.1, from coordinate 32,197,261 downwards.
GTGAATTTTGTTGATCACATATAGAATATGGGGTTGTAAGTGGTGCACAGTATAGATCCACGCTAGGCCCCACTGTAGGTTTTCCACAAATTTATTTGTTTTTAATCGTATTTTATGTATTTGATAGATTAGTTTCCATAGTAACATAAATAATGCATTGAAATTGGCCTGGTACGAATAATTTAAACGCAACATCATATTTTATGTATTTAGTGAGTAAAATCAGCCAATAAACTGTCCTGTTGGTTGTATATTTAGTGTCACATTTCCTATTTCTTCATTTTGCTTACTGTGTAGCTATATGTAGGTGTGCAGACGTACCTGTATATTTTACTGATTGCGGCTTAAGCAACATTTAATTTATCATGAATAATCTAATTACTAGAACCAAAAAACTTAACATAAAACCGAAAGAGTTACACCCGACTGATTTATGGAGCAAAACAAAGTCGTGCTTTAAAGTGAAACTTGATTATTATGAAGTTTCTCACTTTATTGACAACTACGCAACGTAAGATATGAAATTCCTGTGCATAAATTGAAGCAAACCTTCAACTATTAATAAGGCATGCACCTATATTAACTTTCATGTCATTTTAACGGTCAGGAATGTTTTGGAAATGTTTTAATAATTTGGTAATATGTATTACTTATCATTACTTATGGCTTCTTATAAAATAGTTTAGACAAAAACACGTGAAAACACAAAACAAATTCATATTAGGCACACTAAACCCAGTCTTGATATGAGAAAGGGGAAAAGATGTGAAACGGAGTAAAAAGATCGTTTTTATCAAGTAAAAAGACGAGCAAACAAATAACAGTAGGTAATAAAACGCCGATGTCTTGTCTAATACACGCACAACTTCAAGTTATGAAAGCATTGTCACTAGTTATCAAATCCAGTTCTACTGCATTTTCTTCAAACTTAAATCCTCGCCACACCACGAAGTCAATGAAAATATTTGTCAGGCAACCAACATGACAGTAATTTAGAGTTGCAATAAAATATCGCATAAGAGTCATTTAAATCAACTTCAAACCTAAATCAAACTTCTGACTGTCATAAATACATATTTTGGCGTTATTATACCTCTTTCTAGGGTCGTTTTACTTGGAAATGTAAACAGTACGGACAAGTTAGACTTAAAACTCCATGTGTTCTCGTATCGATGATAAATGGTTGCTCCAAACACACTATAACTTTGTTTTATCAAAATACTTACAAAACATTTATATATTTTACGTTTTAAACGATCTTAATCTTTGACTGAGGTTGCATATCAATGACAATATCCAAAAAAAAGCACCATACAGAGTTCTGATCGCCCATACGCTCCTTCCTTCTCCTCACATAAATATGAGCACTGTCCTTTAAAATCAGAAGTTTCCACAGACCTGTACTTCTCATCCACGGATATAACCTGAGGTTGTCCTTTTGTTGATGGCAGTAACGATGGTTTGTCTTGCTACAGCTGGATGGATCGGCACACATAACGGTCAGCCTCTGATTCCGTATAGGCGAGCAGTGTATGTCCAAACTGCTGTCTCCCAGGTTATACGCTGAGGAGTACCTACCCTGACTCTGGGTGGAGAGGCTGTCATTGTTAGTGTCCATGCCCGGTTGAGGGGCTGAGGACGAGGGAGTGAGAGTGAAAAATGGTGTAGTGCTCGTGCTATTGGCGCTGGTCCGCTGTAAACTAGACGCCAAGACGCAAGAAGTTTGCTCGGGAAAGGCTCCATTTACAAAGATTGGACTCGTGGCTTGGTACTGAGAACAAAATGCGTTAGCATAATACAAGGAACTCATAATTTGCGTTTTAGAGTATATTCAACAAGCGTAAATAAAATTTTTATAGAATTACCGTCTAGAAAAGATTTACACCAAAATCACTCCCTTTGAAAATTACCACGTGACAGTCGGCACGTGACGGATAGCCTTCCAATTGGATAGGCTTCTTATTCTGTCTGGTGTGGGGAAAAAAAACTACACTGGCTCTCCACCTACAGTAGACTGCGCAAAATTATTCAGCTACAGACAAGAATTACCACAGTCGATAGTAAGGCAGAGCAAAAAAATCGATTAACTATTGAATTGCCTGCATTTCTGAGCATTTCTGTAATCACCGGATTCAGTGTTCAGCGATAACCCAGCCTGAGGTTGAAATTATGGAATCTGGGCGTCCAGATTTTGGACGGATGTTATGTAGCTTGGAGCACACCAGCGAAATAATAATTTAAAAATATTTATTCCAGTGCCGATCCACCTGCATTTCGCCAGTTAGTCCCCAAAAGTCATCGATAAGAACTGTGGAAACTCGGGTGTGTCTGTTTAAGGCATAGTGGAGTATCAGCAGACCCTTACATAAGGAAGTTTCTGCTTCAGAGCGTCTCTATAGCCGGACCATTCACCGCAACCATTTCCACGGCACCGTTTTCCATAGCCCACATATCACTTTATTATCTAAACCTTAGAAACAAGTGTGCGTGTGTGTGTGTGTGTGTGTGTGTGTGTGTGTGTGTGTGTGTGTGTGTGTGTGTGTGTGTCTGTGTGTGCGTGTGTGTGTGTGTGCGTGTGTGTGTGTGTGTGTGTGAGAGAGGAGAGAGAAAGAGAGAGAGAGAAGAGAGAGAGAGAGAGAGAGAGAGAGAGAGAGAGAGAGAGAGAGAGAGAGAGAGAGAGAGATTGAAATAGTGTAGGTATTTGAGAAAACCGTGCTGAACCAACAACTCACCTGCCCGAAATCAGTTTATTCTCAATTCTCTGCAAAACACAACTAGTACTTAGAGATGAGTATCAGGTACTCAGATAATCGCACTCTGTTTGATAGAACAAAGTATCTTGTTACAATATTGGTCTATTAAAATAATTATGAAACGTTTAAATTAATGTGTCTCACGTCATATCACCCAGTAATACACAACTACATAACAAGTACCAAGTACCAGATTTAAAAACCGTAAAGATTGTTAAACCCCAAGTGGACATAGATACAATGATACATTTATAACTGCAGAATTTACCAAGTTATTGATCTGCACTCGTGTAGCTTTGTAGCGTACGTTAAATGTACGTGAGACTCAAGCATTCGGAACTATTTATCAGAAAGCGTCAATATAAGTTGTGGCCCAATATCTCTAGACAGTGGTGTTAAAGTAAGAGAATGTGATGACTAGTGGGCAGCAGATAGATGATAATATTGTCTTCACACCTTAAAAGTAAATGAAGCAAAGAACACCGGTCACATCATCGATTCTCGCCTGTAAACTTTATTGTGCCCACTTTATTTGTCTTTTTCAAGGTTTAGTCAATAGAACAAAGTGAAGAACAATGAAAGCATATTGCCAAGTTTCAATGAACAAATGCACGAATACAGTACAAAAATCTGTCTCACAGTAAACAATGGGTCACATTACATCCTTTTTATTTCCTTTTCATTCATTTCTTCCACTGTGCGCATGCTTAACCCATGAAAGTAAGGAATTTGAAAGAAACTTAGTAAGTGTAAAAAGATATGCTACGGCATAAATAGGCAGTTTCATGTTGTTGGATGTCATTAGTCGATACGTCATCATAACATATAAGTGACAAGAGTTAAAAGTGCACCATTTAACTTAAGAACTATACAGCTGCCGAGATAAGGTTAATGTCAAAAATCTAACAATAGAAACCAAGTTTTCACAATATTTATTCCACGAAGTAAGGAGGCTAATTTACACACTATAATAGGCCTACTCTCTGAACATTAGGAAACGGTAGAAATGCTTCATGTCTTTTGTCATAGTTCGATGATCACGCAGATTTGGAGTTCTTTTTCTCCATGGCCGCTCATCTATATGACCATTTGTATCTACTAATCGTAGACTGAAAATCTATTCGACAAACCTTCCAAACTGTTTTGTCTTCACCCCCTCGATGTCCTTTTTAAGTGTGTGTGTGTGTGTGTGTGTGTGTGTGTGTGTGTGTGTGTGTGTGTGTGTCTGTCTGTCTGTCTGTCTGTGAGTTCGGTCCTGATTGCTGTCTGCTCTTGACATCCGTTCTATATTTGTTTCGCCTTTTCGCAGTCTTCTTTTTCTGACTGTGCTCCAGCCGCCTGCTCCTTCTCCCGCTTCTCCTTTTCAATTGCCTCCTGTTCAGACTTACTACTAGGAAACTTGTCCTTGTTATTTTCTTTTTTCCATTTCATACGTCTGTTTTGAAACCAGATCTTGACCTGCCGTTCAGTAAGTCCTAAGGCATGCGACACCTCAATGCGTCGTTTGCGTGTCAGGTACGGATTGAAGAGGAACTCCTTCTCCAGCTCAAGTGTCTGGTAGCGGCTGTAGGTCTGGCGGCCTCGTCTGCGTCCGGCAGCTACTGGGAAAAACAAGGTCAACCTCGTTAGAAATATTTAAGATGATTCCGTAAATATGCAGTTAGAACTGAGTAAGAACAACAACCAATGTCTAATCCTATTCTACCGTTACAAGATCAAAATAACTGTATTGCCATGTTTACCGTAAACGTTCAAAGGATATTGCGAAACATAAGCACAAGCATCTCAAATTATGACATGTTTAAGGTCATACATAACCGTACTAGAGCTGCCATTACCCAGCTTACATCTTGTCACATTTGCAGCACCATAAAGAACAGAAGCTGTGTAAAACGACCACCCTGAATCGAAATAAGGCCCGGCATATCTGGAAGTCGTAAAAAGCTGCAGTAAAACTTTGACTAAGGTGAGAAGTAAAAGATCAGCTGTGGACCAGAGTCTCACACATAAGGAAAAGAATGGGTCGTCTTCAGCGCTTTGCTCACTATTGCTCTGCTTCTCTCCTTTACTCCGCTTCCCATAGTAGGGTCATTAAACTGTAAAGTGATTCACAAGTTTTCGACACCATAAAACAATAAACCCCGTAATGATCCCTCTCTCGCGCACACACAGGAAATGTGGCTCTCAGACTAACTATATTGCCCTGAGATATTTCGAGTGCGTAAGTAACTTTATTCCTTCTCCCGGCAGCACAAATACATAAACTAGGAGTCTGCGTGGTTTGTCTGGAGAGACTCACCTTGTGGTCGCATCCAGGGGAAAAGCTGCGTAGGAGAAGGACTCTGCTCCGTGTTATCCGTCTCGTCGCCTATGCCTCCCGCGGCGAGTTTGCAATCGCTATACTGGACCAAGTCGGCGTCCTGAGCACTGAAGAGTGTTTGCCTTTGGAGAGCATCGTAGCCATAGAAGTTGCCAGGTTCGCCATGGCAGGTTACGGCACATGGACTTTGTTGATAAGGTGCTGCCGAGAGCGTGGACGCGCCGTGGTGGTAAAACTCCTGAATCTGTGGGGCATGCTGGAAAGTTGCTCCTGTGCCTGGACCATACACGACGGTGGGTCTAGTCCCCAGGTCCTGCGCAAAACCGCACTCGTAATAATTAGGGCGTAATGTGTCACCACTTTTGTATTTGGAGAAGAGGGAGTTGACAAAATAGGAGCTCATTTTTTGCTGCAGTCGATGTTTTTGACGTGGTTGTTTTATATTGAATTGTGTTAATACGTGAGCCTGGGACAGTCTAGCCACACCCGATTATTCTGAAGCAAAAATAAATAAAGACCACAATAAGCGTCCAACAACAGGAAAACTCGTGTTTGTATACCTTTTTTAAACAGCCTCTTTAAAGCCACGGCTATTCAGCTTCCAAGAATACGCGACGCTTAGAAGATCCAGCATCACAGTTCGGGTGCAGGGAGCCAGTTCCCAAACAGTTTTCTGTCATTTACTCCTCTGTAAATTATATGTTTCATATTTTGCTGCGTCCTTTCACGACAATGTGCATCTGTTATCAAATCCTCATTCTATTCTGGCGTCTTGCGTCCCCACACGCCACCGCTTCGCGCGCTTCTGGTATGGAGGGAGACAGAGAATGAAAATGAGAGTAAAGGAGAAAGGGAGAGGGTACGGTGGGGAGCGAGAGAGCAGAAAAGTGAGGGGGGGTATGGCAGAGGAGGGGAGAATATGCCCATTAATATATTCAAGCGGGTAAGTTAATGAGAAATCTGCTGTTTTGTATCAGATCAAATACATATCTTTCACCCCTCTTCTACGCAACTCGACTACTAAAAAACTCCCATAGGAAGGTGCTTTTTGATCACAGATAAATAAATAAATAAAAAAAATAAAAAAAATCATTAATACCCAAATGCCTAACGAGTTATTGTGAGCGTCTCTGAAAATATCAGAATTTTTTCAGTAGCAGGGAGAAAAGGCAATTTAATTGGTATAATTTTTTAACAAGTAGCCTACAAAACATTTTAAACCGTTCCTGAAAACATCTTGTCTCACAGCCCGGGCTCGTACTGAATGACGCAGTAATTTGTAAATCTTAAGGATATATATATATATATATATATATATATATATATATATATATATATATATATATATATATATATATATATATATATAGATAGATAGATAGATAGATAGATAGATAGATAGATAGATAGATAGATAGATAGATAGATAGATAGATAGATAGATAGATAGATAGATAGATAGATAGATAGATGTATAAATATGCTATAACCACGAGAATAAAGTGCACAGCAGGAATAATGTTTTTGTAAATGGCTGAACAAACTATATAATGCAATAAACGCCTCGCCGGTTTATTGTTTACATCATGCGTCAAAAAGCTGTTAGTTTTTACGAGATTCCACGACCAAGGCTATAAATGCTTCACACGGTTCAATTTCAAGTGAGTAGAAATATTAAAAGTATTTTACTATGGTATTTGCATTGTTTTCCATACGGTAATATTAGTTGCTCTAGCCTTGGACAATATTAATTGAGCTCAGATAGTTTTGTGGGAATTACTTACGGGTGAGTGTGGACGAATGCACATGTGATGCGTTTATTATATATATATATATATATATATATATATATATATATATATATATATTATATATATATATATATATATATATATATATATATATATATATTGAAACATGCTGCATACAGTTATTACACTTTGAGAGTTTTGTCAAATAAATGTAATGCCAATTCTTTTTTTTTTAAATAATGTGGTGATTTGTTCCAGAATTAAAACTTCTCTTTAGTACTGGAACATTTTATGAAACCGTTTCAATTCAATTCTGGTGCACATATATATAATTACTGAAATAATATGAAACATCTCAATTTTTTATTGTACTTAAGATCACCGGTAATAAAAACTCTTTTAAAAAGTAACTAGATACATAAATATATTGCTGTCTATTTTTGTGCGTAGATTAGTGGTGTTTAATATTTACGTGGTGTATTGCATTATAACACACACAAGAAAGAAAATGATTAAATAAATTAATATATTCCCTTATAAGCGCGAAATGACTTCTAAGACTAAGACATAATAGCAAACACAATTATTGTTTGTAGATTGCACTTGGTTATTATAGTATGTCAAAAGCCTCTTTCGGTAATCCTATTTTATTTCACCACAACTGTAAAGCATAAGTGCATAAGCGAGGTCGGACAAGCGGCAAGGGTCTTAAATTAAATACTGAGTGAAGGTTTTTAGCAGCATTATTAGTAGTATTCATATTTTGTTCTGCTTATTTTGATTATATCCTTTTTTATGTCAAAGACATTATTTGAATATTAAATCAATAAATAATATTATAAAACTGTGCAGTGCTTTTGTTACCTTGTACATTCTTCATTTTCCTTGTCTGGTTTATATATATATATATATATATATATATATATATATATATAAACCAGACAAGGAAAAAAAGGACGCATATATATATATATATACACACACACACGAACACATACACAGACCATAAGAGCATAATTTTTATTCAATACCAGTAGCTAAAGTTTTTGTCTTTGTGGCTTAGAACGCTGCTGTGGCCCTAATTTTAATACTGGCTTCTGTGGCGTCAGTTAGAGTCCTGGCTTTGACTGAGAAAAAAAGTAAGAACGTTTTTGGTAGAGCAACATTGCCATCAAGTGGACATTTCCCGTTATGCCAAGAGGAAATGAAGTTCGTTGGGACGGAAGTGTTAGACCTAATGGTACTATGAACAGTCCTATAAACACATAGCATAAACCAGAAGTGGGCAGATTAAAAGCATAAGTGAAAATTCAGTGTTGTAATCACAATGAATAATTATTATTAATTTACCATCATAATGAATGTACACTGTTTTTCCTCAGTCCTGTTCTAACGCATGCATTGTGAATAAAATGTAAAATTCATTTAAATAATATTTTGAATAAATATATTAATTACAAAACATATATCGACGACAGAATTTATTTCGATAAACATATATAGAAAATATTCTAGCATGTAAACACAGATTAAATAGATTTAGAAGATATAAATAACAAATCATGTGATTGAACATAATTATTTTTTGTCTGAAAAAGGTATACGGACCAGTGGGCTGGGAAAATCACATGTTTAAATGTATTCTGTTTATTTAATGCTTCAAGAGCATTAAATAAGTAATATATCCGGGCATATTTGTTTTGTATCAGCTATCATGAATATAATAATTATCACTATTTATCATTATTATCAATATTCTGAATTTTTATATATATATATATAAAGTGGAAATATTCATAAACTGTCGTTTTTGTAAATAAACATAGATACAGCTGAATACACATACACATTGGAATAAAATTGGTGTGATATTGTCGTTATTCGGCTTATCGCTTAACCTAAGGCTGCGCTAAAGCAAAAAAAAATCTACTTGCACTTCACTGTCATGCAATTGTCTTGTAAATCATGAATGTAATCAATATAATGTACATAAAATAACAACATTGTATTTAATCATTAGGATATAAAGAATAAGGAAATTGAGATCAATCTAGGATAATTATTGTTCCATGTTGAAGGAACGTTATTTTAAAGCACATAATATTTTAAGTTCACATAACTATAACTCAGGTTCAGGCTGCCTTCTTTTCTAGTTTGCTGTATTTTTCAAGGATACGATATCAGAGTGAACTGGAGCAAATGCATTTTGAGAGAGTAAATTGTACTTTAGCAACCATCCATTGTATCAGGCCCCACCACAACATAATAAGATGTGAGCCCACAAAATGGAAGACTCGAGCCTGGTCACAAAGGTTGTAAACAAATTAAGGTTGGCAATCCTAGACGTCTCGCCAGAATCTTTTGTGCCTTTTTATGGCCCCCACTATAAGGCAGTTGTGGTGCGCTTCGGAAATGGAACAAAGGGCGGTCGCTGATCGAACTATGCTGCGGCTTCTTATCTGGAAGTGCTCCCTCTGCTCCAGCCCCCCTACTCTGCAAGGAATCTGGAAGCCTAGACAACAAACGCTGCCAACAATAAAACGAGAAACGCAAGAAAAGGGTCAAAAATAAAATAAATGAAAGAGGTTTCAAAGACCATGCGTAGTCGAATTGCCATGTCCAGTCATTATTAGAGTATGAAACATTTTTGCCATTTTCCTGCGCAGTGTTTGCTTTACAGCAATTTAGTTCTTAACCTTCAGAATTGTATACGCTATAAACTTTTATTGCAGTCATATTATTTTATTGCAGCACACTGAATTGAAATTTCTTTTCCGTGTTTTATGACGTCCACTTCCCAATCCCTTCTTCAACCTGCGAGTTTAGATCCTTTCTAGCAGTTTGTTTCATTTCGGTATTGCCTAAAATTGTCCGAATTTAGATATACACTGTATGCCCAAAATCTATTCAGTATGTTAATTGAGATTAACTTAAAACGCGTATGTCCTACAAATGACAAATGGTGAAAATCATTTAACATCTAGTACTGAGGCGAAAAAAAATGTTCGAAAATATGTTTAAAACATGGACAAACATTGCATTCATTCAACAATTATATGATCGGCAAATGGTCGTTTTAATGTATCTCGGATTCTCGGTGTCTTTAGTGTATCTCAGTGTTACTAACAGAGACATACTTCTTCTGTAATAGGTCATGTCCACACGAGGATTACATGTGGTTTAGATTGGCACAGTTATTGAGAGGGCTGAACTTTATGTCCTTAAGTATCACTATAGTGTAAATATGATACTAAAAACGTTTTTTAAAATGACGTGCACTGCGGACAATAATTTAATTTCTACTTAAAGGAATAGAAAAATTCCTAAAAATCGCTTTGGCCTTCATAATCAGGGAAAATTAGACCATTTTTTACCACTGGTGAGTTGGAATATTGGTATACTACTTGAAATACAGTAGGAATAAGCATTTCACTTATACTGTTTCACAAAAAAAATACACAAATTAGTAGGTTTTCTGTGTTTATTCAGTAGGAAGGTTTTATGTCAATAATGAATGTGGAGTATTGGTTTATCCTTTGTAAAAAATATACATCGGTTATATGCCAATGATAAGAACTCAGACAGTGATCCGTGTAAACTTGTAATATGGGTCCGTGTCTGTCTGTCTGTTTGTCGGTGGTTGTGACACCCTTTGAGGAAAACTAGAGAAATTCCACACCTAAATGGAAGTTGCAGACAGACGCCCACGCGACTAAAGAAAGGTCCATTAAGAAACTATTTTTTTCACCAGCAAAATAATGCAATGTTGTGTAAACGTATACATTACAACATAATACTTTTGTGTTAACACAAATCTCAAAGACTTATGAATAACAATATGTAAACAGTGTCTGAAAAAGAAAGAAAATTTGCTTATTCAAGTAGGCTATAAGATCTCTTTTTATACAATGTAAAAAAAAATCCATTGTAAAAAGCAATAACATTTTGAATAAATTATAACTATCTTTCTAATACTACACAAGGAAGAGCTTAGACTTGTACTACCTCATTTAAGTATCAAGTAAAATGTAACTAAAACTTTACAAGGCATGCGATAAAGCATGTAAACTTTTACAACCACCACTAGTTTAAAATCAAATTGTTTGTTACTGACAAGCTAGCTACATACATATACACACATCCAGCAGATATAGTCTATAAATTAAATCATCCTTGATTTGATAACTGGAGCAACAATTAAGATAAAACGGAGTAACATAGTATCCAATTAAGGTTTAAATGCTTCTATATCTTGATTTAGTAAAGCCTTGCTTTATATCTTTGCTTCATGTTCAAAAGTTGGAATATTACATTATTATTGTAGTATGTACATAAAGACTGTAACACAGTTTACTCTTTAAATCATTCAATGGATGTTTAAATAGATGAATCCAAACTAGTAAGAAAAGCCAGATGAATTAAGCTGCTATAAATTTAAACTTATTCCTGGAGACTTATTCAAGAGAAAAGCCAAATTTTACTTCCAGTAACAAGAGCTTTGATTAAAATTAAACAAATGCAAAAGAAATGCCCCAATTATATCCATTAAGTAATGCATATCTGAATATTTGCCACAGCACAATTTAAATAATTCCCCTTAACAAAAGAAATAATAATAATAATAATAATAATAATAATAATAATAATAATAATAATAATAATAATAATAATAATAATAATAATAATAATAATAATAATAATAATAACAACAACAATTTCAGTTTTGTTATAGGAATATGTTGTATCCACACGTATTGCCATTGAATAAAGTAACACTGTCTACACAATGTCCACAAAGTAATATGTCTTTCATTTAAAACATATAATACTTATATTTCTGTTTATGACGTGTAGTGGAAAGAAAATTTAAAACATAGAACAAGGAGTAGGTTTATAGCCTGTTTATGTATATTACATGATTTTCTTTTCATGTAGTTTTATAGTTGGTTACAAGTGTTCTTGCCTTTTGTAGAGTAGCTTTTTAAAAGAATACTCAGTGTGTAGTTTTGATCTGCATACCAGATTTAAAAAAAAACAAATGTGTAGCATAGGCAGCAAACACCTTGTATTAATGTCCAGAGGTCAGCATAATAGTGATAAAAGGGGTAAAGGTTGGGCACCCACACTTGTCCATTTATTCCTTGGACTGGTCTTTATTCATTTTCTTCATTTTCATTCTTCGGTTTTGGAACCAAATTTTAACTTGCCGCTCCGTCAAGTTCAGCAAGCGTGCCACCTCGTGTCGCCGGTCCCGGGTAAGATACATGTTGAAGAGGAATTCCTTCTCGAGCTCTAGGGTTTGATACTTAGTGTATGGACAACGCTTTTTCCGAGACGAGCGAGCGTGTAACCAGTTGGCTGATGGATCGTCTGCAAATAAAAATACAGTCAGTATTTCTAGTCAAAATAGTTTGCTATTGACAGGAATGCGAGCAAGTCAACGTAAGCTTAATTATAAAACTTAGGCTTCAAACTTGGGATTAGCAGGTCACACACATGCAGCACTGTTATTAGGTTATCAGGTTATAAGAGCAAAATACAGGTAATAAAAAGACTCCATACTCGGTACATATGTAACAGTCTAACAAGGCATACAAACATCCGATTTTGTAGTCTTGCTAAAAAAATGTAAAAGTTACAGAAATTAAGTTACTCCATACCGTCGAGTAAGGGTCCGTACTTATTGGTTTACAAACACAGCCATCTTCTAATGCATTCTAGAAAAACTATTCCATAAATCACGTCCATTAACTCTATGCAGCTACATGAAACAATTTATGAACTTAATTAAATTCCTATCTTTGATCCTAAAATAGTTCACAGTCTCCTCAGTCAGAGAAGCACCTTGTGCTATTTGTCAGCTTTAATCAGGAGCCTCATGTCGTTTCATGACAAACTAGCAAACCCTGGACACATAGCTTCGGCCTAGTGACTGAGGGCCATGAGCAACGACCGATAAACTTTAAATGCTTGGTAGCTCCTAATAAGCTTTTTTGAATGTAGCCATAGTTTGAAACGCTATTTTCTCACACTATGCAAGCAATTTTATATTTTCAGCTGTCTTGAATATTGTGCATTTTTGATACAATATTTGTATTGCCTATCTATACTTGAAAGAGCTAGATCGAGATGTATTGCCTAAAACAACCTTATGCTACAGTTCCAGTTATATTTAAGAACAAACGCACAATGTTTGTGATTATGTTCATTAACAAAACACCTCACTGACTCCGAGGTTTTCTGGTTCGTTTATAGTAATGTCTCTTGACAGTTCAGTTGCATTTTTAGTAGCAATATGGGTTTTCATATTAGGAACAATGTTATTACTTTTCCTTGCGTTTGATTGCATCGTATTTCATCTTGTCCTTTTTGCACCATATGTCCCAGGGAACAACACACAACAATTAAACGGGTATGTGAGCTCTTTTCGTAACTTAATAAACTTGTGGGACAATAACTTACTTTCCCATGGGCAGCAAAAAGTGGAACATATAATTCCAAAAGTCATTGCTTTTTTTCTATAGTTTTTAATGGAACACCGCCCAGAGCAGGACAATGGAGAGTTGCTTAGCGTTTTTTCTTGCAGTTTGTGTTGATCGAGCCTACTTCACGAATTTAGAATAAAGTTCGTTCCAGTAAGTGCACTAAAAATATTTGTCTATCAAATAGACATTCAAATATTTTTTATTGTGGTGGGATCTCTCTGTAAAACTCGATTTTCCTATTCATGTCGACTCGCCATTTTGACCAACAATCGATAGAATAGATTAACAACAAACGGTTTAAAACGTACGAGCTGAAACGCAAAAATTGCATTTTCTCTTTCTCTCTTTCATATACAGATACAGAGTCACGTAACACAAAATTTTCACAATTTCAACAATAAGCTCACAATTCCTGCCCATTGCTCACACTTTAAACATGGGTTACGAGTAACAGAAAATCAGACCAAAGATACGCCATCTGTTATGAGCAAGAGATTATTGTAAAATTGTGTGTCGGGTAGTTGAATTCAAACATACTGTATCTCGAACTCTGTTCTCCACATAGGTGGATAGGCTGATCCTCTTGGTTGCTTTGTTAGCGTTTTATGACAGCATTAAAAGCTTTACAGACTGTTCACTTCCTCGTTTTATAACTTACTTTGATCCGGTCCCTCTTTGTCTTCACTACCGTCACAAATATCCTTGCTGTCTTCAAATCCAGAGCCGTGGCCGGGATTTATCTCCCGAGCTGAGGAGGATTCCAAAACATACTCGTGCTGTACTCCAATCTTCGGGGGCTCCTCGAGGTGTCCCAGGGGTGGCTCCATCTTGACTTGACTCTGGCCGTCCAGTGGCTCGGTTCTTGGTGTACAGTCGAGCCACGTGCGAAGGTACCGCGTGTCCGTCGAATGCACTGGCTGTGCTGGGATATAGGGATGGTAGACCGCCGGTAAGCTGTTGGGCGTGTGGGGACTGAAAGGACTCCATGATGAACTAAACACAGGAGGCTTGGGCTGAAAGCTACACGAAGGGAATTCATGATGTTCCCCAGTTCCCGGTTGCCTAGTGCTGGAATACTGTACATTAGAGAATCGGGCAGCGTTCGGATCTTCCCCTTCATGACTTATGATGGAATCGACATAGTAGCTGCTTAGAGGTCCAGAAATGGACATTCTCGGACATTATACTATGTGCGGTTCATTGAAGGGAAACCATATACCATAGAACTGGGCTTTCCCCTATCCAAGATGCTCTCTGTACTCGCTCTACAACAAAGTGGAGTCGAGCTGCTACGCTGTGTGCTTCGAGCAAAATGATTGGTCAGTCTTTTTTCGCGAGCCTGATAAAGAGTCAATGGGGCGTAAATCAATCCTGCAAAGGTCTGCGGGAAGCTTTCCCCCTCTCGCACTATTCATATTTTCCCCTCTAAATAAACTGGCTAGTGTATGTAATATGCAATAGGGAGTGTGTCCATATATTCTACGATATGTACAACCTGTCTGGGAAATATCCAATTAAATCATGGAAGCTTTTGACACTACTGTTGAAAATGCATTCGAAGCAATCGGACATATATATATATATATATATATATATATATATATATATATATATATATATATATATATATATATATATATATATATATATATATATATATATATATATATATATATATATATATATATATATATATATATATATATATATATATATGTCCGATTGTATATTGTGAACGATTTTAATTGGGAATTAAAGCTTTTTACACGTGTTTTAGTAGTACACTACAAACCTTTTTAATTTATGAAACTACTTACATTTTCAGATGGTTTAATACTGCAATAAATCGGACATAAATATATATATATATATATATATATATATATATATATATATATATATATATATATATATATATATATATATATATATATATATATATATATATATATATGGGGGAGATAAAATTGGAGACAAATCCACGAGTCTGTTAAGTTCATATACCGGTAGCAAGTGTTTGCTATGTTATACCGACCTTCTGAAACATTTTAAAGCGCTTATATGCTCTTTAACTTTAGAATATATTTGATTGAGCGCAGATAGTATATTGTGAACGATTTTAATTGGGAATTAAAGCTTTTTACACGTGTTTTAGTAGTACACTACAAACCTTTTTAATTTATGAAACTACTTACATTTTCAGATGGTTTAATACTGCAATAAAATACTACATGAAGTACTTTTGTTTTTATAGACCTGATATAGTGCCTGTTGGGACTACCGTAAACGAGCCCATAGCATTCCACGTCCGCTCGAGAAAACATACCGAGTATGTAGAATCGTTTTGGTTCATCAAGAATTATGTCAGATAATTTTAAGATAATCACAGAGAAAACTTAAAAGATGAATGTGACATCACACCGTAGATGAAATGCTTTTCTGCACTGTCTTGGTCAACTCCGAATATACACAAATATTAATATTAATATCAGACTGGTGTAATTACAACCTGGCCTGCTTCCAGATTGGATAACTTCAGCAAGTTAAAGCTGTATTTGTCCACTTTTATAGACCTTCCTTTCGTGACGAATATTAAAAAGATGGGAATAGTTGTTGTTTGTAACTTAATGGAGTAATTTAATTAATACTTTACTACTTATAATCTAGAAATAGTAAAGTATTAATAGTATTTATACTATACTATTTATAGATTTATATTGTTTATAATGTGTTTTTTTGGGTGTTTTATATATATTTTTAAAGATTTTCGTGGTTGGTGCTATGCTAATTTTATATACAGATGCAATATACCTCTGATTTATGAAACTATATGCGCAAATATACATAAGCATAGTGATTTTTCGTAAATCTGTGAAACATCTTAGAGCTTATGATGTATTTTTTATAATTGAAGTTGAAGGTAAGCGAGTTCAATCTGCATTTCAGCGCAGTAATATGTAGGGATAAAAATCTTACGATAATCATGCCTCTTTCTTGCATCATATTGATTTATATTAAACATCATCTTGTAGGTTACATTGGTTATATTCTTGTTTTACTAAGCAGCTGTTAGCACACTGAAAGGCCAAGGTCAAAATTTCCTTTGTTTAAAATGTGATTGCTTCCAGGTTTACTACTAAGAGATTGTGTATGCTCTGCAGTGAACAAATAACTAACTATAGTTAACATTCTAAAATAATATTCTCGTTGTAATGTTTATAATGATTATAATATACACAATATATAAATTTAATTTAATGTTTCCAGTATAACCTACTCAAAAACAAGTATAAAAATATTAGATTAGTTCATTAAGTTTTGCTATATAGCCTATAGCGTGTCAGTTTAAAAAATGTAAAAATAAATAAATAAATAAATAACCGTTACAGGAAAGAAAAAAAGGAAAGAAAAGAAAAGTAGACCTAGCGCCTACTAATTTGTTAATGTGGGAACATAAACTACAGCACAGTGGCTTTAATAGACTGCAGTCACTTTTAAGACAAGGTAGTTCTGTGTTTATTGGGGTTTTTTAATTTATTTATTTGCTTTATAAATGAGAAGAACCACCTCGACCAACAAAATGGGCAAATGACGGGCCTCCGTCTATATATATATAAATATAAATAAATATAAATAACGCAGGGGAAATATATTTGTAATCCACGGTGACTTGTGATGTTTTACTGCATGCCAATATATCGAATTGTATGCAATCTTGTTTACTTTATTGATTAAAATCCTTATATAACATGTCCCATCAATATTTTTCTACATTTTAACCGACAATAAACAATATTACAGGCGTGAATGTGTTGATGAGGCATTTATGGGACAAGTGTATATTAGACAGTGCCTTGAAACTGCAGATAACGTGCCAAAAACTCTTTGTGTAAAAAATTAAGAATATGTGTTTCGGTTCGGCAGATTTACAACAACTGCGCGAAGAAACGTTAATAAAACTTATTTTGTTTGTATATTTTATATAGAAGTCAGCTTAGGCCTTCATGTTCGCGCAACAGGTTATCACTAACAAGTTGGATTTACTACAGATAAACATCCCCTAAAATTATTAATACAATATGTATCGGCTGGCTTAAGATAAAATAAATACAGATCTTTAAGTGTGATGCGTGTCTCCATTGTAGTTATTAAACCGGTTCTGGTCCCTGCATTATTAAACCTCTTTAATCACAACAGGAAATTACATAAATGGCACACCAGCTTGACGTTCTCTGCATTCAGTGCCGAAACTCTAGACGCAGGCCAGCAGAGATTGAAAAGCCCTCGAAATTCTGCATTGCTGGACTATTATAGAAAAACCACATATTAATAACGTAGAGAATGCAAGACATAACTAGCAGAATCATAACAAACAGAACACATTGTAGGAAGCATTATGTTTCTCGCTTAATGTATGATGGTAAAATCTCAGTTTATTGTCCTAAGCAGTTGCCCTGTATAAAGTAATTTAAATTCACAAGCACATCCGGTCCTTTGACTTCAACAGCCTAGCTTGGTTATAAAAAGCGGCTCGATTACCCCGCTGAAAAAGGGAGGTCCTGCCTAGCCAATAACATTAGGAAATGTGGGTGCTAAACATGGCGGCTTCCAAAAGCAGAGACGTGGGCTTTCAACTGGGAAAAGAGCAAACAGATGTGTTTTGAGTGCAGATTCTTTGAGTGCAGAGCTTTCTTAAGCTCCAAAGCGACAGGAAATAGATAGGGAAACACACATGGTTGTCGATTCTGTTTGTTAAAATGATTAAAATAGCAATTCAAGGTATTGTTTGTCTAAACATAATGTCAAGTATCATCGTTGTGTTATCAAGAATGCCATATTGTGAAGAATGACATAACGGAAATTTAAGAGGTCCTGTGGACAGGTATGCATTAATGCCGACGTTTCAGATGCCCAGCAGTTTAACAGTAGTTCAAAAAGTCATTTTGGAAGCCTGAGACAATAGTCCGTGGATGTTGAATAAAACGAATTAAAGAGCTTGAGAAGGTTTTCGAGAGGTTAATTAAGGGTTCAAGAGCCATTACGAAAAGACAATATGCTGTTCGTACATCGGATATAGATTTCAAAAAATTTTTGCTTGATTTTGTGTCAGGTCTCAAATGCATATCTCCTTGTCAATTTGTGATTATCTTCTCATGTCCGTGGTAGGATGTCCAAAATAGCTATTAAGCAGCAGTATATTAATTGTATAATAATAATAATAATAATATAATAATAAAATAATAATAATAATAATAATAATAATAATAACAATAATAATAATAATGTGGTTGTTGTTAAGGCATATACGTTATAATAGATTAAAAACATCAGAATGTTGTAAAATAACGTTGATATTTTATGAAACAAAGTAAAGCATGAAACAAAGTAAAATGACTATAGTAAACTCAGAATTCTAAACTTAGTATGATGTGATTCAATTGTGTAATTTCTTATGATCTTATTTCTGATTGGATGGCTCATATTATTTTTAATAGATATGATTGTGAACAGTTCTCTTCCGTACTTACCAATTAAGCATCAGTCCAGAAAAAAAGTAGGGAAAAGCAGGGGCAAACGTGCATGCTGGTACATAAAGGGGTAGAAATCAGTATCAAAATGCAAGGATTGAAAATGTATTGTCGAAGTTGAGAAAATGCTTGTCTTTATGAGACATGAATACAAATATCTTTAATTCGACTTTTTCCCTTTTTTGTTGTTTTTTTGTGTGTGTGTGTGTGTTTTTTTTTTTGTTTGTTTGTTTGTTGCTTTGCTTTGATTTGTGTTATATTAATATAATTCAACCCGCAGGCCAGCTCGATACTGCTGGCGATCTCTAGGTGGCAGTCGAGAGCACGTAGGAATAGAATAATAAATTATTTTCCATTTCCAGGATTTTTGTGGTGGATGTTTTTGCCAACAACCATCAGATTTTGGTGTTCTTGATGTATTTATTAGAAGAGAGTGAGTGAGTGAGTGAGTGAGTGAGTGAGTGAGAGAGAGAGAGAGAGAGAGAGAGAGAGTAACTATGGTATTTACTTACTGCTCAACGTCTTAAGCTTCGATATGTAATGGTAAATTATAAATGTATTAGCTTCCTTCTGTTACTTAGTCGGTGACCTGCTTAAGGTTTAAGTGAAAAAATACAAGACGTAAAATCTAATTGAGAATTCATGACATAGGTATCAGAAACTCATTTTTGTCACGAATAAACAGGTTTTATTACAATTATATTACCATATTACATTAAAAAAATCTAACCAATCCAAGAAAGAAAGCTAACAACATCACAATACTAACACCGAAACGTCTAGGCCAACTATAATTTCTCAGACTTTTCCCAAAAGACCATGCAGTGTCTTGAATCCGTTCAACCACATCATATATACACCGATAATATATAGTTCATATAGTTCAAATATAGTTTATTTCCGAATGTAAACTACACGCCGTTCTTTGTATGTGCAATTAAACGCATATATAGTACAAGAAAACATATATAGTTAAAAATTGTAAAACATGTATATTTAGAAGCCATTCTAACTTGTATTTTAAATAAACTGTGAACCTCAAATATATCAGTTAGCACGTCTACAAATTTGATAAATAAATAAGGTCCAGAATATTTTCATTTCATATTTGTTAAAAATGCATTTGGTGATCAAGTGATAGTGACTCATTCCCAAACTGAATTCTGAATGAAAATTTGTAGTTATTTACTACATTCATTTGATATATAGCTTAACTATCAATCAGCCACGAATGCTACTTTTCTGCAATCCTATGACATTATATTCTATACAGGGCAGGAGTCTCATGCCCTTAAACAATTACACACCTGGCCCATCAGACTCCACGTTTGAGCTTCTGATGTGCTAAGCATTTTACAAAAGACAACCTTCTAACAGATTTAATAAAATGAAATAATAATGCGAACGTTTATCGCCAGGGTTATCTAGGGAAATCTAGGTTATCTAGGACAATTTTCTTTACCCACCTCTCCTGTCTTTAGTGGAATATTCAACATTCTCGGGAAAGTCTGTAAAGCTTTTGGATATAAACAAGATAAATCTGCAGAGTCATCGTGGCTTCGATTTGTGTGCATCATAGTGGTAGTCGCAGCCTACTTCTGCCGTTACTACTCTTGCTCCATTGGCTTAGTAATGTTGTGCAGTCGTTCATTTAAAGGTGTGCTGCGTGACTCCGTGAAATGATTCACATATCGAAAAGATGGGAGTAAAATTGGGTAAGTATCTATTAGATGGTTAAATGAAGCTTCGAGTGTAACAGGATAAACAGAAATATAATGGGAGGCTACCCAAGCGTTTCATAAAGCCCATCGTAGTGAGTCCGAAGTGTGGTCCTGTGGTTCAGTCTGGAGTCCAGGGTAAAATTGGAGGTGTCATATCTCGATTTACGTTGAAGGTAAACATCTTGGAAGCCAGGCAGGAAAGAAACATGATTCTTGACAAGCTCAAATCCACGGTGGATTTGGTGAGGCGAAAGATTCAAAACTTCCTTACCAGTGGCAGCTAATGCGATTTTCCTGTCCGGAGAGCTACCGACTCTGACACGCTCAATTATTCTGCGGTTGACGCTACGTAATACGAGGCCCAAAGGCCCTTGCCTCTTTGGCAACGAAAGAGATAAATACGTGGGGAGAAAACCTATCTTATAGAGCATAACATAGCTGCAGCATATTTTTTGTGAAGGCAAAAGAGTTGCGCTGGTTTGTTTTTCAGGCAGCTAGGGGCTCACAAGCGTCCTCAGGCACAGACCAATAGCACGTGTGGTTCACGGGCAAACTCCTCCCATTGGACAAGTACTTTCACTAATGTAAACATATAATATTTAAGGAAATATCGTGTTTGTTTTTCATTGACGCTGATTATGAATAGGTTCGAGTTAAATAAAATGGTTAAAATATATATAAAAATAAAAATATAACATAAGTATGTGTGCTTATGGTCTGCGGAACAACGTATGTGGTAATAAAGTAAACACAGTCTAGGTCCAAGGTCAATTTTTGGGCTCCATGGTTAACGCTTTAATAAAAACTACGCCAATTTTTGCTGACACTGTTCACTAAACTGACCAAAAGGTACAAAGGACGCTCCACTTAGGATTTCTGTAGTAATCAAGCAGACAAAAACGCAGATAAACCCACGTGTAATTTTAAAATAAATAAATAAATAAAAAGTTATACATATAGCATCTTTATTAAATAGGTTATTGTGACTATTTAGCGCATCAAAAATTGTTACGTGCTATGTCCAGGCATTTGAATCCAGCCATTCTAGACATAAACAAGTTGCAAAGTTAACGACATTCAGATGTCCAGATGTTCTGTGTTCGAGTCAGTGTTGCAAATTGGTTCCCTTCCCATCTTTTTAGGCAACCACATTCCTAGTCATCCTCACAAGATTGACACTCTTCTCAAAATGTACACTGATATAAACCTTATTTACCTGTAATAATACCACTTCTTTTTGAGTAAAATAAGCACATATAGGAGAGGATTTGCTTAGTGGTTTCCACTTTCGCCTCACAGGGGGTTCGATTCCCGCCGGAGCCATGTGTTGCGGGGGTTTCCATGTTTCCGTATTGCGGGGTTTCCTCCGGGTACTCCGGTTTCCTCCCCCAGTCCAAAGACATGCATGGTAGGCGTGATTGGCGTGTCTAAAGTGCCCGTAGTGTATGAATGGGTGTGCGTAAGTGTGTATGTGATTGTGCCTTGCGATGGACTGGCACCCTGTCATGTAGAAGATGGATGGATGGAGGAGAGCATTTGAACATAAGGAAAGGCAGCACAGTACAAAGCGCACAGTAAAATATGCATCCGCGTTAAACATTCTAACATTCGAACAAATGTTCGTTTAGTAGCACGTAAGGTCATTCGTAAATTAACGCGTACCTGCGCCTATTCGTTATTCACTAATTTGGATCTTGCATACAGTTCTGGTTCAAAACGCCAGAGGCCGCTAGAAAAATAAATCTTGACTGAATAATTTTCCGTTATTGAGGCAATAATAATAATAATAATAATAATAATAATAATAATAATAATAATAATAATAATAATAATAAATGTGATAAAATCCTCAGCAATAAGCGTACAGATGTGACCACCAAGCACTTTTTACAGATAGTTTTCTGCAAGTTGCTTAGGAGTACTCCTTTTATTTTTACTACCACTGAGTGATGATATATTTCTTCTGGATATATTTGTTACTAACAGTTGTTCACCCATAGCTAACAGCTGAAGAATATTTCTTCGCAGGAAGGACAGTATGGTGAAAATATATAGACATATCACCAAGACAGATTGTCTTTGGAGATATTTTGTAATTTAAAAGCGCAAATCTTTGTTACAACATTTCCAACAAGACATTTCTCATGTGCAAATGTTTTTAAAACACACCATATATTTGGTTTTCACTTATATAAAATGTTATCTGTACTGTACGTATATGATATATGCGGCAGTGTTTGAGAGTAGTGTCAGAAAAGTGCTCTGTAAATGTGCAACGCATTCAATCACATATTTGAAACTATTCAATTTCTACTCCAACTATACAAATCAATTTCTCAAACCACAGTCTATGTTTTCTAGGCACTATGCCCAAATAAATGAACAATAATTTTATACATGTCACTGTACAGACATATATCTGATTCCTTTATGGGATAACAAACCAGTGTAAGTGGTTTTGTGTCATGTTCACAGAAGTAGAATAAAATATGGAATATTCTCAAAATGCCACTACACTTGATGCAGCAGAATTGTTGTTTCCACACTATAACGTATGTCTACGTTATGTCTTTCCTCTACAGTGGTAGTTGGAAGCTGCACAGGTTTCAAGAGATATGGGCAAACAGGATACCCTCTCTCTCTATTGGCAGCCAGCTATCACCAAAGCCACCCTCCGCAGCCACCTGGCAAATAACAGAAATGGCCAACAAAAAAGAGTCATGAGTGCTTCCAGACCATTTTGCCACAATGTCAGTGAAGGTACCCAGGTGATCACACACTACTTGTGCATTAATGGCTGGATAACCCTTCCTGCAAATGTACAAGACATCATTTACCACAGGGGGTGACACTTACTGTCTGCTGCTAAAACAGGATTAAAGAGGGCTTGCTGGCATGTTGCTGCAAAACTTCTAATTTAGCCCTCCTTTACGCCATAATGTCCTCATGATGGTGGGCTTGCTGTTCCCTCAAAGCTCCTTAATTCCTATGTCCTTCCCTGGAGTTCAGCTATCTTCCTTCTTTCACTCTGAAGCAGCTTCTCACTGCATCTACGTCCCCTGTTTCTCCTTCGGTGGGAGATTGCTGGCCGGTGCTCAGAAATGGTAAGAGTACACTGACAAAAATTCCTCCACTTATTGCTTACATCTTCAGGGCTTCACTCATATCCACAGCCAGCAGCATTGACTTTTCATTTAATATATCTGGCCAGATTTTTTTTTCTGCAAATGCTGTTTTTCAGCTTTGAGAATAGCTGCTTTTGACTGTTTTGCACCTCTTCCAGAACCATAATTTCAGCCTCAAAAAATTGTGGCTTCCACTTCACTGTCATGACATACCTGACTGAAAGGCAAGTGGGTTTAAATAGGCAATGATATTGAGCAAAATAAGCAACAGGTGTATAACAATCAGTTACAACAAACACTTTCATTGTGTGTTTGTTTATTTAAATGTGATTTTTAGGGGGGGAAATGATTATTTGTTTTCATTGGAATTGTGTTGCTTCAATATTCAATAAGAAAATAAAAATACAATTACAATAAATCATAAACTATAATCATCATGCCCTTTTAGATCAGAAACAAGCACCCTTTTCACTGTAATTGTATATATTTACAGAGAGCGCAAGAGTCAAAAAGGTTCTCTTTTCTGACCCCACAATGTATAACAATTGTAGTATATTTGCATGTATGCATTTGGCAGGCGAATTTATCCAAGGTCACTTACAGTGCATTTACAATCTAATTAGTTTGTGTGTTGCCTTTGTGTGTTTGTGTGTGTTGCCACATGGAGGGACACACTACTGTATATGTTTTACTGTGTCAAGAATCTATGTCTTTTGAAGAATGTGCATGCAGATATTAAATGAAAACCAGACTGACTCTGCCAGAAAGCTTAAAATGGGCTGTGGTTGGGTCTTCCAGTAGGATAATGATTGAAAACATACATCAATATCAACACAAACATGGTTTACTGACCACAAAATCAAGGTCCTGCCATTGCCATCCTAGTCCCCTGACTTTAAAAAACCTGTGGGGTGAACTGAAGAGGAGAGTCCACCAATGTTTGAACGATCTGGAGAGATTCTTTATGGAGGAATTGTCTCAGATCCCTTGCCATATATTCTCCAACCTCATCAGGCATTTTAGGCAAAAACTCAAGCTGTTATCATGGCAAAGGGAGGTAGCACAAAAAATTAGGATTTGTTACATCTATTGTCCCTGTATTAGTGCTTTTCTTTTCTTTTTAGTGCAATGTATTACATTTCTTATTTCAATTCATTGCCAATACTCTGGAAAGGTGATGGAGGTCTTTTTAAATTACTTGCCAGACTCATGGGCATCCATAAACTTTTTTTTAAAGGCCTTATAGAACTTTTTAGATATTGGCATGATGACAACACACAACTGAAGAACAAAGGGAACACCAGACACTAGAGAGATGGGTATAAATAAGCCAGGTTCCACCTGGCACCCACCTGATTCTAATTTTATGGATTTGAAGGTGTGATAAATGTAGGAGTGTACTTAATGATCTGTTTTTTCTCATTTGAATTGTGAAAATTACTTCAAAATGTGGAATTTATGTGATATTAATAGGCATTGTTTCAAAGAGGACAAATGTTTGCTTGTCCAAATATGTCAAAAAAAATAAAAGCAAACAATTCCAATGGGGTGTAGTACTTATTCTTTCACATGACTATATAGTATGTAGGCTAAATATATTCAATCTCAGTTTTACTCAACTCCACAAATTTCATGTTACCATACATTTCCTTTGGGAAGTCAGTTGTGGCATCTACTTTGTTCACATCAGATGTAATTTTAATCCAATCAATTATGGACAGATTTAATTAAACTAACAGTGAACTCAGGTGGGTGGAAATTTTACATACAGTTGACTGTCTCTTTAAAATCTGGAAGATTCAAGAAACTGATGTAATGACTTTTAGAAGCTTTTGATTGGCCAATTGTCATAAATTAGGAGCAGAGCCATGGGTATAAAAGGGACTAGCTTTAGAGACAGTTCATTTTTGCTTTTGATGCACTGGGAAAATCCAAGCAACTCAGCCAAGACATCAGGGAAAAAATGTAGCCCTCCATCTTAGGATCAATTTCCAAACAACTAACAGTACCACTAGCATCTCTACAAACAACTTTATGCAAATGTAAAAAAACCTGGGACCACACAGACAATGCATCTTCAGGAATGTGGCACAAATTAACTCCCAGAAATTCACAAATTAAGGCTCAAAAGATTCAACTGAACCCAAAGACTGCACTAAAGGAACTGGTGCATAAGTTGGACTCATTACATACTATGAAGTATGTGCCATACATAAACCATTAAGACAGCCCTATGTCTGAAAGACTTTCATGCAAGGAAGAATCCTCTACTCCAAAACAGGCATAAAAAAGAGACTAAAGTGTGCAGGTGTTCACCAGCCTTTTGGAGGACCAGTCTTTGGTCAAATGAAACAAAAAATGTAATTGTTTGGCCATAATGAACTGCACTATTAATGGAGGAAAGGGGTAAGGCTTTTAATCCAAAGAATACCATCCCAACTGAAGAAGTGCATCTGAACAAGGAGGCTCACAATCCTGCATGAGTTATACTGGTTCTGTCTGGAGGAATGAGAAAAACAAAACAAAACACCAAAATATGTGAGGGGCTTGTGACTTCTTGGGCTACTCCAAGTGTTTGATTCAAATTCAAACAATTAAGAGGCAAATACTAACAAAGTTTATGTACAGTGCCTTGCAAAAGTATTCGGCCCCCTTGAACTTTTCAACCTTTTGCCACATTTCAGGCTTCAAACATAAAGATATAAAATTTTAATTTTTTGTGAAGAATCACCAACAAGTGGGACACAATTGTGAAGTGGAACGAAATCTATTGGATATTTTAAACTTTTTTAGCAAATAAAAAACTGAAAAGTGGTGCGTGCAAAATTATTCAGCCTCTTTACTTTCAGTGCAGCAAACTCACTCCAGAAGTTCAGCGAGGATCTCTGGATCCAATGTTGTCCTAAATGACTGATGGTGATAAATAGAATCCACCTGTGTGTAATCAAGTCTCTGTATAAATGCACCTGCTCTGTGATAGTCTCAGGGTTCTGTTGAAAGCGCAGAGTGGCAAGAAGAAAGCTATTTCTCAACGTTTGGTGTGACGTTTGGTGTGTCTACCAGGTGGCTTGTGGCAAACTTTAGATGAGACTTTTTATGGATATCTTTGAGAAATGGCTTTCTTCTTGCCACTCTTCCATAAAGGCCAGATTTGTGCAGTGTACGACTGATTGTTGTCCTATGGACAGACTCTCCCACCTCAGCTGTAGTTCTCTGCAGTTCATTCAGAGTGATCATGGGCCTCTTGGCTGCATCTCTGATCAGTCTTCTCCTTGTCTGAGCTGAAAGTTTAGAGGGACGGCCAGGTCTTGGTAGATTTGCAGTGGTCTGATACTCCTTCCATTTCAAAATGATCGCTTGCACAGTGCTCCTTGGGATGTTTAAAGCTTGGGAAATATTTTTGTATCCAAATCCGGCTTTAAACTTCTCCACAACAGTATTACGGACCTGCCTGGTGTGTTCCTTGGTCTTCATGATGCTCTCTGCGCTTTCAACAGAACCCTGAGACTATCACAGAGCAGGTGCATTTATACAGAGACTTGATTACACACAGGTGGATTCTATTTATCACCATCAGTCATTTAGGACAACATTGGATCATTCAGAGATCCTCGCTGAACTTCTGGAGTGAGTTTGCTCCACTGAAAGTAAAGAGGCTGAATAATTTTGCACGCACCACTTTTCAGTTTTTTATTTGCTAAAAAAGTTTAAAATATCCAATAGATTTCATTCCACTTCACAATTGTGTCCCACTTGTTGGTGATTATTCACAAAAAATTAAAATTTTATATCTTTATGTTTGAAGCCTGAAATATGGCAAAAGGTTGAAAAGTTTAAGGGGGCCGAATACTTTCGCAAGGCACTGTAAATTTTTGACCCACTGTCAAAAATAAAAGTTGAATGTTAAATGTAACATTCAACTTTTATTAATTTATTTTATTTAAATGTAAATAAAAGTTTGAACACTTTATTTGGTACACTAAGAGTTGTTTTGCTTTCAAAACAACTTAAATTCATGGCATAAATTGGTATTGGAAACGTTCATTTGAGATTATAGTCCATGATTGCATCACAAAGTTCCTGCAGATTTTTCAAATGCTACAAATCTTCCATTCTGCTACATTATGAATGTATTCTATTCTATTCAGATCCAGTGACTTGGAAGGCCACTGAAGAACACATTGTGATGTTCATGAAAACAGTTTGACAGGAGTTTTGCTTTATGACATGCAGCACTATTGTGATGGAAGTAGCAATAAGAAGGTGGGTAAATTGTAGCCATGAAGGGATGCACATGGTCAGCAATGATATTCAAATAGGCTGTGGCATTCAAGCGATAATTGATTGATATTAACAGGTCCAAAGTATGCCAAGAAAAACTTCTCCAAACCATTATACCACCTCCACTATCCTGACACAAGACAGATTGGGTAAATGGATTCATGCTATTCACCAGGCTACAATTTTCCAGTGTTAAATTGTCCAGTATTGGTGAGCCTGTGTCCACTGCAATCTCAGGTTTCTGTGCTTGGCTGACAGAAGTGGAACCCGACGTAGTCTTGTGTTGTTGTAGGCCATGAGCCTTAAGTGTTGACTTGTTGAGCTTTCTTTCAGCTCAAAACATTCTGGCCAATCTCCGTTGACCTCTGTCATCCACAAGGCATTTCCATCTGCAGAACTGCCACTCAGTGGATGTTTTTTTCTTTATTGCACCATTCTGAGTAAACTCTAGAGACTGTTGTGCATGAACATCCCAGTAGATCAGCAGCTACAGAAATACTCAAACCAGCCCATTTGGCACCAACAATCATTCCACAGTCAAAATCACTGAGATCACATTTTTCCCCCATTCTGATGGTTGATGTGAACATAACCCAATGCTGCTGGCCCATATCTGTATGATTTTATGCATTGCAATGCTGCCACATGGTTGGCAGATTAGATAATTGCATGAATGAGTATGTGTGCAGGGGTTCCTCATAAAGTGTTAATTGAGTGTAAATCTGGCTCTTAGCTATGGTTCTCAAATTTCCTTTTGTAGTGGTTAGCACGTTTGCCTCATACCTCCAGGGTCGGGGTTCGATTCCCACCATGGCCCTTTGTGTGCGGCGTTTGCATGTTCTCCCCGTGCTGTGGGGGTTTGTTCCGGGTACTCTGGTTTCCTCCCCCAGTCAAATGACATGCATGGTAGGATGATTGGCGTGTCTACAGTGTCCATCGTTTATGAATGGGTGTGTGAGTGTGCATGTGATTGTGCCCTGCGATGGATTGGCACCCTATCCATTGTGTACCCCGCCTTGTGCCCAATGCTCCCTGGGATAGGCTCCAGGTTCCCCATGACCCTGAAAAGGAGTAAGCGGTAGAAGATGGAAGGATGGATGGATGGATGGAAATGAAGTAAATACACTAATTGACTTAACAAAGAATATTTGTGGTAAAGGGGAATGTATTTAGTTCAATTGTCTTTAGCTTAGATGTATGTAAACATTTGGCCTCAACTCTAAGACTGCAGAGGACATTTATTTGCTTCATGCCAAAGCATGGCAAAGCATTTCCTCCATAAGTAAAAGGTGTAAGCAATACAGACAAGCCTCACATAACACTCACAACTCATTCTGACATGACCTACAGTGGCAGCCCTAGTCTGTGATCTACTCTGTATGAGCACTTAAATAATTATTTGGCATGAATAAATGAATGAAGATATGTAAAATTACATTGGGTCTGACTAAAATAATGAAATGGGATTACTGAAAGACCATGTATTATCTTAATTGTCAACAGATAGAGTAATATATAAAGTCCAAGGAAACGTTTTGCTAGTGTCCCAATTAATCTCAAATAATCTTAGGGTCAATCTTATTTTAAGTAAAATTAGCAAAATAGTGATAAGGTGTTCTACTTATATGTATGCGCGATATTAAGTTCCCATGGGGATACGGTAAGATTAAGACGGCAAGATTTGTGAACTGTGTTACACTTTTTGTTTGTCAGAAGGTGGCGATATTGCTCAAAGCAAACAAGCCAGAAAGCAAGCGAGCAACAATAAAGCGGGAAAAGAAACAAAGCAAGAACATTTTGATATCCTTGCTGTTTCAGAATATCTACTAATCCCGAAGCTTATAAGACAATACAGTAAACCAGTCAGAAATGTATTATTGTTGTTGTTGTTGTTGTTGTTGTCGTCGCCGTCATCATCATCAATCTGCATTGGTAAAAATAAAATCTGGTATGCTCATTTATTTTTGTCAGACGTTGAAAAAAATGCCAAACGTTCGAATACTTTCTTATTACTTTTAAGTATTCGTTGTCTCTTACTGTGCCTTATTGTGACATATGCAGTCATACTATTCAAGCTTTGCAATGCACCGGCACTGGGAAGTTTAATAATAAAACTATAATAAAATAAACAGTAAAATATCATTTTAAAATAGTTTTATATTTTACATGTTTTATGCGAAATGCACAGCCAAACTTTATCACTCGTCATGGGTGAATTATTTTATTGTTGTATATTTCAGTGACACTTTACAGCCACCAACAGACAATTAAATCAAATAACACACGCACAATGTCCCGGGTGACTATCAGAGCGAGAACAATTCAATAAAACGGCTTCCTGTAAAACCTCCAGCCAGTGTCGTCACTGATAGACTAATCGTGTTCAAATCAGATCCACTAAAATTTGACCTAGTTTACCCGTGAAGGGCGAAAACCCAAGAATCTGTCTCTGACTGAGTGAAGAATCTTAACCCATCGAAATGGTCTCTAAAGTTACTACTGCAGCAAGCAAAACTGCTGGTGCAGAAATGACAATGAATGTATGTAGAAATTTCTGCATGTATTTAGTGTGGTTTGTTTATTCACTGCAGGTGGCAGAAGATAGATCTCTGCGCACACAAAATGACTAGTTCATACATTCCAAACGATGTAACCAGTTTTATTACTATCACAGCATTAGATGTGCGTTATGCTCTCGTGTGCTAGAGATGTGTGTTCCACTCATGGGGCTGAAAAAGTGCAGAATTGTTCTTCAATTCCGCTCTTCGATCATCTTCACACCGATCATAAAGTGAAGTGTAGTTTGTTGGAGCAAGAAAGCACTTCGTCCATCTGCAATGTGCCCGGTACAGGTTGAACATCAAGATAGAAAATTATTTTTTTCTGACTTTAACATACCTGTTACAACAATATGAGTTTTGAGATGGGACTGCGCAACATTTTTTTTAACTAGCTTTGAAGTCATTTAAAAAATAATAATATTTTTTTAAAACAAAGAAATAATAATAATAATAATAATAATAATAATAATAATAATAATAATAATAATAATAATAATAATAATAATAATTGTATGCCAATGTTAAAGCAGATAAAACATACAAATAAAATGTATAGGTTATCTTTGTGTTAACACATAATATAGATAGTTAAAATAAATATGTTGTAAACCTCATTTAAAAATCAACTGTAAATAAATGCCATTTAACACAAAAGCTGACCCAGGCATAGGCATGATATTGTACCCAAAAGAGAGGTATTTAAAATGTTATGTTTTTTTTTGTTTTGTTTTTTTAATATTTGCACAGCTTACTCAGAACAAGTTTAAAATAACATTTCAATCAATCAATCAATCAATCAATCAATCAGATATTTAACAATCAAAGCCTACAGCTTATATAAACTCACATCAGGAAAAATTTCATTATTTGTATTTGGTCAGATTTGTATACAATTCCTTCAGGTAAAAGTTTTTAGTTTTCACCTTTTATTTAGGGTGGTAAAAGCCCCTAATTCATAAGATTTGAACTATTGTAACTTATTCTATGGACCAGTTCCCATTGTGACTGGATAGTATACATCACACCCATATGTGTCTTTTCTGAACATTCCGTTCCATATTTATTCCAGCTTTGCTTTTATAATAACCTCCACTTTTCTGGAAAGGCTTTCCTCTATTTTGGAGCATGGCTGTGGTGATTTGCCCTTTCAGCCACAAGAGCATTAGTGAGGTCAGACACTGATGTCAGGCAAAGAGGCCTGGGACAGAGTTACAGTGCCTTGCGAAAGTATTCGGCCCCCTTGAACTTTTCAAACTTTTGCCACATTTCAGTCTTCAAACATAAAGATATAAAATTTTAATTTTTTGTGAAGAATCACCAACAAGTGGGACACAATTGTGAAGTGGAACGAAATCTATTGGATATTTTAAACTTTTTTAGCAAATAAAAAACTGAAAAGTGGTGCGTGCAAAATTATTCAGCCTCTTTACTTTCAGTGCAGCAAACTCACTCCAGAAGTTCAGCGAGGATCTCTGGATCCAATGTTGTCCTAAATGACTGATGGTGATAAATAGAATCCACCTGTGTGTAATCAAGTCTCTGTATAAATGCACCTGCTCTGTGATAGTCTCAGGGTTCTGTTGAAAGCGCAGAGAGCATCATGAAGACCAGGCAGGTCCGTAATACTGTTGTGGAGAAGTTTAAAGCCGGATTTGGATACAAAAAGATTTCCCAAGATTTAAACATCCCAAGGAGCACTGTGCAAGCGATCATTTTGAAATGGAAGGAGTATCAGACCACTGCAAATCTACCAAGACCTGGCCGTCCCTCTAAACTTTCAGCTCAGACAAGGAGAAGACTGATCAGAGATGCAGCCAAGAGGCCCATGATCACTCTGGATGAACTGCAGAGAACTACAGCTGAGGTGGGAGAGTCTGTCCATAGGACAACAATCAGTCGTACACTGCACAAATCTGGCCTTTATGGAAGAGTGGCAAGAAGAAAGCCATTTCTCAACATTTGGTGTGACGTTTGGTGTGTCTCCCAGGTGACTTGTGGCAAACTTTAGACGAGACTTTTTATGGATATCTTTGAGAAATGGCATTCTTCTTGCCACTCTTCCATAAAGGCCAGATTTGTGCAGTGTACGACTGATTGTTGTCCTATGGACAGACTCTCCCACCTCAGCTGCAGTTCTCTGCAGTTCATCCCAGAGCGATCATGGGCCTCTTGGCTGCATCTCTGATCAGTCTTCTCCTTGTCTGAGCTGAAAGTTTAGAGGGATGGCCAGGTCGTGCGTGGATTTACGTGTCTGCTACGCCTTCCTTTCCTAAAATGATCCACTGTGCACAGTGCGCCTTGGGATGTTTAAAGCTTGGGAAATATTTTTTGTATCCAAATCCGACTTCCACAACAGTGTTACGGACCTGCCTGGTGTGTTCCTTGGTCTTCATGATGCTCTCTGCGCATACCGCAGAACCTGAGACTACACAGAGCAGGCATTGTATTTATACAGATACTTGATTACACACAGGTGGATTTATTTATCACCATTAGTCATTTAGGTAATACTGCACGATCATGCAGAGATCCTGGCTGAACTTCTGGAGTGAGTTTGCTGCACTGAAAGTAAAGAGGGCGGGCTAATTTTGCACGCACTGTACGGTTTTTTTTTGCTAAAAAAGTTTAAAATATCCAATAGATTTCATTCCACTTCACAATTGTGTCCCACTTGTTGGTGATTCTTCACAAAAATTAAAATTTTATATCTTTATGTTTGAAGACTGAAATATGGAACTGTTGAAAATTTGGCGTTTAAACTCTGAAACACAATCAGATCATCCCAAAGGTATTTGGTGGAGTTGAGGTCAGGGACCTTTGCAGGCCACTTTAGTTCTTCCAGTACAACCTTGGCAAACCATGTCTTTATGGACCATTCTTTGTGCGCAGGGGCATTGTCATGCTGGAACAGGTTTCGGCCCCTTAATTCCAGTGGAGGGAAATTGTAATGCTACAGCATTCAGAGACGTCCTATACAATTATTTGGTTCCAACTTGTTTGGGGAAGGCCCACATATGATAATGAGGTGCCCACATATTTTTGGCCACACAATGTACTAATTACATTATAGAAAACAAGAATCTACAGCTAACAATGGCTGTAACCTAACCTTCATAACTTTTTATACAAACTGAGTCCCGTATTGTTACGTATTTAGAAGTGTGACACTATGTGAGAGGTTTTTTATTGTTAATACCACTCTTTCATCCACAGGTTAAATGATGGTGAAATGTTACAAGTTTTGCCTACTCATGGGCACTTTTGCTAATATAACAATTAAATTACATTTTACTGGACCATACCTATTTCCCACTTGCCTAGTGATAGCCCAAAAAGAGTTACAATAGGTACAGTACAATGAAACACTACATATTACATTGTGAGGCTCTGAATTGGTCTATTGCCACACAATATTACAGCAAGCATGCAATAATAAAGGCAAAAACTAAATGAATAATAGTATAACCATACATAAACATACAGCAAAATAAAATATAATACTGAAGAGGAGAGATAAAGTGAAAGTGAAATTGAGGCTAAAGCAGTAAGTGTGAGTCAAAAGTGTTCAGACCATTCACATTCAAATAAAAATTTTATTGGTCATACACAACCATAAGCAGTACAACATGAAGTAAAATATTTGTATGTCCATTGACATAAAACAGAATTTTTAATATTACAAAGAATTAAGTAGAAAAAAATTTATTAGAATATAATATAAAATATAGATGGCAGAAAAAGTATTAACTGTATCAGGAATAAAGTGCAGATATGTGCAGTTGTTAGTGCAACATGTGCAGTTGTGTGTGCAATGCAATCCTGTGCAACATCAACCATAGGTAGTTGCAGTAAAAGAGCTAACAAGAGTGCTTGCTTAGCATGTAAAAGGTAGTGGAATCAGTGCCTGTATTCTGTAATGAATCAATGCAATTCAAGCATATTATTCTTTAATCTTGTTGTATATTTCCATGACATAAAAGAATGAAGTAGCACTGACCTCCACAGACATAAATTCAGTTCAATTTTATTTTTATAGCACTTTTAACAGTAGACATTGTCATAAAGCAGCTTTACAAAACTCTGGATGTAGATTTATATTTACATCCTTAGTTTGCAAGCCAGAGAGGGCAGAAGCAAGGAAAAACTCCCTGAGATGGAGTGAGTCAATACACACACACACATACACACATACACACACACACACACACACACACACAAGTGTGTGTATTAACTGTGTTGAAAGAATGTTCAGTGTGAGCATAATATTCTTCATGTTTAGAAGTAGTTGTTATGTACAAGTATTCAGATAAGATTATCCACATGAAGTGTTTTCATTTTTCAAATTGTACATGTCACCACCCTACCTGCCAACAAAGACCCCTGCAGTTTCCATATCAGGTCAACAGGTCCACAAATGATGTGATTGTCACATGCTGCACACTAACTTGAGCCATCTGGAAAGGAGAAATTCTTACATGAATGTTTTTATTAATTACTGTTTAGCATTCAACACCATTGTCCTAGTTTGTCACTAAACTGCAGGATCAGGGTCTGAGTAAACAACTGGGCAACTGGATACCAGACATCTTAACAGGCATGGCACAGGTAGTCAGAGTAGCCAGCCTTTTATCCTCCAGTCTTAGCTTCAGCACCAGAGCTCTACAGGGATGTAGTTTCAGCCCATGCTTTACTCTCTTCATTCAACAATATTGTTGCACATCACAACTCCAATTCCATCATCAAGTTTCTGATGACACTATTATTGTGCATAGTAGTCTGACAAAAATGCTCCTAAACATCACATAATGCTCCTAAACATCACATAAAGATGATAGTACAAGAAGACACATGAAGTGATGTACACATTTATGGAGCAGAGATGACAGCATCTCCAGTTTTTAAATGCCATGCAGTGCCTCCAGTGACCTCACATGGTCCCTGCACACTGACACAGTTTTGAGGTCAGCAAAAAACTTCTTTTCTCCTTCCTGCACAAACTGAAATTCATATAGCTCAGACATCCTCATTTGCTTTTACAGATGCACTGTGGAGAGCATCCTAAGTGCATCATGAATTGCTACACAAGCTTTGTATAATTTCATCATATGCAAGAAACTTCTAGCATTACAAGAAATCCATAACAAGCAGTGCCTGAGCAATGCCTAGAAAATCATAAAGGACAGCAGGCCCCCAGGACCCTCCCTGTTTCAGGTGCTGCCATCTGGGAAAAGCAACCGAAGTATCCAGGTTTGCAGAAACAGTTTAGTTTTTTTTGTTTTTTAAATATATGAGAATTGTAATAGAAGTATTTTATAGCCAAGTAAATATTATATGGTATTCATAGCATGTTACAATATAAAAAAATATATTACAATATCAAAGGTACAAGATGGTATACTTTTGAATAAATAACCACTTGCATTAATAAATATCCATTTAAATGAATATGAATTTATATCACATATTTTTGTTGTTCTTATACTCTTATTCTTACATGCTAAAAGTTCATCTAAATACTCTATTTGTTGCATTTAATACGTTTGAAAATCATGAAAATAAATCTCCATACATTCCTGTCTTACCCTCATAACTGATGCCAGCTGAATACTAAAGTTACTATGGTTTGATGTCACATGACGTCATTCCTCGGAATATTGTAATAAAATTTGCAAGATAAACTGTATATTTTCTCTGACGGACTTGCGCACAGGATGTTTTCACACAGAAGTTTGCAGCCAACGGGTCACATCTGGAGCTCATCCATGCGGTGACAGTGTCTACAGCCTCTGCAAAGCATTTGGGATGTTTATTTCATTCATAGCAGATGTTCCTAATGTACGTGATAACTTACTTGCTTATATTTAACTTACACACACACACACACACACACACACACAACACATATATATATATATATATATATATATATATATATATATATATATATATATATATATATATATATATTTATTTCATGCAAGGTTACGTTGTTCTTCACTGGCACACACACAAACACACACACACACAGCTATATATATATATATATCTATATATATATATATATATATATATATATACATATATATATATATATATATATATTTTTTTTTTTTTTTTTTTTTTCTCTTTTCCTTTTTTGAGACTATATGACTTCTGAAATAGTTGTCATGTATGTAGTAATTTAAGTTAAATATGCAATACACTTACCACGACCTCCTGGGAATGAAAGCACACACGTACACACACGCGCGCGTATTTTTATTATAATAATTATTATTAGTAGTGGTAGTAGTAGTGGTAGTGGTGGTAGTAGAAATAGTAGTAGTAGTGGTAGCATAGTGGTGGTGGTGGTGGTGGTGTAATTGTTGGACAAACAGAGAAGTGGTCTACATTTGTGGCAAGCGGCCGTTTGATTAAATCAATAGGCTATGCCATTTCTAAGACAATATATTTAAAATGCTCTTAACCATAATTGACTGAATGTACACCCAGCTATATTAATGCATAAGGAATATAAAGAGATGCTTGTAAAAGCGCCCTACTGACATCAGTGGTTGAGAAACAAAATTGAACACATTCTGATTCAAAGAGTTAACGATTACGTCAGCAGCATATACTGAAAAAAATCATAGAAACAAAGGGCAGAATTTTCAACAAAAAATTATTGGAAATGCTAAATAGGTTTATTTTAAACACCATAAAAAGAAATATGTATATAGTCCTATACATACTTTTTTTTACTGTAGTAGCATGTACATTATATGAATGTGTATAAGCTTGTATAAGTTGATGTTCTGCACTTAATTTAAAGACTACGATCCATAAATTACCTTTTTCAGTGGTCTCAACAACCATCCATCCATCTTCTACCGCACACATTAGTACAAATGTAAAACAGCACGCATAAAATAACTTGTTATTATTTCAGTTATGAATTGCATATAACCTCTACTTTTTTGTTCTGTTTATTTAAAAAGCGTTTCTCACTGGTTTCACGCTCACCAGGAATTAAAAACTGCAAACTACAATGAAGGACATATATGATAGTTTATTTCCTTAAAGTATCATATATGTATTTCATTGTAGTTTGCAATCGCACTGCATTGTAGTTTGTAGTTTCCTTGAAGCCAGGTCAGAAGCGCATTTACGGTAATGCTATAAACTCTGCCGTGTCCCAAAGTCATAACTGTAAGGGAAACACATTCTTGTGTCGGTAAGGTCAACTCTGGCTCTGGACAGACTTTTATTCACGCGTCGTTGGGGGCCTTCCGCATAAAACCTTTTCTTCTCTTCCTACGTATGTCGCTTGATCCCACTGGCCACTTCTGTCCAGACAGGGGCCAGACTACTTATTGTTTACAAGATGTCTCAAGTTCAACAGCAAAGTCCGTAACAAAAGCCAGTCCGACAGGCAGACAAGCCTAAAGTAGAGGGTAATACATGGAGGGGGTTCAAGTTGAGACTGATGCGTTAAATGGGGGAGGGGAGTTGGACGTGAACTTGAGAGAGCTGTGCTCGACATTCCTGATACCTACACGAGTGCCAATACGTAAAAAGATCCGAAGTGCCCGTCAGTGGCCGAATCACTGATATCAATCTCAAGGATTTTTGTGTTTTGTTGTTTGTTTTTGTGTTTTAATGTAATCCACATTCATACTATGTCTATGATGGGTCATTGGTGTTTTATAACCTAATTGAATAGTGCATGGATAAATAGCCAGGAATGTGAAAACAATTATTCTACCTTTAGGCATAAAGAACACCACTAGACAGCGTAGGCTGTTCAGTGTAATGCTCACTCTAACATTATATAATCACTCTGGGCTGTAGAAAAAAGGATTTTTAGAAAACAGCTTAAACACATCCTCAGTCGTCGATTTGTTTAGGTATTTGCATGCGTCAATACACTGGTATTTTAAAAATGATTATTTTTGATCAGCCCCAGATCATTTACTGTTAGAGTCCACAAACCCGCCTGGTTAAATAAAAATCAATAAATGAAAAGATCACATTTATGAACGAAGTCACAGTCTTTTAAAATGCCCGTGCTCAGCATATCTTACTGCCAAATAGCCGATACTGTGTTAACGTGTGCTTATATAGACCGTTTTTCTAACTGCACCGATATTTTCCGAGCTATGAATTAATTTTTATAATTAGAATCATGTACTAGGTTTAAAATATAGGCCTAAAACTAATGGTATTTGCCACCAAAAAAGAAAAAAAAAGTCTAAAAATAAAGGCCTTTATCCTTTCATGTTATGTTAACCCAACATTTGGGAAAAATTGAGGCAAAGCGAACGGGAACGGCTGAAAGATAATGTAAAATGGAGTACCGTATTTTTCCTTTATGTTTTCGGATTTAACGTGTAGTATAAGTTGGTTCCAATATACTGCCTATTGGACAGCTGACTCTAGTCTTTTTTCCTCTATGGGTCTAGTTAGCTACAGTAAAATGCTGTGAATTTGCACTATTTATTTTTTACAGCAAAACACTCTTTATTATTTTACAGGACTGTACTGTAAACGATTAGGCAATTAGAGCAGTGGTTTACTATAAAATACCAGAAACGCAATGCGTAGTGGTTTATCTAACGTTTTTGACAGGGGTGAGAATTGCAAAATTATGTTAGTGGATCTTTCTTGTGCCCTTTATATTATGTTAGACTATGTTAGTCAAACCCTATTTCAAACCCTGTATTACTTTATATACTAGTAAATACTTTGGTTTAGTTAAGCACTGAAATGTTTTAGTGAGAGCCAGTGGAGTTGGTTGAATCAGTGTAAGGGCGTTGAATATGTTGTGGTGGCTCAGTGGTTAAGATTCTGAGATACAGATCAGAAGGTCGTATGTTCAAATCCACCACGATCAAGACCTCAATCTTCTATATAGCTGTTAGTCACTCACACTTTTTAAAGCATCATCCAAATGAGCAAATATACTGGATGATATTTTTTATTAATTTTATTATATAATTAACTTTGGTGAGTTCACTGCTAAGACTGCCGATGGTTTTTAGTAGACAAACGTAGGCCTATGTAATGTTAGATATCAAATGCTTCTTCTAGACAAGGCCTAGGTTGTCTATCGACAACTGTGAAAAGTGGGGAAGGTTTTCAACAGCACCTATCACCTACTTACAACATCGTCCTGACGTTTACCCCGGTGGTTTCACTCCGATTCACATCTGGACCCCTGTGTCAGGTCGTTCTCATGATTCCAAAGGCGTGAATCACACACTGCGATTAAATGATGAGGATTTTTTCCATTACAGCGTAGAACTTATGAAGTCCAACATTACTGACGAAACATCATGAGTGAATAATAAGTCGTAACCAAGACTCATTTTTTATTTAATTTTGTGGTATTTAGGTAAAATTATTTACAGATTGTTGCATCATGCTTTTAAGGCATATGTGTTGAAGTATTTCCTTATTTAAATTGTATTTGTATGTGCGCAGTAAGTTTGATATAGAATTAAAATGACACATATTGTAACCCTTACTGTAAACCAAGTCTTATTAATATTATTCACATTTTGATTAGCCTAAATATATTCTAAATATTTACTTTCGTAAGTTCTTCGTTATATTGTTCGTAAGAACGTTCTTTAATTAGCGAACGTTTCCCGAAACCCTTCGTAACTAAGGCAGTACGTTAAATTAACGAGTAACCCGACCCATTCGTTGTTCACTAAGTACCTCGTTATTCGGAGCCGGCGTGCAGTTCTTCCCATAAAAAGACAGAGGCCGCCAATTTCTATACAAAAATGCTCAAAGTTAGATGACAGTTTCAGTTAGTGTGGTACGTTTAGATAAGAAACGTAATAT
This sequence comes from Ameiurus melas, assembly GCA_012411365.1. Lineage (NCBI taxonomy): Eukaryota > Metazoa > Chordata > Actinopteri > Siluriformes > Ictaluridae > Ameiurus > Ameiurus melas. The sequence goes on along the minus strand of CM022753.1, from coordinate 32,156,905 downwards.
TTTATGTAAATTATATATAACACGTTCTCTTACATCTGACCGACCACATATGAATAATTTTTTCAGCATAGATTAGATTTTTGTTTAAATTAAATGCAGCGCAAATCATGAAAATGTGATGAGTAGCAATTATTTTGGTAAACTAAAGCATTATAGTTCCTATTAAATTTCACCTAACACATAGTACCTTTTATTCAGTGTAGCTCTTTCAAACAAACGTAATTTCTGTAGTAGCCTACGTTATTGATTACGCTTATCGTCTTCTATGTATAAACATTGTTTGTCTGCGTCTATTTTTGCTGTTTAAGTCGTTGTTTCATCTGTTAAATTTACCTCTGATGAATCGATTGTTTGACTATTGACTCGTGCTGCTTGTCTCCAGACTTCCACTCAGCGGCGCCAACAAAAAAACTATTTACAACCCGTTTGTTAAATATCTGATAAACATCATCGTTGTCGGGAAACTCACCCCAGGTTAATTATCAGCTGAAGAAGGACAAGTGTCGAACTGAATCTTGCTATACTTTTCCTGTAAGTCCATCTATGCACTTATTTGATCGACTACAAAAACCTCGAAATATATGTAACTCGGTGGAATTGTGGCCTTACTTTACTGTAACCACCAAATTTCTGTGATCATTACTTATTCTGAGTATTCTGAGTAATCGGAAGCACCGTTAAATCGCGATGTAAACACAACAGAGAAGCATCATTTGTTAAACCTGTTTCTTCAAGCACGGTGTTAACTAGAAGGGGTTGAAAGGTTCTGACTACATTCTGTAGTCTGTTTGTGGGTAAAACAGGTCTAATTTAGTATCTTTATATGGTAAATTATTGGTAAAACTTTACTATAAGGTCCACAAATAAGAAATATTTTCATATTGAACTAATGTTAACATAATTATGAATTAATATATGCACTAATCCTTAGTGCGTCAGGAAATAATGAATTGCATAGCCTACATTTACAGCCTCATATGAATAGCCATTAATAAAGGTAATAGGAAAGTATTAACATCTTGTTAACTCATTCTGTTAATTAATGTCATGACTTGCGTAGTATTAATATCACACCGATAAAGTCATCTCAAAGCAACTGGTTAGACGCATTGAGAATTGTGAATGGTTTTAAGACAAAAGAAACGTTTGGTTAACCTACATTATGTAGCTACAAAAAGACAATGTGAATGATATATTTTAATATTGCCTAATAACTGAATGAATTAAGAAAATGTTAATACTTAACTATTACCATTATAAATTGATGTTCATATGACTAATTTTCTCATATGATCATTATTTATTATTTAATAATTTCATTATTTCCTGATGCGGAATGACAAGTGCAGGTACTAAATAATCATTATGAAAGCATTAGTTATGTATGAAAATAATGCTTATTTGTGGACATTATAGTGCTATCAAATTATTATTATTATTATTATTATTATTATTATTATTAGTAGTAGTAGTAGTAGTAGTAGTAGTAGTAGTAGTAGTAGTAGTAGTAGTAGTAGTTTTTGTTGTTGTTGTTGTTGTCGGTTCATAAAATTGATGTTCCTTCAAGCATTTGTCATCTGGGGATGACTGACAAATGTTAACAGTAGGTTGTGCTGTTAAATTTGTCCATAAAGCCTGAGTTCCTAATGTCTTTACAAACAAGTTACGTCAGATGATTATTCTGACCATTAAATAAGGTGTCTGTTCACGTACATGATTTATCTTAGGATCAAACAGCATAACTTTGGCAGTTGATGTGAATAAATTGATAGAATCCTTTGTGGCAAGTTCTGGGTAGAACCTTTGCACAAAGGACGCAGAGCAAATAAAAGCACACGAAATAAGTGAAACACGGTGATGCGAAGGTGGGGTTGTGAAGCCACCAGTAGCACACAACTAATCCAATGGAGTTCAAAAGCAGTGATAATCGTTATCCAGTTAAACAGTTCAGACATGAACAGTAACGCAAATGACATCTATAGAAGAGTGTAAAACAAGTGATCGTACATAAATCTTTTTACCTGAATGCGATAACCAGAAGGAAGATGTTTATGTTTTGCAGTCCAGGATTTGTAGCTCAATAGCTCTCTACAAGTAGGCTACTCTCTACAAACAAGTCAGGTGTGCTCTTAAATGCACAAACCACGACCGAAATTAAGAGCATTTTATAACGTGAAGGGAAAATCCACACTTATCTTCAGTACACGTGCTTTCCAAGGTCAAGGTTAAGAGCTGAATTATTGTCTCTGTCTACAAGTCGCTCTCTCCTTCCCCCTTCTGCCACCATCAAAACATCTCGTGTCCCACCCCCAGCAGGACAAGGAAAAACTCAGGCCTTTATTTCTATGTATCAGTTCTTTTCTTCTTTTTTTAATTTACACATTGCAAAGCATTGTTATGTTTATACAAGCTTTTATTTTAAATGGTTGGTCCAAATAAATTGTAAATACGTTGTCTTATATTTTCCATATAGTGTAACAAAGAAAAGAAAGTCCCGTGTCTAGGATTGTCAAAAAAAGATGAAAAAACACACAGAAGCGCTCATAAACTCAGGACTGTTTAAACATCCCAGCAAGATTGTAATTTGTTTGAAAGTAAAATTAATATAAATGGGACGTTTACGGGACAACACTTGGCGTATCCACTAGCACAATTACAAATTAGTTATTTATGAAAATTAGCTAAGGCAGTAAATTACTTTAAAAGATTAACGTGATTTTTTAATTGTAATATATACATATACATTTAATATATAGTATGTTATAAAGAATATTAATTGATATATAGTTTAATAAGCTATACTACTACTGTAATAACAACATCGACATGCTTAACATTCTAACATTTAGCTTGTATGCAGGAATATATTTTGGCAGGCATTTTTACAGGGATATTGTCTTTTTTATTCTTTATGTTTTCATCCTTTCATTAGTTCAAGATGCAAATACGCAGGCAATAGAACACAAACAATCCCATTAAAAGTCAAATCTATTTTTTGTTGTTTAATCTGAGTCACAGATATAAAAAAAAAATAATAATAAATGTCTTGTTCAAATCTCCATTATGGAGCGCTGCTTTTAACTTTGGCAACAAATTTCTTTTCCTTTACCCTCCTGTTCTGAAACCAGATTGTGATCTGCCTCTCGGACAAGTTGGTTACCGCAGAAATCTTTCTCCTCTTGTCTTTCGTGATGAATTTGTTGGCGGCATACTCTTTCTCCAGTTCCTTAAGCTGCACTTTGGTGTACGGTATCCTTTTCTTTCTACCTCGGCGAAAAGAGCCCCCGTCATGTTGGTGGGCAACAACATCTGAAATGAATAACAAAAAGGGTTATTACTGATGGGCTTGCTAGTTGTCTTTTCATTCTACAATCCCTGATCAGTCTCAACAGTCTCTAATCAATTCTTCCCACGTTCATGGCTCGAAGCGCTTTGGTTTCTACAGTTTTGCGCCATTGGTATTGTTTTGAGAGGGGAAAACGAGCCTTCCTTTTTATCTTAACAAAAATAACTACAACTTCTCCTCAATATAAAAAAAAAATACATAAATAAATATTGCAAATTGCAATGTTTTATTTATGCTGAAATTTAATTGCGTCCTGCACACTAGATATGCATACCTGCTAATGCAGATTTCCACAGATGACCGGCTTGGCTCTGGTCCTTGGAACAGTACATTTGACCTCCCCATCCATTCGCCAGAGCCCACGGTTGGTAACTGTCCATAGGGAGAAGACTATCGTGCCGTGGCTCGCTGGTCCCTAGTGTTTGTACCACGGACACGTCCAAATAGCTGGCCATGGACTGATAAGGACCATGGTAGCCGTGGTAAAAAGCGAACTCTTTGGCCCTGGTGGGATATTCTTCAGATGTGACCGGGGTGTCCATATACTTCTCTGCAGAGTAGCCAAGCGCGCTCGGTTGTGTGCAAGGCTTGAGCGAACCCCGCCCCATCCTGCAGGGATAATAACTGTTGCCAAAGTAGCCATAAGGTAAAGGCCCTGTGGACGAAGCTTGGGGTACCGTTGGGCACGGAGTGCATTGCTTACTCGTTTCTCCTGAACTCGAGCTACTTACATCCACGGTGGAATAGCCAGAACCATGCACAAGGCTGGAAGGGTGGCCGCTCAGAGCTGAGTGAGCTATCAGATTCCTGCACTGGTTGGCCGCGAAATTGCTGCTACCAACCAGACCTTCCATGTTCTTGTTAAGCTCATCCAAGTTGTTTTCATACACAAACATTACAGTATCCGCCCAACGAGGATTTAAGACCAGGGAGGTGGTCATAGCACGCGTACCATTCGGACGGAGAATTATCGCGCAAAGACCTTATTCCAGAGCAGGACACACGGTTACATCGCCGTAGCTGCATTGACGCAATGGAGTAAAGTCGGGATTGGTGCGCATTCATTGGACGATAGACATGTCACGTGATTCACAACTGACACTGACGAATAAACAACAGATTTCTTTTGTCACCTTACTGTCCTTAAGAACTGGAGAATATGTCCTGCATCCAGTGCGAGCCAAAGGATGGCTATTTAGTGATTTGTAAAGGGAAAATATTTTTTTATATTTATCTATATGTTTATAGGCGATATATATATATATATATATATATATATATATATATATATATATATATATATATATATATATATATATATATATATATTATATATATATATATATATATATATATATAACATTTGCAGGCATGGTGACATTTTGAAAACCAAGTAGCTTACATTAACGTTTTCATGTCCTATAGATTTTTAAAATATGGGTAAATATTTTCTGTCGTCATATGACAAAATATCCTTCTTTTGTCTCGCATTGAAATCCCTTTCATGAAAGCTTGTAAGGTTTAAAATGTGATATGCTCTGTAAGTTTTTTTTGTTTGTTTGTTTGTTTTTTAATAATGGTAAAAACGACACAGCTGAATTAACGGATGCAGTGTTAAAATAACAATTTAAGGACTGTGGTTTATCTAGAATGTTTATCAGCATTAGTTCTCCTAATAACAGGACAAAATATGCTCATAAGTTTTATATGGTTCGCACCGAAAAAAAATCCAAATTATTACACGTCTAGTATTCCTTGCTTTTCTCTGTATGTTTTAATGATATAAAAACCTCATAATGATGTCAACCAGAAGAGAATTGGTTTCCAATTTGAGTTTGTCGTTTTAGGAAGTTTTTTTTTTGTTGTTGCCAATATCTGCCTTATTCAATAGGGATCTACATCTATATCTTAAATTCAAAAAAGTTGATTTTTAGAAGTGCTAAACAAACAACATCGAACTAACTGTGTTATTGTTATTTTTAGATGAACCATGTTGTGTAAAGGATTTCGTCAGAGTAATCATGTTTAAAATAATAAATTATGTCAGAGACTGGCGCTTTGGATATTTTAATAGGGATGACCAGGACCCTCCATTCCTCCTCTATTCCTCTTCGCTCCAGGTGCCACCCCCACCCCTGCATCCAACACACACACTCACTCACACACACACACGCACACACACACACACACACACACACACACACACACACACACACACACACACACACACACACACACGCACTCGCTCACGCACACACACACACACGGTCGATTTTTACAGATCAGGCGGGGCCTTCAAGGTCAAGGCCAAGTTTAAAGCGACGAGACTGGCCCTCCCTGAAGGGTTTATTCTGAAGGCAACGATAGACGCAATCCCTCCTTAAACAAACTTCCCAAGTTCAAGGCCTTTGCTCTGCGCCTGTCATCACAAACATACACATTGAATCCAGCAATATAGCCTAAAGGTAAAACAATGTCATCCTATTAGGTTGACATGACAGACAATAAACAAAATACGCAATGTTTTAATCCATACCTGCTATTTCTTTACAGAAGAAAGAAGTTCATTATAATCTCGGGCCACACTTGAGCGGCAATTCTCTGTCACTACAGTTGCCACTGACACGTTAGGCTTTTGAAAATCCGCTTTACACAAGAAACGCTTTAACGTTTTGTCCAATTTCCTGCCTTTTTTTTAATAGACATACAATATGGATTACATCTCACTGACTAGTAAATTCTAATAATGAAGTGAAATATCCCAAAACTCCGAACTAAATAAACTCCAGGAGGTGCGGGTTGGTTTGTTATCTGCCTTCGGAGGAATAATAAAGTCGTTTCGTCTTAATAAATAAATAAATAAATAAATAAATAAATAAATAAATAAATAAATAATAAAAGGACATCATTTTATATTTTTGTTAAAAAAAACTAATAGAAATTTAATATAACGAGTTATAACGATATGATAGTTCAGTTGACCCATCATATCTGTGGTGTAAAAAAGGGTTTTTAGTATTTAGTAGTAAAAAGCACGAAACGTAGACGTAGGCTACATTATAAACTATATACACATTACACAAAGACTTGCTTCTTCTTTTATGATGTGATGCACCTCGAGTGCAAATCAGATTTCACATATCACTGAGTTCTTGAAACGTCCACTTTGCATAAAGATACACTCTTCAGGAGCAGATATTATTCCCATCATTGCCTAAATAATAATACATTGCAAATGAAGGATTATTCTTCTACAATTTAACATTACAGACGATCATAAAAAAGAGGTTTGACATAAAAGAGGTTGACAACATAGTGTAATGAATGGAGGAATTATTATCGTGTCACCGTAAGCCCTACAGTAGTTTAAGATAAAAGCACTGCAAGCGTAGTTTTGTAAATGGTTTCAGACACGGGTTAACAAAACAATTCTTCTCACATGCTGTACACACGTACACTGCCATTCTTCACGACACAAAGAATACGAATCAAGACTTTTTTCTGTACTGGCGCTCTGGTTGTGGAATGGACTCACACTGGCTCTCCATACAGCTTATATCCTTTAAACTTATCTTTTCAATAAACGCTATCATACTATAGAATATATGCATACATGTAGCCAATATGTGTGTGTGTGTGTGTGTGTGTGTGTGTGTGTGTGTGTGTGTGTGTGTGTGTGTATGTGTGTGTGTGTGTGTGTGTGTGTGTGTGTGTGTGTATGTGTGTGTGTGTGTGTCAAGGGTGGGGTGGGGATAGAGACATGAAGGCCTGTATTTGTCACTGCAGTGCTAAGGTTCGTTTCCTGGTAGCTCTCTAAGCGCATTCACACAGTAGAAAATGGATCATCTCGAATAAACAGATTCGATTTATCCAGCGTGTGAAGACTCACTGGCAATTATACTTAAAGTACACATTGAACCAATACACTAATTAACCACGTCGGGAAATAAGAATGAATGAGCTGTCTAATTCATTTCATCTTTAATATGACCCTAATGCATTTGACAGCATATGCCAGTTCACAGTGTAATGTATAACGTGTCTGAAACATCTGCAATATCAGTTTATTTAGTTTTTTTGTGTTTCCCAGAAACTTTCAGTGTTTATGAATGACCATCATTACTGTAGACCAATTCACAGTTTCAAATAAAACCCATCATTTATGATTTTTATATATGCAAAAAATCTATTTAAAAAAAATCTTGTTCACAGTAAATATTACTGTCATTTTATTACTGCATTCGATTAAAAAATAGATGAATGGTCATTTTCTAAACACCAATATACTGTTAATTCACCAGAGCGAGTGTCAGATCACACTGTAGAATCATCCGATAGCGCCTTAGCCAATTTGTCGAGTGAAAATATGGCTCACATGGTAAGCAGGCAATGATGAGAATCATGTAAGAAAACTTCTGAATTCAGGCGCAATAGCCACGAGCCTCCACTTATTGGTGACTATTAATCGCGTTAAAGGAGTTACTATGTAATGACTTATATATTGAACTTTGAAAAATATAGAAGCGTTAATTACAGACTCATTAGCAAGCAGTAACTTGTTGTGCCTCAGCGAGATGGCCAATTTAAGGGGCGATCGAGTAAAATCCAGTAAGATCCTTGAATGAATAGGATATGGCCAGTGCGATATAAATACTGTTTTGCTTTTTTTCTGTAAACGGGTTTGTATAGCGCTTTTTACAATAGACATTGTCTCAAAGCAGCTTTACAGAAATATCAGCACTGTATACAGATATTAAAGGTGCGAATTCATCCCAACTGAGCAAGCCACCGAGTGGCGACGGTGGCAAGGAAAAACTGCCTAAGATGTTTTAAGAGGAAGAAACCTTGAGCGGAACCAGACTCAGAAGGGAACCCAACTGGGTAACGACAGATATTGTGGAAAAAGTTCAGAATTTACTTATATGAAGTCTGTATGGACTTAGGAGCAGCCGTAGTCCCAGCAGTCTGGAATTGGAGAAGATTTGAGCATCCAGAGGCAAGTTTAGTTACATTACTTCGTTAACTTCATCTTATGAATGTTATACAGTTAACGAAATTATTATTTTCTAAACTCTTCATATCTAAAGTGGTACGTAATTAAATGCATTCGTGATTCACGAAGTCTGACGTTTGCCAGTCTGAATTATTATTATTATTATTATTATTATTATTATTATTATTAGTAGTAGTAGTAGTAGTAGTAGTAGTAGTAGTAGTGGTAGTAGTAGTAGTAGTAGTAGTAGTAGTAGTAGTAGTAGTAGTAGTAGTATCATTATTATCATTATTATGTTATGTTCATATACTCCTTTTGCAATTTGATTATTACTGTGGTTTTTAATTCGCTCTTTAATTCACTGAATTCACTCATAATTAATTATTAGGCCAATCTGTAGCCCGGTCGGCCGCAGTACGGCTTTATAAAATACATTCACATGGTGATCGTTCAAATAAATAAATATGAAAGATAATGATAATGCAACAGCAGTGGAAAAAGTTGAGCCATTTATCCAAATATAAACCCAGACATTTTTAGCGATGGCACGCGGGGAAGTGCCCAGTTCATCAGTCTTATCATAATATTTGATTTGTTCCTTTGTGCACAATACATTGCTACATAACTACATTAGCCTATATGTGACCTGCACAGTTTCCTTATATTTCCAAAACAACAATACAGATATCTAAGAGATATGATTTGAGATAAGGGTTGGGGAGCAACTTGGGATGTCAGGGGTTATTTCAAGGGTGGAAGCTGTCACCCAGAGCCACTCATGTGGCCACTCCCTGGGGACACTTTCATAATGATAAACAGGGTGTCCTGCGGTGTAATACTGACCCTAATTATTTAGATTGGGCAGCACTATGCAACTTGTGAATTTAGTAAGCTACTGATGCAAACACAGCTACAAAAAAATAATAATAATAATAAAAAATGTTTTATACCACTGGTAATATGCTTCATCCCTATGCACACCCCTTCAGTCCAATCTGAAGCTGTCGTAAATAATTCGGGGCATTGCATGTACAGGTGTCATCAACATTGCTATACAAATGTATGGGAGTAAAACTTATTTTCTGGAATGGCTGCATAGTGTCGATTTTCCTTGAATTGCATGCATATTATTTTCATTCATTCATTCATTCATTCATTCATTCATTCATTCATTCAATCATTCATTCATTCATTCGTTCGTTTGCATCTTCTATCCATTACCAAAACAGATAATAAGCCTTTAACATGCTAGTTTAAGCGATGTAGGTTGGGGAGGGGCGGTATTGGTTGAAAAAGGTTCAAGAGGTTAAACTAACTAATCAAACTGTGACTATTACCCAATATTTCATTCACTTAGCACTGTTTTAGACTATATGCATCTAGTAGGCCTGTTGGCCTGTTGGCTTGTAGGGATCAAATACATCACAATACAATGAAGTGAGTGTTTTACATTGATATTTATGTATTTGAATAAGTATTTAAAGCAAAACACAATACTAGTCTGTGCTTTCCAATCAATAATCAACAATGTTAATAATGCAATTTCTGTGAAATAGAAATTTGTCTAAGGATTTTTTTTGGAAATTGTAACATACAGAAGGCATATTTTGGGTGACTCCAGGGCCCTCTGTTTGATCCTGAGCTCAGGTACTGGCTAGTGAGGGTTTCTTCTGGGTTTTCCTGATTACTCTGAAAGGATTCATCCGGGGGGGGAAAAAACCTTGCCGGTAGATGGACTGGCTACTCAAAATTGTCCATAAGTGTAAACGAATGTGCCTGTGCTATGTGTGTGCATGGTGCGAGTGATGGAGTGTTGTCCCTTGCAAGGTGTATTCTTGCCCTGTGCTGAGTGTTCCTGGGAAAGTCTTTGGTTCCATCATGACCCTGACCAGGATAAAGTGGTTACTGAAGATAAATTAATTATTGCTTGATTGAATGAATGGATTATTGAATGAATAAGACACCATAAAGTGATTATTTCCTCTATTTGAGCAGTTTATAAATCAATTAATCAATCATGTACACTTGTAAAGGATTTCACTCATCCAGGTCATGAAAGTTTATTTGTTTTCACCTATTCATGTCCTATGGCAGATGTACAGTATGCGAATGTACAGTAGACGTCCAACCTATTGTACACACCTGCAATTATATTCATTAAGGTGGTCATTTTCTTATGAATGTGGAAAGGTGGAAAAACTTATGATTTCTGCATTATTTTCTACAGCAATCATAAGATCTAATTTTGCAGAGTGAAGATGAGATTTTGCTCAAATGAGCATAATGAACATTGAAATAAAGAGCGTGAAGGTATACCATGACACATAGTAATAGCGTCTGTATAGAAGCATTTTTTTTTACAAAATTATGATCTAATTTAGTCTAATTTAGACAAAGTTCAAATTATCACCTAGTGTTCATTGTTCACAATTTTCCAGTCTATGTATTACATTAGTTTCTTATACATACAATTATCTAGTCCAAAGTTGTCTTTTGGGTTCATCTTGCATATAGTCTTATCAGATAAGCCTATAATGATAATGATAATGAGTCTTTATTGATAAGACATACACAGTGAAATTCTTTTCTTTGCATACCCCTTTTCTGTGCATGTTAGGAAGCTGGGGTCAGAGCGCAGGGTCACCCATGATACAGCATACATGGAGCAGAGAGCCTTGCTCAAGGGCCCAACAGTGACAGCTTGGCAGTTCTGGGGTTTGAACCCCAGACCTTCCGATCAGTAACTCAAAGCCTTAACCGCCAAGCCACCACTGCCCCAAACACCACTTTATGTGATAAGGCAATTACATGGTAAAAAAGGACTGACAGATTGCAATTCAAAGGACTACAATTCAGCTCTCAGTGTTTTCAATTTAGACAGTGTGTTCTTAGAAGGCAATTTTTTGTTATTCCTTCGATTGTTGAATACTTAATGTGGGAATAGATCAGCAATGTAATAGCTATTAATTTATTTTACATAATCACACACACATGAAAAAGCTACATTACAAAAATAAATTAATAGATACATTAACTCTCACCCCACTCCTCTTCTCCAATGTTACATACATGTAACTAAATTACATGTATGTTCAGGAAACTAAGCATTCAGCTAATGATATATTTTAGCATCTGTGTTCTATTCATACCTCTAATTCTAAAGGTTTCTTGCTCATCACAAAGTCAGGATATGTTTATTTGGGCCTTTATGAAACAAATTATGCATACATGTTCTGTCCCCAATGTATGTCCTCAATTATGCCATACTCAGAGAAGAATCTAGTTTAAAATATATTTATAACATTTTATTTGAAGGATGCCTACACATGGGCTGTAATATAACACATTTATAACCATTACATTAAGCTTCTATGAAACAGTGTTATATGCTTTATCTTATGTCAAAACTCGTCTGGTGACATTATAGGTGCATTTAAATCATCCATAATGTTGGCATACATCACTTAAGATTCATATTACATGGGAACAGTGCTTTATGACAGTGTAATAAATGGAAAATGTTCATTCATCATTCAAAAGGTTAGCATATATGCTTCTTAAGTTCATAAAAGTTTTATAAATGGGAAGGACCCCCATCCCACATAGTATCCCTGCATAAATTAAGTAAACAGCTCAAAAAAAGGTAAGTTGACATATACCTAATGAGCTCATATGCATATCTATATTATCTATCAATCATGAGAGACCTATTCTCTCCTCTCCTTTAATGTCACCTGACAAGATTTGACACAGATCTATTTTATAAATTGTCTAATACTGCTCAATAATTTTTTTAAATAATTCTTATCAATATTTATTAATATTTATTATTAGATTTATGTTTATGAATGTGTTATGAACTGGAGCTTTTTTCTCTCCACTCCTATGTGACATATTGCGTAAAACCTATAATGTCACCTGACCAGTTTTGACATAAGACTTTCATAAAGCATCTAACACTTGTAATTATCTAATGGTTATGAATGTGTTATAAAGCCCACATGTAGGTACCCCTCAAATACCGTGTTACCAATAAATTTTATTCTCCAAGTTATCAAAGAGAACACTCAAAAAAGTTAATTTGCCTTAGGCAGGCCAGGTTCTAAATTATGCTGATTAAGAAAGTGTTGATTGATTGATTGATAATATTGATATTGATGCCAAGGCCATTTCGCAGGGTCGTCTCAAAGGGTGGGCAAAAGGGGAGGCCGATCGGGGCGGGGTGTGTGCTTGGGGGGAGGGGGGTCTATCCACACGGATTATGCATTAGCTGAAACTGTGGCAACAAAGCTCAAATTATACAATCAGGAAGAAAATTAAAAGTGCTACGAAAACTAACAAAATGTTGAAGCAGCTTATTTTAATTAATTGTAGATCAAGGACTAATTAGTTTCGTAATGTGGTTTGAAAGACGGCAAATCAAACAACGAGGAGTTGGATCAGTTTTGCTTCAACAGTAGAGGCTCAACTACCTTCATGGTGAAAACGTTTTCTTGGTGACAACATGGGGCAACTTTAAAGGGGAAAAAAAGCCAGATCTGTCAGATCGCTCACGAAAATTTATGTTATTAATAGTAAAGTATGTGTTTTAAATAGGAATACGCAATTATGTGCGACAGGTAATCATCTGCTCACTGATGATGTGTGTACAGTATATATATATTCGATCATTTAATTCTAATGATCTTTTAAGGTATAGCCAACTAGGGGTTAGCTACTATTAAATGTTAGACAAATATTTTGTTAGATATTTGTCCTGTTCAGGGTTGAGTTCAAATCTTTGTCATATAAACCTTTTCACTTTCATACCAACATAATTCTGAGCCTTAAAACTGATTACAATCCCAGCACAACTCTGCATACAAATAGTACATTTTCTGCTAGAGCTGCACATATTTCCATATCATATACTTAAATTTGCCCTCTGGAAAGCAATTACGCCGTCGCTGGTAAATCTGAGCGGATGATCAGGACTAAGACCGCTTTTTGCACCCTTGGCTCTGTTAATTTCTGTTTTTGTATGCACCACTAACACACCACGCTTGCCCAGCCTAGCACACCACTTGAGGCATGTTAGCTGCAATCATAAAACACACACAGCAATATATAGCTATAAATATATACCTGGACTGGTTGATCAAATGAAACTAGGCGTGTCCTATTGTTAAAGCGTCAGCGCCATTTTATCACCAAGGTGCGACATCGGTTCCAATCTTGTGAGAATGTCTGGGCACATCTGATAGAAAATCATGAACTGGGGGAGGAAATGCATTTTGTTAATGAGGACAGAACAAACGATCCCTTAATATTAAATATGCACATACATAGAAGATCATGGTTGTTGCATGGCATATTCTACTGCAGGGTTAACTGAAGAGAGAGATTGAGATATATACTTATGCTGCCATTTAGAAACTGAACTTACTGTAGGCTATAATGAAACATACTTCTCTAAGAAAAAAACACTATCTGTTATATATTTAAGAATTAGAGTCCATGATTTAACTAATTCACTCTCTATTTATTGTCATTTAATTGAATTTTAAGGACTCAGACGGCAATGAACAAGTGGGAACACTTATCTTAGCAGATAAAATATAATTATAAAAGTATTTCTAAAATACTCAATAATGTATGTATGACTGTAGTAATGGGGGCCTCTCTGTCTAAATCATTAGCATAATTAAAAGAACCTCAAGACGTGAAGGCATTGAGTGAGATTCAGTAATGAAGGAAGAGCCATGATATCATCACTTTTTTTTCTTTTAGAAATAGTGCTTAATGCTATGCACAGTGGAACAGTATGTTTATAACACTACATTTAATATACATTTATATTATGTTTATTTCCTTTCGTATTTTATTGTATTTACTTGTCAGTAAAAAAAAGGAATAAAAAAGAAAGAAAATCGAAAAAGATTACATTTCCAAGGATTCAACGTGACAGGTTTTTTTTTTAGTAATGGGCTAATAGGCCATGTTTCTATTTTAAAAACAAAATTAATTAACATGACTGTCTGGGTGTTTAGCTGCAGAAACAGAAGTATTGGCTGGAACACCCAATTTACTCAGAGATTTTAATCTGCTGAATGAGCTATAACACAGCCATTGACCACCTCGAGATACTGTATTATTCAAATTAAACTGATGTATCAATGCTGAAATTAATCTTCCTTAAAGCGTCATATGCACAATTGTATTAATTACAATTCACATATCCATTACGCACGTTTCATGACATATCCGTGTTGCCTATCCGCCATGTAAAACACGGAATTTTGTCTTCTGAGCCACAAGGACATTAAAATTCTAATCACTGACTTCCAAAATTATAAACATCAAAAGCTACGGAACAATCACGGTTGGCTTCTCTCTCCGGGGAAGCAACTGTGACAGTAAGCAAAGGGAGGTCGAACGTAATTCTCCATAACAAAAGTACAAAGGCAGGTCGGAGACCAAAGAAAATGTTACACCTCCTCTTGTCCGCGCGCCCAAGCGGCGCCGCGGCGGATTGAGCGCGTCTCTCATTAGGTGGAAGACCGGACAGGCGGAGAGAGGGAACAGATAAAGGGAGGGGTGGGCACACGCTACAAAAACAACTCAATCGTTCACATTTTAAAACAAACTTGGCTCTGGTCTACAAGGGTACCCTCCGTGATGTAGAGCGCAACATGTCCTACTTGCTAATTTAGGCTATGTAATGACAAAAAAACAACCTCGAATCCACTTCAGAAGTAAACTCTCTGGAATAATATCAGAAGTGCATCTCATCAGTTCTGTACCGAAGTCAAAGCTCAGACGGGAATCGTACGAGGACAATGTGTAAGTGCTTTATATGCACCATATTAACTAAGGACAGCCTGATTAAAAAAAAAAAGTGTTGGCAACAATCTTTGTTGGTTTCAATTGCATGCTGTCAATCGATATGTGTTCACCACTGGGCCTTGAATAATATTAAAATAATTTTAATGTAGTGTAAGACTGAGCACCCGCATCAGATATTACACTCTGCTGAAAGAAAAAAAAATCCAGCTTAGTCTAGTACCAGCTACCAAAACACAGGCCGAGCTGATCAAACTGGTGGACCATCTTTGTCAGTTGGTCTTTTCCAGTTTCCTTTCTACTTGACTAAAGTTGATCGACAAATGATTGCGACTTTCTAACAATCTTTTGCTTAAACATAACTTATCTACAGTGTAGGATTAATAATAATAGTAATTCAGAAATTCTTTCCTTTCGACCTCCACGTAACAGCTGGAGAAAGTGCTCTACCCGTTCGACCAGCTCAGCTATGTTTTTGGCAGCAGGTAACGAGCAGGCCATGCTCAATTTTTCAGCAGCGACTGTTTTGGGAATGTTCAGTTCGCGTCCATGCAATGTTTTAAGTCTCTTACATTAAAAACTAATAAGACATTGGCTTTTTAAACGATTCAGATCATTTACCCTTAAACGTTTGACATATATTCAGGAATATGCTGGGCTATGCTTATATACGCTACTTACAGCTAAACATCAACTTCACTCTTTTTTTTTTTTTTTTTTTTTTTACTTTTCAGTGGCAGAGGGCAGAGAGTCCCCAATCTTTTCCGCTTCTCATGCTGATAGTGACCATGTGGAGGAGGAATCGTGCACGCGCATGGCACTGCTAAACGGCGTTGACCATAGTCGGCGGCGCGGACAGCGTTACACGCGGGGGGCGGGCGCGCCCCCAAAAAGGGGGGGGGGAAAAAAGGAGGGGGGACCGGGGGGGGGGGGGAAAAAGGGGGGGGCCCCCAAAAAAAACAGACAAAAAAAAAAAAAAAATAAAAAAAAAAAAAAAAAAAAAAAAAAAAAAAAAAAAAAAAAAAAAAAAAAAAAAAAAGGGGCCCCCCGGTTTCTTCTGCACTCTAACGATCTGGTTCTATAAAAAAATTATATATATAAAGATGTGTATTTTTTTTACTATGAAAATTATTTGCTAGATCCGAGATCAGAAAACTATTAAATAAAGAATTCATTTGCATCATACAATGGAGACCAATGAGATTGCACCCTTCTTGTGATGATCGTCTTTTCTTCTTTTTAATTGCAGGTCTGGTTCCAAAACAGACGGATGAAGGATAAGCGACAGCGCCATAGTCTGAGTTGGCCTCACCCACTGGACCCAAATCTGTGTGCCTTTATGGTGAGCCAGGCAGTGACAGGGTTGCCATACCCACTGCTGCCCCACATTCCCCTGCAGTTGTACTCTCATCTGGGTGTGGCAGGTATGCCATCTCTCTCTGGTCTGTCTAGTCCCTACAGTGCTGGCTGTGTGAGACCACTGAACACTGTACTACTTCCACACTCACCCTACACTAGGATTGGTGGGCTTAATTCTCCAGTTCTCTACCCTCCACTGCCTACAGTGCAACATCCTAAAACATGTCCCTGCCCCTATTGCCGCCACTGGTCTCGACCAGACCAAGTACACAAAGCAAGAGGTGGAGTTGGTCTTGGGTTGAGTCTAGCCAGTAGCTCAGAACCCTCAGTTGCACTATTAGATTGCAGAGAAGAAATACATTTGCCCCAGTGAATACACTGCATTATTTAACATTAAACATTACGTCTTACTAAGTCATGTATTAGTTTAAGGTTAGAACAAAATTCTACAAGAAGGCTGATTTTCAGGAGGAAAGATGATTACTCATCTATCTCAAAAAAGAAGACTGCTAAAGCACAGTAAATAAATGTCAATGAAAGAACAACAATTTACCAATGATGCACAAATGTAATACTGTATTTTTTGTTTGTCTTAATAACATATTTTTAGACCTAAAAACTAATGTTTTGTTATTCATTTGTCATTTAAAACAATGCTGCTCCAAAACACTGTCATAAAATAACCATTGTGTGTGTGTGTGTGTGTATATATATATATATATATATATATATATATATATATATATATATATTGCTCAAAAAAAATAAAGGGAATATATATATTCTAAGCTTTTTATGAAGTGAATATATGATATATATATATATATATATATATATATATATATATATATATATATATATATATATATATATATTCACTTCATAAAAAGCTATATGACAAACAAAACTATTAAAATATTTATGAAATGATTTTTTTTTAAATCTCAGAAATAAAATATTAATTTATAATATAATAAAGAAACATTACAGATTTTCTATGGGCAACATGATGGCATATTATTGCCACCTCACAGCTATACAGTCCTGTGTTTGATC
The DNA here is from genome assembly GCA_012411365.1 of Ameiurus melas. NCBI lineage: Eukaryota > Metazoa > Chordata > Actinopteri > Siluriformes > Ictaluridae > Ameiurus > Ameiurus melas. Next base: position 32,139,329 of record CM022753.1, on the reverse strand, counting down.
CTGGGATATACTCTATGTGTGCACTTTTGGCATGTTCTTCCCATATGCATCTTGATTTCCTCAGCATTCTCTGGTTTCCTACCACCTCCCAAAACTCTCCAGCAATCGACTTGGCAGCTCTAAATTTCCCTACGTGTGAATGAGTGAATGGGTTGACTGGCATCCCATCCAGGGTATGTCCCTGCTTTGTGGCCAGTGTGACTCCAGCTCTATCATAATTCTGATTAGGCTGAAGCAGTTACTGAAGACAAAATAAATGAATAAAAATATATATTCTGATCAAATATGATGCCAATGCATTATGTTTCTGTAATGATACATTTATATATATATATATATATATATATATATATATATATATATATATATATATATATATATATATATATAACGAAAGATACATTAAAATGTGCAAAACGATTTTCCTATATATATAAATATATATATATATATATATATATATATATATATATATATATATATATATATATATATATATATATATATATATATATATATAGGAAAATCGTTTTGCCACATGTATCTTCGTTCTCGCCTGTCAACTCAAACTCTGGCTCAATAAGAGACACTTATCAAAATTACAGATACCACACCACACCACACTAATCCTGTCATTATACCCCATGCTAGACATAATCCAGTGTAGCACGGTGCAACATGCCTTAATACAGGGACCAACCAGACAAAACAGGAGGTGGACAGTCTGACACCACTAATCCCCAAAGATAGGGTCTGTGCTTTATTTAATGATAAGCCAAAATCATATATACCAAGAGCATTATGTACTGAGATACAGTTCTATCTCAACTCTGAAATGCACTGGCAGAGCCTCAATAAAGAATTGCACAAACAATGCCAAACTCATTCCAGGATGGAGACTAGACAAATTGATAAAGTGATTCAGTTTGTAATACCCAGGTTCAGTCTACTGACACATCACACAGAATGACATATGGATTAGACCACCTGCAATGGTTTAGGTTTTTTATCTTACTTGAGCTGCACCTGTTACAGGTGAGTTATAATCCAGAGGAGTTGGTTCTTCTATCGCTAAGCTAAAATTTACCTCTTTAGTTGGGTTGATTGAGTTTGCTTCAATATTCCCTTTAATGGGCACCATGTATAGCTGTTTTTAGGGTTTTATAAAATAAGCTATATGATTTAATCTAAGCTAATGGGTAAATCGCTGAATATCCTTCATGACATTGAAGTCCTTTTCTCATTAAAAGAGAAAAGCTTGTCAAGATTCTAGTCAAGAAAAGAGTGCCAGTCACAAAAAGTAAAAAGAAAAGAAAATAGTATTTCACCAATCTGGAAAATGAACCCATTATGTTAATAAATTGACTCTTTACAATTATGATATTATGCTTTTGTATGTAATCTCCAGTTAAGCACAGAGTCAAGTTTTTGGAACATGTTAAATAGGTAACATGCTTAATAACATGTTGTTATTTGTTTCTTGTTACAGTGTGTGTGTGCGTGTTTGTGTGTGTGTGTGTGTGTGTGCGCGTGTGTGTGTACATATACAGTATCTCATAAAAGTAAGTACACCCCTCACATTTTTGTAAATATTTGATTAAATCTTTGCATGTGACAACACTAAAGAAAAGACACTTTGCTACAATGTAAAGTAGTGAGTGTACTTGTGTAACAGTGTAAATTTGCTCAACACACAGCCATTAATAAATATTCACAGGTTGTTGTTTTTTTATACAATGGAAAACAAAATTGAACCCACAACCCACCCATCTGGCTCATCATGGCTACCCATTAACTGTCGCTGGTTATAAACATATTATCAAATTCAACAACAGGCACCAACCTTTAAGTGGGTAGTGTCTGTAACTCCATAAAGTATGCAATAAAGGGATGCCATTTATGAAAAAATTTATCTGTACAACCATTCATTGCATATCTTATTTTCTCGAGTTTCAGAAAAAACATCACGTCCTTTATCCACTGGGAGATAGATGGGTATTTAGCAGACTTCCAATGTAACAGTAGGGACCGTCTTGCTATAAGGGATGTGAAAGCAATAACATCGTTTTGTATCGAGCTCAAAGGAATTGAAGCTTGAGGAATCCCAAATATCGCAATCAATGGACAAGGCTTTAAATCTACCCTGAGAATAGTGGACATGATGGTAAAAAAAAAAAGCCAGACCAAAAACCATGGAGTTCAGAGCAGAAGAAAAACATATGGCCAAGATGACAGGGAGAGCCATGGCAATTATCACACTTTTCCTCTAAATTTGGATACATCACAGACAATCTCGACTTGGACAGATGGACTCTATTTAAAACTTTGAACTGTATAAGTCCAAGATGAGCACAAGAAGTGGTAGTCTGTACCCTCCCTATAGCATGTTCCCAACACTCCTCACTTATTTGTACTCCTAATTCCATTTCCCACGCATTTCTAATTTTGTTACTCGACCCACTACCTAGCATCAAAATAAAATCATAAATCTTAGAAATCATTCTTCTCTGATGCGGGTTATTTGAAAACAGGTCTTCCCAAGCCTGTTCAGAAGGAGCAGAAGGGAAATCAGGAAAACGGCTAGAAACTAAGTTCCGTATTTGAAAGTACCGAAAGAAATGCATCAAGGGGAGATTGTAAGTGGATGCCAAATTGGCCAAGCTATCAAACACACCATCAGAATATACATTTCTAACTTGTTTAATACCCTTGTCATACCACACTGAAAATGAGGAGTCCAAACACGATGGGGGAAATAGATGGTTGTTGACTAAAAGACACAAAGAGAATGCAACTACAGATTTAAAATGTTGTCTAAATTGATACCAAGTCATAAGTGTGTTGAGGACAACAGGGTTTTTAAGTTTTGTAGGTAAAGGGGAGTAAAGCAGAGCAGGTAAAGAGGATTCACTACAAGAAGATAATTCCAATTTAGACCAAGAAGATTCAGGAGATTGAACCCAGTAACAAAGTTTATGGATGTGCGCAGCCCAGTAATAGAATTGAAAATTGGGTAGTGCAAGTCCTCCACTAAGTTTACATTTCTGCATTAAAGATTTACTAACCCTTGGTGGCTTCTCTCCCCAAATAAATGTACTAATTATCCAATGAATCAAAGAATGATTTTGGGAGAGAAAGAGGCACTTGTTGGAACAAGAAAAGAAACTTCGGTAATATATTCATTTTGACGGCATTGATCTTGCCAATTAGGGAAAGGGGTACCCCAACTCTGAATGTTAGATTTAACCTTTGAGATAAGGGGAGTAAAGTTAGCTGATAGAAGATTAGATAGAGAACGTGTCACATTGATACCTAGGTATTTAAAACCTCATTGACTAAACCAAAATGGTAGATCTGACTGTTGGAGAGACAAAGCTGGAGTATTGACAGGTAAACAGTCGCTTTTATCTAAATTTAGTTTATAGCCAGAGACAACACCAAAAGAATCCAGAACATCCAAGACAGAAAGCATAGAGGCGATAGGATCACTTACATACAATAACAAATCATCATCATATAGCGACAATTTGTATTCTACACCATATCGAACTATTCCTTTAAACAAGGAGGAAGATTGTAGTGCAATAGAGAGCGGCTCGATGGCAACAGCAAAAAGCAGAGGGGTTAAAGGACAACCTTGGCGACACCCTCGTCCGAGCGCAAAATAATCTGAATAAGTATCGTTAGTCTGAACCCTTGCATTAGGGGTTGAGTAAAGGAGGCTAATCCAAGAAATAAACTTGTCCCCAAATCCAAACTTCCTCAGGACTGCAAAAAAATACTCCCATTCAACCCTATCGAATGCTTTTTCAGCATCTAATGAAAGCACAATCTCAGGTGAACAGACGAATGCTTTGAATAAATGATTTTAAAGAGTGTACGGGTATTGAGAAACAATTGACGTCCCTTTATAAACCGTTCTGATCTTCAGATATAATATAAGGAAGTACATTCTCTAACCGAGATGCCATTACTTTCGCCAACACCTTTACATCTGCATTCAGCAGTGATAGCGGTCTATAAGAACCACAGGAGGATGGATCCTTACCCTCCTTTAGGAGCAGAGCTATCATGGCTTGTGTCAGGGTTGGATGCAAAAACCCACGTTCCAAAGATTCATTGAACATAGCCAAAAGCAATGGAGCTAATTTTCCAATAAACGTTTAATTTTTTTTATTGGAAACCCGTCCGGGCCAGGAGCTTTGTTAGATTGCATTCGTATCTATAACAGGGTTACAGAGGTTTTGAAGAAATGCGTTCACTTTAGTATTATCTGTTGGAGATTCGGACTTATAAAGCGAAGAGTAAAAAGATTTAAAAGTAGCATTAATTTCCATGGGATCTGTAGTGACAATATTATAAGTGTTTTTAATACTAGGTATGAGCCAGTAGACGACTCAGCTTATCGCCATGTTCATAATATAAACCACGAGTACATAACAGTAAGCGGTCCGCTTCTTTAGTCGAAATAAGAAATAATCTGCCCTCTGATATAGGATTTAAAAGTGTCTCCCATAACAATGTAATATATATATATATATATATATATATATATATATATATATATATATATATATATATATATATATATACAGTATCTCACAAAAGGGAATACACCCCTCACATTTTTGTGACAACAATGAAGAAATGACACTTTACTACAATGTAAAGTATTGAGTGTACAGCTTGTGTAACAGTGAAAATTTGCTGTACCATCAAAATAACTCAATATACAGCCATTAATGTCTAAACCGCTGGCAACAAAAGTGAGTACACCCCTAAGTGAAAATGTCCAAATTGGGATAAAAGTGTCAATATTTTGTGTGGCCACCATTATTTTCCAGCACTGCCTTAACCCTCTTGGGCATGGAGTTCACCAGAGCTTCACAGGTTCCCACTGGAGTCCTCTTACACTCCTCCATGATGACATCACGGAGCTGGTGGATGTTAGAGACCTTGTGCTCCTCCACCTTCCGTTTGAGGACACGTGTGTGTGTGTGTGTGTGTGTTTGGACAAGCATTTGATCATTTGATCATCTTCGAAACAATGCCTATTTATCAAGTTGATACCTGAACAAAGCCATAGGGAAAATTAGTTTTTTTTTCAATCATTTATTTAAAAACTGTGATATTCTTTTGTTGATAAAGTAAGTACACCCTTGACCTCGGAAGCTAGTATTCCATCCTTTATCAGAAAAAAACTTCTTGTAGACATTTTGCAAAATTGTCTACCAGGCTTGTTTGAATTTTTTTAATCAATCTTCCATGCAATATTCTTTCCGTTGCAACATGTTTGAGAGTTTTCTTGCTGTACTGTCCGTTTCAAATCTCCACACAACATTTCAATGGAATTCAAATCCAGGCTTTGACTAGGCCATTCCATAACCCTCCATTTCTTCTTTTTGAGCTATTCCTTGGTCTATTTGCTAGAGTGCTTAGGATCATTATCCTATTGAAATGTTCACTTTCAGTGCAACTTCAATCTTTGGACAGATAGCCTCACATTATCTTCAAGCACTCTTTGATATGATGCAGAATTCATAGTTGAATCAATGAATGCAAGCTGTCCAGTCTCTGAGGCAATGAAGTAACCCCAAAACATAATATTTCCACCACCATGCTTCACAGTTGGTATGAGGTGCTTCTCCTGAAAAACTGCTTTGGTCTGCACAAAACATGTCTGCTGTTACTGTGGCCAAACAACTCTATCTTTGATTCATCTGTCCACAGCACATTATTCCAAAAAGCCTGCTCTTTGCCTATCTGCTCATTGGTAAACTTGCAAAGTTGCAAAAACTTTTCCTGGCATGCCTCCCATGCAGGTCAAATTTGTGCAATCTCTTTTTGACAGTGCTAGTATGTTTAAGACATACTAGAAGATCCTGTGACGTTTTGGTCTTGGCTGAATTTACTGGGATGGCCATCCATCCATCTTCTACCGCTTACTCCCTCTTCAGGGTCAGGGGGAACCTGGAGCCTATCCCAGGAATCATCGGGCACAAGGCGGGGTACACCCTGGACAGTCCATCGCAGGGCACAATCACGCACCCATTCATACACTACGGACACTTTGGACATGCCAATCAGTCTTTGGACTGGGGGAGGAAATCGGAGTACCCGGAGAAAACCCCTGCAGCACGGCGAAACTTCGCGCACTCATGGCTCCGGCAGGAATCGAACCCCAGATCCTGGAGGTGTGAGGCGAAAGTGCTAACCACTAAGCCACCGTGCGATGGGATGGGCAGTGCTGGACAAATTGGCCGATATTTGAAATTTGTGCAATTTGTATATTATTTTCCTTACTTATTTTCCTTACAGTGGAATGATGTATTTCAAATAATTTGGAAATCATTTTAAATCCATTGCCAGATTCAAAGGCATCCACAACCATTTTTTGTAGGCCTTACAGAACTCTTTGATGGCACCATACACCTCAATACAAAGGGAACACCAGACACAAGATATGAGTCGGGTATAAATAAGACAGGTTCTACCTGCACTTCCAACATATACATATATATATATATATGTATGTGTGTGTGTGTGTGTGTGTATGTATGCATGCATATGTATATAGATATAGATATAGATATATGAAATACGGTCCTAAACAGCATTCTCCCTATTCAAGTTAAACAATAACTCAACAGCTGACATCTGCAGTAACACAGCTAATGGGTGGGATCGTTCAGTATAAAAGAGCCTTCTCCATGTACGTTGTGAGAACTGTGACTATTGCTACTGAGTGTAAAAAGGTCTTGTTTCTGGAGGTAGTGAGAGGGAGAAATAAACACAGTAAAAGCTTCTCTTTTGTCTAGATAACACCACTGTGTGATATTTACAACATCCTGCTGCTAATGCAGCCTTGGCCATGAGAGACTTAAAAGATGGACTTGTTGACATAAGTCCTAAATCAGCTTCATCACCCAAATTTGAAAACATTTTCTTGATAGCACACAGTCAGAATGTATTTGCAGGGTATATTTTACATATGATTCATAATGCGTTGGTATCTCTATTTCCAAAATTAAGTTTACCTCTAAATGTAATTGGGAACTATTTACACTTTTTTACACTTTACAAATTTTTGTCATGCTTTTATTTTGAACTGCATAAACTACTTCTCCACAGGTGTCACTCAACTACTGCACTGATCTGTATGTATGTATTATGTAGTGTATGTATGTATGTATGTATGTCACTCTTCTTGAGACTGAGAAATTGGGTAGAAGAAATTTTGACAGATGAGGGCAGATTAGCTGTTCAGATTGATTCTAAGACATTTGATATGACAACCTACAAACTTTGTACAGAATTCACCATTGGTCTTTTTTAAATGGGCATGTCTTCATGTAGGTGTTGGAAATGAGATAGTAGACCAATTAGCAAAGCAAGCTAATTAAAAGTGCATATATCCCACAGCATAGAACAGAAACAAAAGGTAAGATTAGTATAAGATATGGGACAAGAAACAAGGGTGGAAAATAATTATCGTATCCAAACACATGCAGGAAGTGGGGGTGTATGTTATGGCAATAGAAGAGAGGATGCAATAATAGCCAGATTTTCTATAAGGTAAGGTAAGATAAGGTATACTTCATTTTCCCAAAGGGAAATGTGTCCTGGGCTCAAGAAGAAGCAGCCACTGTATCACATAAAACTCACACCAATTAATATAAATGAATAAACACAATGATAAATTCGTCTTGGGCTCACGAAAAAGCCACTGTGTCACATAAATTACAGCACAACCCCCATCATTTAATACAAATACATAATCATAAGCATAAAAAACATAAAGAACCTTAAACTATAGTCAGATCTCTTACTTAGTGCTATTTAATATTTTAATTGCAGATGGAATCAATTAATTCTTACACCAGTTCAGTCTACAACTTGGCATTCTTAACCCCGTGCCTGATGGCAAAATTTCGAATTCAAGATTCAGAATGGCAAACAAGATTCAAGAGGTTACTTCTCATGACTGGCAAATGTGTATCTGATTGCTACACTCACCATCCACTTTAATAGGAACACCTGTACCCCTACTCATTTATCATATTATTGTCCAATCAGACAATAATGTGGCATTAGCACAGTGCATAAATGTCAAGAGCTTCAGTTAGTGTTTACAAATAATATCGGAATGGGTTCAAAGTGTGATGTCTGTGACTTTAACCATGACATGGTTGTTGGTGCCAGATGGGCTGGTTTGAGTATTTCAGAAACTGCTGATCTCCTGGGAATTTCACACACAACAGTCTCTAGAGTTTACACAGAATGGTGCAAAAAACAAAAAACATCCTATGTTCTGAGGGTCTGCAGGCTGAAACACCTTGTTGATGAGAGAGATCAGAGGAGAATGAAAAAAAAGGGAATAAAGAATGTCCAGACTGATCTGCACTGACAGAAAGTCTATAGTAACTCAATTAAGTTCTCTTTACAACCGTGGTGAGCAGAAAAGCATCTCAGAATGCACAATACATCAAATGTTGAAGTGGATGGGCTACAAAAGCAGAAGACCACATCAGGTTCCACTCCTGTCAACCAAGAACAAGAATCTGAGGTTATCATGGGCAGACTCACTGAAACAGGATAAAACTGGACAAAATAACAATTTAAATTATCTCTCTTTTCACACAAAGCTTTTAAGGGTGGAGGTTTGAATTTGACATTGGTCAGAACATACCGCAGTCAGCTGTGGCGCAGTTGGTAGAGTGGGTTGTCCACTAATCGTAGGGTTGGTGGTTCGATGCCCGGGTGTCTCCACATGCCGAAGTGTCCTTAGGCAAGACTCTGAACCCCAAGTTGCTCCCGATGGCAAGCTAGCGCCTGCAGCTCTGCTACTGTGAGTGAATGGGTGAATGAGACACAGTGTAAAGCTTGTGATAAAAGTGCTATATAAGTGCACATTTACCATTTACTACCACAGAGGAGAACCATACAGTACATCAGCCTAACATTTGTTAGGTACGCTACTGAATCTCTACCTCACATGTGATCCTGCCCAGGGTTCATACAGATGCTTCATAATAACTTTTTATTTTTCTCCAAAAATAAATTTATAATAATGAAGCACAACCTATTTTTATATGGCAGCTTTTCCAGCCATGCTGGACTAAATTTGCATTTCCCCAGGCATTACTTAGGCTTCACCATAACGTCAATATACCAACAACTTTCAATGGAAAGTCACTAAATGTGGCTAGATGATGTCATGCACTAATTAGCATTTCATTACGCCGTTGCGTCGTAGCTGCATTCTGCCTATTGTCAGCCCTTTACATCTGTTTGCTTCTTTCCTACTCTTTGTTCTCACATACTGTATTTTAAACAGCCGAATTCCCAATAAATCTGTTCTCATTAACACATTTTTCTGTTTCTGTTGTCAGACAACGGAAAGAGTATAAAATAGGGGCTTAAACACACATCGCATTAAGACTAGGCCAACATGTTAACCAGCAGTCACTCCCAAGCCACTTACAAGCTGCTGCGCTGTAATGCTAAAATCCTGATTTTATAACTGTGACATTGCCTGACAGAATCACCATACACACAATCTACAGACAACGGCTGTGCTGTGATGTTGGCAGTGTTTTCAAGCTACAAGCAGCTCATAGTTTGAAGTAGGCTAGTTAAGCTACAGTCGAGCTACCCTTTTAAAAAAAATGTAGTTAGCTACATTACAAGTTACTAAGAAAAAGTAGCTAACTACATTGAATATACTTCAATGGGCAACATTTTGGTATGTCATGATTGTGAATCAGCTTATGAACAACTGGGTACAATTCTGCATAAATAAATCAAACACAATTTAAAAAAATAATTCAGAATAATTACGTGTTTATAATGGGTACATTAGTCTACATATCAATTGAACATTACAATCACGTTCATTTCTACATGCGTCCTAAAATTTGTACTTGAACTCTTGGATGTCGTATTAAAATCGAAGTATTGCACAAAGTATTTTAATCTTTGGTTTGCTTATATTACATATAAAGGTGTAAGATTTATCATTTGATTCCTTAAGGCACATGAACTTTGACTTGAGTTGATGCCAAAAAGCTCCATTTTGGTCTCATCTGACCACAACACTTTCACCCAGTTGTCCTCTGGTGGTCAACGCTGGTTGGTCAGCATCTGCCAAGTGAATATATGTAAATGTAAATGTAAATGTAAATATATACACACATATATATATATATATGCGACTTACAAATAAGCAAAGCGATATATCGATATATCAAGCAGAGAACAATACAAGTAATGCTACTATACAAGATCCATTAATTGAATACCAGAGGAAGCGAAGTGCACAGAGTAGAGGTGTAAGTGCGTTGTGGGTTTTTTTTTGTTTGTTTGTTGTTTTTTTTGTTTTTTTCTATGAGTTGGTTAAGTGTTTACGAAAGAGGTGGGTCTAGCTGTTTTTTGTAGATAGTGAGAGATTCTGCAGTCCGGATTGAGATAGGAAGTGCATTCCACCACTGGGGAACGGTAAGTGTGAAGGTTCTAGAAAGGGACCTTACACCAAGCTGAGTGGGAACTACTAAACGTCGGTCGCTAATCGAGAGGGAAGGTAGGCCTTCAGGAGAGAGTTGAGGTAGGAGGGTGCTGTTCTATCTATCTATCTATCTATCTATCTATCTATCTATCTATCTATCTATCTATCTATCTATCTATCTATCTATCTATCTATCTATCTATCTATCATATATATATATATATATATATATATATATATATATTTATAGCACCACCTACAACAATAACAATACTACTAATAATAATAGTTATCATTAGGTTTTGGGGAGGTTGTTTGTTTGTTTTTTGACCACTGATTGATTAATGAATCATGGAAAAATAATAAATAATAAATAAGTTAAGACAGGAACTTTTTGGCTTGCTGCTCCCTTAAATGAACTGTTTGAGAAATACAATCAGACCGTTCTATTCAGAACATAAAATAAATTATTTTACAGTAAATGAAAACATTGTGTCGTGCTGCCTATTAACAACAAAACGCTGGTAATATTCTCTGTATCAGAAAATAACCTGTAGTGTTAATTTATTATGATATTTTCATTTACCTGCCCCATACATCATGTAACAAACTGTGGTTGGTCGCTTTATGTGTCCTTCAGACGGTCACTTCCTGTCCATGTGAGTGAGTGAGACACTTAATTCATGTGAAGCAGGCACAAACCTAAACTATATTTAAAGTAGCAGAGCTGCTGTCACACTGTTGAAAAATGTAGTTAAGTTAGTAACTTAGCTACTTTTAGTTAGGTACTCCCCAACACTGTATGTCGGATATATTTACATGTAAAAAATGTAAAATAATCACTCAGAGAGAATGTTAGAAGAGACAGAATGTCTTATTTTTTTTCTGTCATACTGAATGTGCTGCTGCTCGCTCTCTCTCCCTCCCTCTCTCTCTCTGTATCTCCCGCTCTCCCTCTCTTATATATATATATATATATATATATATATATATATATATATATATATATATATATATATATATATATTTATATATATATATATATATATATATATATATATATATATACATATATATATATATATATATATATATATATATATATATATATATATATATATATATATATATATATATATATATATATATATATATATACATATATACATATATATATATATATTTTTTTTTTTTTTATTGTTTCATCAAATTATTGCTAGGGATAATTCAGGAGATTGGTAGGGACATGTCTGTTGCATCCATAATAAATTTGTTGCCCCTGGAACTGTCGCTCACTCACTTCACCATTCTGTGTAAACTCTAGAGACTCTGTGTGTGAAAATATCAGGAGATCAGTAGTTTCTGAAATACTCAACTAGCCTATCAGGCTCAAACAACCATACCATGGTAAAATTCACAAAGATCATCTTTTTTCCCCATTTCGATGGTTAATGTGAACATTACCCGAAGATCTTGACCTGTATCTGCATGATTTTATGTGTGTGCTGCTGCCACATGATTGGATGATTGTATAACTGCATAAATGAGCAGGTGTACAGGTGTTCCTATTAAAGTATGTTGAGTATATATTCATTGTTAGCAGACAGAAAATGTCTATGTATACTGTAATGCATTTTAATGTGTTCTTACAGTCATTGGATTGATGGGATTATGTAATGTATCAATTCATTATTTTAGAAACTGCCCCAGTTCAATTTAAGGTATACGGTTAGTTGCTGAACTGCCTGAAAACAACAGGATTGACTACTAGCATATACACTATATGGTCAAAAGTATGTGGTCACCTGACCACCCCACCCATATTTGAGCATTCCCTAACAGTTGCAACAATGTTGCAGGCACAATTGTCTTTGTATGCTGTTGAATTTCTAAGCAGCCTGGGTCAAACATGTTCCAGTGTCATATCAAAAAAGTTATGTTAAATATGTATTTTATAATATCATACAGAAACATGGATTTCACAATAGCTATGGTATTGATTCAGGATTACATTGAAGGTCAGCAACTTGAAGCAGGGAATGGCCACTCTCACCCAATTGCACTGTTGGTCAAATTCAACATCAGTTTAAATTAACCATGCCCATATCACCACTCCTATTTGAATAAGATAAAAATGTAATTAATACCTTCAAGTCATGCTTTATAACATGACAAAAAAATAGGTATGCTTGTACTCTTTTGTAGTTTCACATAACCATAAAGTGATAAATGGTACTAATGGTAATGAGTGCTTCAAATTGTAGATTGAGAGAAAAGCCATTTAACCATCGGTTTCTGATGTTGCCATGACACCTATTGTAATACTCAGAATCTTTGTCACATCCAAGCCAATCAGAAATGTTGAGAACCAAATAATCATGACAAGTATTTTCATAATGTGGAAAGTGGCAATATTGCTTAGCCAGCGGTTTTGGGTAGGGTTTCTCATTTAATCTACAATATATAAGCCTCATCACATGCCAGCCAAGATATGTCAATTCCCACTTAAAATATTTTCAGTGCCAAAAGTCTGCACTTTTTTATTTTTTTTTAATTGACAGTTTGTGACTTCTTATCTTCTCTTCATTTTGTCAAATTTTGTTCGGTAAGTATAGAATTCAATATATGCAAACTGCCCAGTAACAAAACTGTGCATATTGTGTATTGTATTGCTACAACACTGCTTGTTATTTGCTTTAATAAGGAGTCAGCTCCCTTCGGCCGCAAGAGAATTAATGAGGTTGGGCACTGATGTTTGGTGATAAGGCCAGTGTTATGCCCTCGCCAGCTGATGGCACTGCGGTGCGGCTTCTGAGTGTGCGGCTTCTGAGTGTGCACGTGCACGTGACTGAACTGTGTGAAATGGACACGCGCCTTTTGTTTTGATTCGTTCTCTTCCTGTTCAGGTATTGGCTTATGTTCGAGGGTATGTCTTTATTTGCCCCAGGTGTCGATGCTTTAGTTTGATTGTTATTTAAACTACTCGTGTTGCCGTGCATTTCGCACAGTATTATCCATATATTTGAATGTAATAGTGAATGCGTTCCGCATGCTAAGCTGTCTTATTTCCATGTCTTGCTCTTGTGCCATGCCTAGAATTCAGTCTTATGTTTAACCCAGTTAATATTATTCAGTATAGATAGCGCTCCCTGTGTTTTGTCTGCTTGTTTATAAATAAAGATGTTGATCTGCACCTGCTTTTTCAATACCTCCTGTATCGTAACACCCTGACTCAAAGTTGGCATTAGACTTAGAGTTGAGGAGGTCAGCCCTTTTAAGGCTATGCCGTAGCATCTCAGTTGCTGACACTGCACATTATTATATACAGTTTTTTTGTTTTTCTTCATTTTAAACAATTCTACTTGTGTATTTTCGGTCACTGTCTAGTTGAATTACCCAAATTTATATAAAGTTTCAGGCATTGTTACCCTAACGTTTACTATATATACTATATATGTGACTTACAGCCTAAATTGTCTATCACTGAGAGAAAAAGATATTTGGCACAGTAGGCATAACCTAAGTCTAAAAATATTGTGTGTAAGGCACTAAATTACACCAGAAGTGGACTGTGCTCAAAAGGACATGGTAAATAATCTGGATATGCCTGAAGAAAAGAATTTCACTGTGCTGTAATGTATGTGAGAAATATAGACTTCCTTTTACACTTAAATATGTTTTAATATCTGGTGTGTGGCTTGAGTTTCTCTTAAGCAATTAAAGAATTTCACTCAAAGCCCATGTACAGTTTAAAAATGAATGGGTACAGGACCTGCACATCTATATGATCTGTGATAACACAATCATCAGTCAGAGTGCTTTCATTTAGCTCTACTGTGTTACTGACATTTCAAAATAAGTACATTATCTTTTAACTTTGATCAACACAAGAAATATGTAAAATAACATCCATTGTTTTGTTTTTTGTTTTTTTTACAACAGCATCGGTGCTGTTGTTTCACTTTATAGCAACACTACCATAATGACTCAAAACATTCAGTTTGTATGCAAATTTCTCAACTAGCTAGGCTGGCTAATGTACATATTTATGTACACATTCCAATATATGTATATTTTGTATAACAATCCTCAAATACGGTAGTGGAAATGTAGTAATGGTTGTGTGGTTGCAGAATGTGACCCACATAGTCATCCAGTGATAGTGTGCATGAATAGTGAGCATGCTAAAAGAAGAGAGTGAGAGAGAAATATATGAGGTGGTATGAGGATGGAAATATATATGTCCATGGACTGTGTAAAATGTGAGATATGGTCAAAAGAATAAAACACAAAGACAGGTTGAGAAGCTGCACTGAACATTGACCATCTCACAGCTTATACCTACTGATGTGTAAAGGGTCATGTGATGTCATCAGCACAGAGATGCATTGTCTGCTGAATAATATGAGCCCCTCCATAAAAACTGCAGCGAAATTGTGAAATGAGGATGCATTGTCTGTTGAATAATATGGGTCCCTCCATAAAAACTGCAGCCAAATTGTGAAATGAGGATAAAATTCCAGAAAAAGGGAATTTTGAAGAACAAGCCCAACCTTATACTGACATTACCATCAGACGATGACATATTGGTAAAAAAAAAAAAAAAGATAACAGCTCCACTAAAGCATGAGTATGAGACATCACATGTGAAGTTTCAATGGATTTGGACCCATATTCTATAAAGAGGACAATATTTTTCTTCTGGTAATATTGGAATTATAATGTATTACAATTAATAAGCTATTCATAAAGCTATTCAGGTAGAGCATGTGTATTGGCAGATGTACTAAATCATCTTGTCACCTCACGGAGGTAAGGACAGATGCAGATGCAGAATCTAAGTTTAAACGTTTTTAAAGAAGTACAAACAAAATATAAAACAAGACTTACAAGAACCAGGACTAGAATGACATGAGACAGAAGGATAAACCAAAACAATGCAAGACAACCCATGTAGTGCTGAGCGTGACTATTTATAAATACGTGCTAATGAGCCAAACGTGAATCAGGTGAACTAGGTGCAGTGGCTGATGGTAATCGTATTTTTAGTCCTTTTCCACCATTTACGTGACACATCTAACAAATCAGTGTAAGTGTAACAAAACTAAAGCCATATTTGCACCAATATAAGACATTTTATTGGCTCTAAATGGCACAAACAAACACAAAGTCAGTGATCACACCAGTCTTGTAAATCAGAATGGGTGGTTTGTTACAACAGTCTCTGCCTAGTATTTTGGGCATTAAAAGAGAGACTCCAATTATAGGCCCTAAAAGCTTCAGTTTAAGCTTGAGCAATAATTTAAGCTGCAAAGGGAACAGGAACAATGGTTTGGTAAAGCATACAACAACGTGAGCTTTCATCAATGACAACTTCATCATGGAATTCAATATATACAACAGTTTCATTTCTCTAGATGATGGTACAGATACATTTGGGAAAACTTTTGTATATGAAATGCAGCAGTATGCATCACTTTCCTGTCTATGCTTTGACAAACACAGCAAAGTATACTCATCTCATCAGCCCCAGTAAGGCCATAATTTTCAGTTTCTGCACAGATAAATACATTTAAACGTGTCACAGAACTGTGTATTGCATCTACTACTAAACTTCGAGAGAGAATGTTTTGTTCAAAAAGTTATCATTGCTTTTGTTATCAAACATGACATCTTTGATAATTGTGTCAGATGGCAAGGCAATGAATGACTGAGGGATTTGCTGATTCAGCCACAAGAGCATTAGTGTGGTCAGGCACCAATGTCAGGTGAGGAGGCATTCCAATTCATCTTATAGGTGTTCAGTGGTGTGGAAGTCAGGGACCTGTGCAGGCCACTCAAGTTCTTTCACTCCAACCTTGGCAAGCCATGTCTTTATGAACCTTCATGGACCTCAATTTATGCACAGAGTCATTTTCATGCTGGAACACGTTTGGGCAACTGTTTGGGGAAAGCCCACATGAGGTTTTTTTCATCCAAATGAGGCAAACAGTAAAGTAATTACAGCACTTATTAAGTGTATGGTGGAATAAAAAAATCTGTATCTGCATCTGTAGAAAATTACATAATGTGACTTCCCCTATCCCCTATCTATGTACAGCTTGAGTACGACCCTCAACTCACAAAAAAATCTGATAACTGAGCAGCATTTCTTGGTTGTCTATTTTGATATGGACTCCATTTCCCACAACACACTATTAAAAACACCACCACATGTTTAGTCATATGGTTCATATCCACCGCCAGATTCTCCAAAATTCTATACTGCACACATATGAACAATTAGCCTATCAATTAGCCTATCATAGCAAGATTACCAAAGTGATTTGGTTGTGAATCAATAATAATAATAAAATAATAATAATAATAATAATAATAATAATAATAATAATAATAATAATAATAATAATATTCTTACTGGGGTGTTCCCTGCCTATGGACAAATGAGACAAAGCTCAGCATTACCAGGATGATTGGAAGAGAAGAGTATGGAGACAGGAGGGAATTGCTCATGGTTCGAAGAATACCATTTCATCTTATAGTGTGGGCATGCATGGTCACCAGTGGAATTGGTTCTCACATAAGAAACATGTTGTAATTCCTAAACCATTCATCCATTTTGGATGTAAATACCCTTAAATTAAAGCTAAACTTCTGAGGGCCACTTATATATTCTCAAATCCAGTTTACTGTGGTAGACAGCTAAAATAATATTTATGTTATTAATATTAGCAGCATATGAGAGCACATGAGTAACCCATTGAAGATGTGGGTATTTGGTGTGATGAGTAATACTGAAATACTGTATTTGGGCTTTCAATCTGCTGTGTTTCAAAGTGCTGTGTATGGTGCAAAAACACATCTAATGCTCCCCTGGTAGCATCGTGCTCATTCTTGTCAAAATTTAATGGACAATGGATGGAGTAACATACAGAGGATATTACAAGAGAACATGCATCAGTCTAAAGAAACACTAAAACTTTCAGCAGGACAATAGTCCCAAACACAAAGCCAAAGCAACAAGTAGCTTTAAAAAAGATGAATAATGGGCAAGTGTAAAGACCGGCGCGACTTTGACAAGGGCCAAATTCTGATGACCAAACGACTTGGTCAGAGCATCTCCAAAACGGCAGGTCTTCTGAAATGTTCCCAGTATGCAGTGGTTAATAACTACCAAAAGTGGTCCAAGGAAGGATAACCATCGACAGGGTCATGGGAGCACAAGGGTCATTGATGTGTGTGGTGAGCAAAGACTAACCCGTCTGGCCCGATCACACAGAAGAGATACTGTAGCACAAATTGCTGAAAAATGTATTTGCTGGATATGATAGGAAGGTGTCAGAATACACTGTGCATCACAGTTTGCTGAGTAAGAGACTGCAGATCATTCAGAGCACCCATGCTGACTCCTGTCCAACGCCGAAATCACTTACAATGGGCACATGAGCATTAAAACTAGACCATGAGGCAATGGAAGAAGGTGGCCTAGTCTGATGAATCCTGTTTTCTTTTACATCACATGGAGAGCCAGGTGTGGGTGCTTCGCATGTGCATCACTGTCCTGGGGAAGAAATGGCACCAGGATGCACTATGGGAAGAAGGCAAGTTGGTGGAGGAAGTGTGATGTTCTGCTAGAAAACCTTGGATCCTGCCATTCATGTGTGTTACTTTGACACATATCACCTACTCAAACATTGTTGCAGACTAACTACACCCCTTCATAGCAACACAATATTAGGCAGGAGGTTTTAATGTTATCGTTGAGATAACATTTATATATGTTTTGCTGCTTTGTTCTGAAAACCAAATGTGATTCTAAATGTTATTAGTAATGTTGCATTAGAATTATTATTGTATTGTGTTGTGTAGTTGTGCTGTGTGATCAAATGTGTAGCTTAAAGTACAATGTCAACCATGTTATTACTACATGCAGTTAAATAGCAGGGGAGCGCAATTGTGTATGTGACACATGAAGCATGCTTCTGGCCCTGAATACAGAGCAGCTAGTCTGCACACTTACCCTGCCAATGAGACATGCTATACTTTTATTGGCCTCCACACACACAGAGTCCGCACAGGTCCTAAAGGCTACTGATTCACCCTCCCTTCATGCTTCCTTTGCAACTGCAGTCAGCAGAATTGGATATGCTTTAAATGAAGCCTATTAGGAACTGACATGCACTGACTGTAAGAAAGTAGTGACTGCTGGAGAAATAATCCAGATTCAGTTATAAGCAGTTCATCAGCATTTACAGTCATCACATTTAATATTGCATTTAAACACCTGTCTTGGCCAGTCATAATGCAATATACACTCAGCAGCCAGTTTAATAGGAATACCGGTACATTGAGTGACAGTTCTACCTACCTGCCCATGCGCAGCAATTTGAAAAAATGTGGTTGGTTGACTTTACCTGTCTTGGAGGAAGCACAAGCTAGTTTTTAGCTCTGATGTAACATTTTGAGACCTTCCTAGTGATAATATTTTGTTGCTAGCAGCTTGTGAAAGAACATGACTGTTAAAATTATAGAGTCGGCTACTTGGGAGAATGTTGTAGCATAATGTTAGATATGCGGGTGGCACGTCAAACCAATATCTGACCAAGCAATTAGTTAGAACAATACACTATAAACACAGTGGAAAAAACTAAAATATCATTGGAAAGTCTGTGCTGCAGTGGAGAGGAAATGTGGTAAATAAAATCACCTCGTGATTTGATCGGGCATAAAATACATTTGTGGTAAAATAACGCGCTACTAATAGTGTACAATGACATTTTAACCTCTACTTTTTCTCCTCCAGCACGTCATCGGCTATTACATATGCTCAGAGTATAGCTATCTTTTTAGTTGTTTTCAAACAGAAACGAGGATGATCACGACTGGCTAATCCTGTTTCTTACCATAGCCAATACATTGTGATAAACAAACTATGGTTTGAGTATTTAACACTTGGTTTAAATATGGAATCAATGAAGAGTTCGTTATAGCGTAATTACTGCATGTATGTTATGTTATGTTATGGTATGTTATGTTATGCACATACACCCACAAACAAGCATAAAAACTAGAATTAAATATTTTATCGAGGGTTCAAACAAACAAACAAAAACCACGAACATAAACAGTAAGTATGGGAGAGAGTAACTAATACCATCCTTTCCACCCTGAGGAAGCTTGTCTCCCTTTATTTACACTTGCGTTGGGGTCTATTTTTTGAGATATTTCTATCTTGACCACCGGTGACACAGAGTTATATCGTTTGGGGTATCCATTATGGTCAACTTGCTCTTATAGGCTAATTATACCTAAGGTGATATAAGCACCGGACCTTTTTTCAAATCTTAATTGTTGGGTGAAAACAGTTATACTGATGTGACTCAATTATAGTCTAGGCTTTCCAGGAAGACTCGTGGACACACTGGAACAGTATTTTTATTTTCACTAACTCAATAATGCCAATGATTTTTCTCTTTTTAAAAAACTGTAGATTTAATATATACTCACTACATGAAGAGATAACCGTTATTATCTGTTGATAACCAATTGATAACCAAAGGTTTTTTTTCCTCTCACGTTTACACAATAACACATTTCTCACATAATTAATATTTCAGTGTTGTGATATGTTAATGCATAGTGTAATCCTTGTGCATTTATGTAGTTGTATAAAATGTATATTTATTTTTTGGAACATAGGACAAATAAAGTAATATATCGAATATCCAACCAGCCTAAGACATAGGGGGATTCATTAAGTCGTCAGTGCATGCTTTCCTAAAATGTGCACCTTATGAAACCTGGAATAGAAGAATGGTATTGCTCTGTGCTCATGTCTCTTATGCCACCTACTGGACAGCATTATAAGCTTTCTCTGACATTGCTTCCACAAGAGAGTTTGCCACAAATCTTGGTTGAGGGGCCTCATTTGTGAAATGTTCGTACGATCAGATTAGATCTTAAAATCCGTGGATTTGTTCTTCTATTTAAAGTGACGCGCAAATAAGAGATTTTTAATAATAAACCTGGCTTGAAAGTGTACAGGTACGCAAAGTGAAACGTTTGTGTACGAACAAGCCTAATATAGCCTAGTAATGTTGTAGTATTAAATAGTTAAACGTGAAATGGAGAATACATGCACGTTTGTAGGTAACAATAAAATAAATAAACAAATAAATAAATAAATAAATAAATAGCCTATTACAGGTACAGAAGGTGTCCCCTTGAGGGCAAAAAAATACCTTTCTGAAGTTGTAGATAGATAGATAGATAGATAGATATTTTTAATTTTTTATTTTATTTAATTAATTCTTAAAATAGTTGTAAATACTTATTGTAATTAATTAATTAACATTTTATTAGTATTTATGTGCTATTGTTTTTTTTTTATCATACTTTTCTCTGTGATACGCCAAACAAAACGTATTATTAATATCTTAACGCCTCACTGGTCTGCTATTGTTAATTACTGATTAGGACAAAAAATATAAGCTATTTTGCATAACGCGCTCTCCTTTCTGTATCATGTGCCTTTGACGAGGTCCTCTAAACCTGGTACTTTACGATTCAGATTTCTGCTTCTTTTTTTTTCTTTTTCATCCAGTGATAGACTTCACTTGCCATTTAAAAAGAAATTACCATGACTAATTAATTAACCTTGCCATTTGTGTTGCTTGCTCATGGCGAGTCGATGCGTTTGTTCATGAGTGCATGATTTTAAGATCATTTACAATTAATAAACAGTCTACAGTTAAGATAGGGACATGTTTTCGTGCGTATGGACGTGTTTATAAATGAAGCTCCAGGATCACAATCAGTGTGCAGAATTAATGCCCAGCATGACTTTTCTATACTGGTTAAAAAAATAAAATAAAAAATGTATCATTATAAACGTAAAATAAAAATTAAAAATACAAAATAAAGCAGTTCACATTCTAGTAACGCACAAAAGAAAAGACAAACAAAATAAATAATGGAAGGTGCAAAGAGGAACGTAATGAAAGTAAATATGCTTTCTTACTGAAAATCGAGGAAGAATGACAAAACATAACTCCCAGTGGTCAGTGGTAGGTCCACACTTGCATACCTTATTCTTGTATACATACCTTTTGTTTCAATGTGGTTTATTAATCAGTCATAGAGGTTACTAAATTACATGATTTAAGAAAACCAACTGAATTATAAGACAGGAGTTATGGGGGTGAAGGAAAGTTAAAGGCACATATGAATATTCCCACCTCAAAAACAGGCCAAGATAAAATTGTTGAGTGTATTATATTATGATCAGGATGCTGTAAAAATCATGCACCCTGACAATAATTAAGCAGAGGGCATTCTGACTTCCTGCGGTTAGGGAAGAGACTCTTTAAAAGGTTTGCCTCTTGTAAACAACATCAGAGGAAGCTCATTCAGAAGGACCTGCATCTTTCATATGGCGCTTAATACTTATTCCCTGACTGTTAAAACTTCTCTCTGCACAGTAAAAAAAAAAAAAAAAGGCGTGCACCACACCATGCAGTAAAGAAATCGCAATAAAACCGCCTATGCTGGAGCTACATAAGAGCCTGGACTTTAACTCTAATTCCTCTAAGTCCTTCAGCAGCCCCTGAATGTCATAGAGTATGTCTGAAATTTTAAAAGGTATTTACAATTCAGTCAGTGTAATGAGGTTCAGTCCTTACAAAACTGGTACCAATGATTAGAAATCTATAGTGTACACCTTATAATAGGTATATGTATAAGTCCCTGGTTTTTACTATAGTATTTATGTAAGATGTTCCTTGGACATGACCTAATCTTAATGAACGGTGATGTTCACCAATAAATTATGTTTAATGGGTTGATTGCTGAAAATGTTTTTGTTCCTCCTCAAGCTGACGCCTCTCAGGCCAAATCTTCATGTGCCACCCTGTAGCTGTCCAGTCTGTTTTGGGTGAGCAAGCCATTAACTGGGTGCAGACATCAAAAGTGAGCTAATAAGTGAAGCAGACCCCAGATCTTTCACACGGTTCTGGAGACCCTGGGAGGTCAACAGAGAGAGCGATGCTTGCTGCAGGAGTGGTTTTTATAGACAGGTACTGTAATCCGAGAGCCATGGTGCTGCTTGCCACGTTGTTTCCCCACTGTCTTTACAGACATGCAGCTGCCCATAACCCATGTCTGCCTTCAGGCTTGAGAGCCCACCACCCTCTGCTCCTGACCTCCCTTATGCTGCAGCCCTCCGACTGAAGAAATGATGTAGATACCCATTTGCCACCAACATGGTGTTGGTGCAGGTGCTTAAACTAGTGCTAGTTTAGGGAAGAAAGAACCCTTGTTAACACACGATCCTCATTTCCACTGGATTAAGAACCAAACATTATGTAATCAGATGTGACAGTTTGTTAATGAACAGTAGAAAAACAGTGACAACAAAAAAGTTGCCTTTTTAAGACAGCATTTACAAAAATTCAACTTCATAATTCATATCTAGTAACCATTTCTTAAACCATAATTCAAGAAAATCAACAGAAAGACACAATATTGTATCTAAGATATCAGAAATTATGTGAGGGAAGACAACCATGTTTTATGGAAGGACTGGTGCCATTGTGGGTTAATCTTTACCTAACTACACTCGCAAAGACACAAAACACTCATGTTACTGCACAAGATGGAAGACTTCAGCTGAGATATTTCATCCAATGAGTAATATAAATATGACATAATGTCAGTCATCAGTCTTGATTTGCGAAGGTACATGTCTTTAAAAATTCTCGAGTTACAGGCTATATAATGTGTACTTATATAATATTACTTATATATAATATAATGTGAAATTATATACAAAATAACATGCAAACCAAGATCCAATGAAAATATCAACAGCGAATAAAACCTTAGGTCCTTATTTGTAGTAGTTTATATGTATTTGCCTTCCTAGCAGTGGCTAACTGTCTGGCCACCTTTCAATAGCAAATGAAGTACAATAAACTGAAACAGTATGTACCGAAATATCAGCTATACCAAAACTTTTCATTCAAAAATGTCCAAAAATGTAAAGCAAAAAGGAACTGAGATATACTGAAATAATTTTTAAACATGTACCAAGGTTTTATAGTAATAAAGAAATGAATATTTTATAGGATACAGACTACAGGAAATCATGTACATTGTAATTCGGAGTGCACAAGCAGGCAACTACATGAACTGTCATTTATTAACATGTCTTAATGTGCAAGTTAATTTAGTTAAGTTTGCAATCACTGCAATCACAATCTACATTCCACCCTAACTTGTTCAGCTGTTTCCATCACTTTATAGTCCTTGAGAGTCTTTAAATAACATTTCTTTAAAAATGTATTGTTGTATATTCAGAGTATGCGCTATTCTTTTGCTAATACCTGTATTCTGGGACATGTCTCTATTAGAATCCTTTTTAACAAGAAAATAATGTGCTTGTGTGACAGAAAGTTGTGGTCTACTTTTCTATTCTTGTCATATAATTTGCATATTGTTTATCTTTTAAGGAAAATTATCAATCATGGTATCATTCTCTGGTTCACAGTATAGTTAACTGTGTAGCTTAAACAATTATTAAGGATAATCCTATTACACACATTATTATTGTGTGGATTATGTTGTTCCTTTTGTAATGACCATCATTGTGTGATTTATTATTTCACTGTGCTCTTTTTTATTCAAAGGCCATGAAGTTGTCTGCCTGTCAATACTAACTGTTGGGGCAATAAGTATGGGTGAATGACATTCAGGTTGAGACCCACCCCCTCATGTCTCCAGCTGTAAGGTCGCCATTTTGTCTTCCTCTTGGAGCAGGGCCTATAAATCATGGGTCTCCCAATATCCCTCCTCCCTGCTTTCTCCTCCCCATGCTTTCAATTAATCTGAATGATTTCTACAGAAAATCCAATGGGCCAATCAATTCACCTGCACATTTCAATACAACGCCTGATCTGTCCACAGCTTCTGTGTGCCTCCATTGCTCTTGTAAAAACATTATTAATTGCTGCTCCACCATGCCATTCATCTCTGCCAGCCTAAGCACCAGGCTCTGTGTAACCCAGGAGTGTAATAACACTGTGAATGCCTGCTCATAATTCTCATATCCTTTCCAGCCTATTAAAAAGCAGCAGCTTCTCAAGCTTCACAAAACTGACACTGGGACTGGATGGGGGCTGGTAGTGTTGTATCCATTCATTGCTGATTACTCTTCTAGCAGATGAAAATCAGTTGAATACTGAAGTGTTCCAGAGTACTCATACTGGTACAATAACTAACTGGACATCCCTATTTACAGTCATTTACATCTATGGATTAAGGTCTGACACAACAGATCTAAAATTACTTAATGATTCAACATATTCAATGCATCACCCCTTCTCTCTCTTTCTCTTTCTCTCTCTCTCTCTCTCTCTCTCTCTCTCTTTCCTGTTTCTTAAAATCAAGAAATTGACAGTCGACATCCTCAAAATACTTAACCCAGGAAGGTAAGCAAGGCTTCAGACTTCAGGCTTCAGGCACATACAGAGAGACTGGCACAACATTGAACATTGAATTGCTTTTTATTTTTTTATTTTTTTAGTTTAACATGTTATGAATAAGCTATGAAATGGGTGGGTCTGAAAATTCTTTAAGGTCTTTAAGCTCCATAAATAAAAATGTCCCCAAAACAAGGAAGAAACCCTGGGGTGTTGCTAAAGCCAATTATTCTAAATTGTCTGAGTCTAGCCCTAGCCTATTTAACCTGCCAAAAGGCACCTCTGCTGCAAAGTGTAACTTTAGCTGGGTTCATATTTGCACTAATGGGGGAGAGTGGACAGTTATCCTTCCTGTTGGTTATCATAACTCATTCACTCTTTGATCTACAAAATAACTGATTCTGATTCCCCCAGGAGTATCCCAGTACCCCAGACCGTCCAACAACCACTAATGTTATAACTAAAGCCTCAGATATTTATTAACCCTAGACAAACTTCAGTTAAAGACTTGACCCTAGAACAGCAGTGAAGGTACTTCTATGAGGAACTGTCATAAGTGGTCAGTAGGCAAGTATGTATGTGACTGTGTAACTGACACCTGCTCTCTGTTCCCCTCCCCCCAGGCACACACTACAACACCCCACCAACCTCTATGTCTTTTGGGTCCCCATTATACATTTATTGGTGACTGCATTTCACTTGCAAAGGGGCAACTGAAGGCAATTTACAAGGTCCAGACTGGTTCCCCTTCTGCCACCGGCACTTGTGAGTTAGCTGGAAAACTGTGTAAACACATTAATATTTTGTTGTGTAATTCTGTGCAAAAGAACGCAATTTTTTTTATGTGAAATGTGATGCTAAAAACATTTATCAAAGCAATTCTGACATATTAACAATTAACCCAGCTCCATCTCACCATAAGGGATACATTATTATTATTATTATTATTATTATTATTATTATTGTTGTTGTTGTTGTTGTTGTTGTTGTTGTTGGTGGTGGTGGTGGTGGTGGTGGTGGTGGTGGTGGTCATGGTGGTTAGTAATAGTCCACAGTATGGCACAAAATATATACAATTAAATGTTAGTGTCATTAGTGTCATTAAAATGTGATTATATATGATGGTAAAAAATATTTTCACATAAAATACAGGTTACCTATATAATTAAACAATTGAATATGATTGATCAATCATATTCAATAAGGAAAATTTTATGTATGCAATTAGCAATGCACAATAGATAATAGAGGACTGCTTGCATTTGCTTGCTAATGTAGGTTCCAGAAGTATGTATTTAAACTTTTTTTTGCCATGCTTTATGCACCAAAAATAGTTCAATTTGCTATTCAGTTTTTTTTTCTTTCTTTCTTTTTCTTTTTTATTAAAGTGTTACTGAAATGGGGGGGGGGTCTCCCTCAAAGTCTAACATTTGTCTACTTCTCAGAAACTAAATAAAGTTCCCTGAATTAAGTTCTTAGCGAATAGCAACTTGTTCCATATTGGTTTAAATTTGTTTTATCGTCATGTACTTACAAACCAGCAAAAAGGCAGGAGGCTTTTAGTAGTGTTCAGTTATGCTTCCAAATAAAGTACCAAATGAATACTTTCTTCAGCTCCAGTTCTATTCTTATATTGTCTGTTCTATTTATATTTCACCTATATTGGGGATCCAATTAGAAAAGTGTTTTACTTCAATACCATTTCCAATGAAATATAAGTTTAGATTTGTATGGTGCAAAATTTATTCTAAAATATTATAAGTATTAAGTAAAAGAAGTATAAAAGAATAGACCACAAAGACACATAATGTGCATTCAATAAAACAAAATATTTAGTTTACAACTTAATTCTAAACTGATTTTTTTAACGAGTGCCATATTAACACCACTGGGGTTTTTTTTATGTTATTTCATGCATAATTTTTAAACCTCCAGACACATATGGCGCAATGAATTTTAATTTCAAACGAAACCTATCTGTATATTTGATCCTTGAGAAGAAGTCCAGATTTTCTGGAACAACATTAGAGCACAATCATTACATAAATGAGAAAAGCACAAGAATGACACGCCATGTGCCTTGTAACCCTGCTGCATAAAGATCTCTCTCTCAATTAAAAGCTGTGTTTAATCATAGCATATTCAATTATGTCTCATTACTTGAGAAGAGAATAGAGTGAAGTATAGAGAAATAACAGCACGTTATTGTGATTGTGGTCCACATGGTCTACATAAAAATGTGTTACATTTAAATGTGCTATGAAGAGGTAAGCAAACTATAAATATACTATACTACGTGTATATATACCATAATAATGAAGATTCCCAGGTTAATGGTGTGGAAATGTTCACAGTGAATACATTAGAATGACGACCAATGACCATACAGAATGTACAAAAAGCTAAGACTTTATTGCAAATTAATTTTACAAGTAAATGGTCTGTACTAATATCTCAAATTGGGAGGGGGAAGGGGTGTTATCCTTCCTGTTGGTTATTACTCATTCACTTTCTAACCTATAAAATAACTGCATCACAGCTTATTCTAATGACAAACATTATATTTAAGGAAAGGAAATGGAAAAGTGTCAGTACTCCCACTAGCCCACCATAGCTGTGATTTAACTACTTTAACTTAATTTAACTACTGGATTAAGCAAATGGGTCAAATTTTTATTTAGTAACTAGTTTTTCCCTTCATTAAAAATCTATTACACACATACCAGACCATTCAAAGACTCTATTCAAATAGTTTATGTAAGCTGTGTAACCAGGTGAAAAATCAGTTGCCTTTCTGTGAGATTTGTTTTGTTAATTGCGTTAACATTGTGGGATACAGAACTGCTACACCAAGAAACATTACAGAGATAAACAAGATCTAAGAGTGTGAACAGTCTACAGGTTTATTTGATTTAACCTGTGCTATCTTAATGTCAGCAGTCGGAAAATATCACATATTATGGCTATTTTACAATATAGCATAATAATATAATAGCCAACCTGTAGACCAAGTTTTTGTTTAGGTTTGATAAGTTATAAGTTGAGCTGAAAATATGGCTGAAATGAAATGAAAAGTTAAATATTATTCTGTAATATGCAGGATCTAAAAACTATTCTCCTTTTTCTGTTTAAAAATATGTACTATTAATAAGATTGATCAAAGATTGACTGATTGACATTTGTAGGTACCTTAACTTTAGTCCTTTTTTGTTAAGTTATGGAGATGTAAAATTTGGTGCATTAGCCTGTTGGCCCCTATTCAAACAGAGAAAGAATCTTGCTTGTTCCAGGTCTTTAAAGCATCATAATTTATTGCCCCTGTCATCTGTAAAACTTATCAAATGTACCGCCTGCTGAGAGTGCAGTTGCACACTGCCTAACACCGCCTATGAGTTGCATTTCAAGATTATAATAACATTTGAAATCCTTAGGCTAAATTGTAGGCTTACTCATAATGGATTTGTATATTAGTGATTCTTGTTAATATGGCTATTGGTTTTTTTTTTGGTTTTTTTTGCAAACAATTGATAGTATAGCATAGTGCAATCTATGACTATACTATACTATATTATACTATGCTATACATATACTATACTGTATACGTATAACATACTATACTGTGACTATGTCTAATCATTTCCTATTGCCTATATATGCAGTTCAATTACTCCTCTCATTGCTACCACATGCAAGCTAAATCAGCTCAACACAAGCTCAACACTTTTGATAAATGGTTAACTTCAACTACTGACTTCAAAGCATAATCTAATCTAGTAACAATAAATCATGTTTTATTTGTCCAGCTTCAGAAATTAAAATACACTGATGATGTGTTCTAAGTCCATTGCTGCATCCCAATTCACTCACTATTCATTCTACATAGTATCTGAGATTAGAATTAGTGTGTCCCATACTGTAGTATGTTGAAATGAGTATCCCAAAGGTAGACCCAGACACAGATGCTCTACAATTTTTGGTAGATTTACAAAGTGTGGGGACACCTTTTCAGCTAATATTGCCCAAAACTCCTCGCACAAGGGAGGAGGAGTTTTGTGACAGTTTGCAGGTATAAATTAATGTGGAAAAATAAATCAAGTGAATGGTAAAATAAATGATATAGTATACATTATGTAAAGAATATGTGACAACAGGCCGTTGAATTATCAGAAAATAATGCACACCCGAGGTTGTAATGCAATGTTACACTTTGGGTGTGCATTATTTTCTAATAATTCAATGGACCGGAGTCAATTATCCTACTTATAATACAGTTACAACACCTGAAGACATTGTTCAGATGTTTTATTTCAAGACATTTGTCAATTTTTTTTCCTTAAAACTCTCTTGTGTTTGGAAGTAATTTATTACGCATCCCATCTCAAGCCTCATTGAGAGAGAGAGAGAGAGAGAGAGAGAGAGAGAGAGAGAGAGAGAGAGATCACAGTTTTCTTTTTGTTGCATGCTGAAAATATACAAATAAAACAAACAAATAGATTAACTGGAGCTACTTTGGCTGTGCATTTACTGAAAAATAATTGCACACCTCTGAATGTCTGTCAGCCAATCAGAATCAAGAATACAACAATGCTGTGGTGTGTATATATAAGGAATCATGAATGAAGAAAACCTTAAATGCAACAAGGAGATTCTTTAAAGTGACAGTATGTGTAACTAGGCAACAATGTTCTCTTCCATTGAAAGTACTGGGACATACTAACATGTCAGGTTTTTTGCATGCTCCTTTGCTACATACTCAAATGTATGTACTTTTCTTAACAAAAAGAGTAGGCCTACATACTTCTAGTGCATAGTATAAGTAGGTGATTTGAGACACGGCACATGACATATTCTGCATTGATGCCTTTAGAAAATATACCACTAATGCAGCACTGCACTTTTATTTGCATCCTAAGCTAAGATGTAATAAAGAATAGAAAAAAATATAACTTTGAATTATGCCTTGGATTATTCAGAATTGGCTTATTAGAGGGTCAAGCATAAGTGTTTGAAATGTTTTGCGGTATGTTCACAAAATTGATGTCACAATATTCAGAACAGTTTGAATATCAATCAATATTAAAACATGCTGAGAACTGTAAACAATATGGCTGCCACATACGGATCAGTTCTAATGTTCTTGGATCTAAAGTTCTTAATTTACTTAAAAAGCTGTAACACATGATGGGTTTTTTTATGGGATTTTTTTTTTAGCTGCAATTTGGTGTGTTGCATCTGTATGCTAATCTGTAAAGGGATTTCTAAGAATTAGTTAAAAAAAAGAAAATGAAACCTTGACCTGCTTTGGCCAGTCAAATTTCAGCAGGCATTTAACAGGGTTCACACTGAGCTATCTTGAATGGAATATTCATCTATGGCTCTTTAGTGTCTTTTGCAGCTTGGCAAGAACTGGCCATTATGAGTGCTACATGAAAACAGTGATTGGACCAAGCAGATATTATTTATTACTGCTTACAGTTGTTTGAATGTTGCAGGAAGTGAAGCATTAGGCAAGCATTGGGGATTTGTAAATTACTGTAAATGCACTACATACTTTCATGTACACATACTATATATTGTCCACTTGGGACTATATTTAATTTCTTTGAGTGCATTTTTTAGGAAATCTAATTATCTAACAAATATGAGGGGCAATATAGCGAAAACTATTGCAATATTGGATTGGTTCAAGACCCTACCAAGAGGCCTATTTTTATGTACTTAATGTCAGCAACATTAAATTATTTTTAGACTATACCTTTCTTTTAATTCAGGTCTTTTTCACATTTTGTATCATATTTTGTATCACATATAATTAACTTAAGATATGTATGCTATACAATTATTATATTTTGATTTACCTTCCTCTGGTGAAATGGAGCAATGACAGCAGTGATATTTTTATTAGAAAAGCATAGAATACTGCACATTACATTGAATTGTATAATCATTGGATGTATCATAAAACAGTACTGTAGACCTTCAATCTATTTGTGTATATATACAAATAGTTAGGCTATAATTATTGCTTTTAAAAGTTGATTAATCTTCGGAACAGCCTTGATATTCTATTCTCCCTTTGATTTTTAATATTAAAAAAAAAATCAAATGTAGATATGTAAATTATGTATCCTTGTAACAACATTTTGTTACCTCCTCGAATATTTGGTGAATATTTAAACACATAATATTTAATGCTAACATTCAAGCAAATACAAAGCCCTTCATTAATTAACTTCATTAATTACTTAATATATAAATTATATATTATTATAATTATTAAGAAAATGCTTTGGTGACTACTTAAGGGCAGTGGTTTTGTGTCTTACTTTAGGAAAAGACATTGTATAGAATATAGACAGAATATAAAAATGAATAGAATAAAATGTACCTTTCTTTGTCACTGGACTGGTATACTCTAGAGCTGTGGTCACCAACCCTGTTCCTGGAGGTCTACCTTCCTGAACTTCTAGAACTTTTGCACTATCCATAATCATGCCTACCTGGCCATCTTATCTAATCTTGAACTACTTGGTCAGCTAAAACAGGTATGTTAGATTTTGGTTGGAGATTAAACCTGCATGAAGGTAGACCTCAGGGAAGAGGGTTGGTGACCAATGCACATCATTAGCACTGCACCTAATGAACACTCTTGTATCTTTAATTAGCCTTTATAGTAATAACTTCATGCAATTTTGCAGGTTAAAAACATACTAAATGTACAAAATATGTACCCTTGAGGGTAAAATAAAACTAAAATGAAATATGTTTTTGCAGCTTCCAGTACTATGGAAAAGAACTAAAGTACACAAAATCACCAATAAAAATATAGGTAGACATTTAAAATATAAATTATTTTTGACAAAATGTTATGCCGCTTATTAGAGATATTCGTGGACAGTTGAAAGTGCAATAATGCAGTACAATACATAGTGACTTTCAGTGGTTGAGTTTCAACATTTTATCCAAAATTAAATGAATGAATGACTGAATGAATGAATGAATGAATGAATGAATGAATGAATGAATAAGATATTACACATGCAAAGAGTAAGGCTTTGGGATTTTGTCTGTTGTACTGGGGAAATATATAATTTTTTTATTATTTGTGGGGTTCTTTTATTATTTAGTCATAATATCTTTCTGTTTTGTATGTTTGTTTGTTTGTTTTATACGAGCATTTTATATATATATATATATATATATATATATATATATATATATATATATATATATATATATATATATATATTTTAATAATAATAAGGAGAACAATTATCCTGTTGGAAAGTGGCTTACGTGTCAATTGTAAAGTATTGTTAGCGTTATGCGTATGTCGCTCCCTGCAGCCCCACACTCTGTACTGCAGGTATTCGAAACTCTTTTTTGCCAGGGGCGGGACTTCCGGCATCGTGACAAGTGTTTCTCGTGGAAAAGGGTGCATGTGCACGCGTTCCCGGCAATTTCACCCAATTAAAATGAGAGTTGTGAACAGTCCCGCCTTATATAATGATTCCAACCAACCACGAAACGCATTCTGCCTGTTCGCCGTCTCATTGGTCATTTCATAGACTCTTGACATGACGTTCAGCCAATCACAGCTAGAGACAGCGTCTATTTGTCCAATGGTGAATGAGGACGTGGTTCATAAGCTTATAAATGACAAGGTGACAGTTTTACACGGTGCTCATTGACTCTAGCTTCCAGTTTGTCTCCTGGCCATTGTGTATTATCTAGGTGAGTCAAACGTTGTGGGTGCTCGCTAGACGCATGGCCAAAGGGAAATCTCATCTATTGGCTTTGCTTTGGTGTTGTTGTTTTTTTTTTTTAATCAGCATGAATATCTCTGATGGTGCAGTTAAATTCTGTGTCTAGCTTGAGCGGTTAAAGACTACTTCAGCCATTCAATTGAGGCTAACCGGCTAGCTGTAAAACTCACTAAAGTCGTTGACCGTTGAATAGCTTTTAAATCTTTCATGTCAAATAAACAAGTGTTTTGCAGATCGTTTTACACATACAGGAGTTCAGTCGAGACCAAATAATTACCCTCTCATCCGATTTCTGTTAAATGTAACTGCTGGCTTCTTAGGCCTAGTGTCGAGTCCTGCCGCTTTAGAGGCACTAGATATAATGGACGAGCCAGGTTAAGGATCAAGGACAAAACCTCCTCTTCCGTTATTTCTTTAAGTACTTTATCTCACTTCATAATCTTAGTGGAAATCTCAATGTAAGTATCGATGACCTTCACTCTTCTCTGTCGGCGTCTTTGAGCGCCTGAATAACTGGCCATCTTGAGCTGTCCTAAGTAAGGATTGGACTTGTTGTTTAATATGCAATGGTGCTGTGATCTTATTTGTGTTTTATCTTTATTTTGTTCTCTCCCCTTTTAACTATATGATGATCAAACGGGTCTCTGAAGTATAAACAGGGCTTCTGTGATTTTTGTTCCAATCTTGGAAACCCCTGTCTATCCTTCAGAGACCCTTGAGGGTCACCAGATCCCACTTTGATAATCTGGATCGGGGGAGGGGTGAAAACTTCAAATCACAGCAACACTACATATTAAATACACATCTCACTATTCTGAAAGTTATTATGCTTGTAAGTAATGTCAACTGGATTGTAATGTTTCAATAGGAAAGATCCATGGAATGTTCTGAAACTTGAGGGCCAATGAATAGCTAATACATATTACATAGATTGCTTGTTTATTTTCAACCTGTACAAAAGGTAGCTGACATTTTCTTTTTTCTTTAAAGAAGTTAAAGATCCCTCTAGATTTTGTTTCCCTTCTGTAGTAATGTTCCATCACTTAAATATCAGTGTGTACCCCCTTGCATTCATGTCATCTGCATGAAAAGGGTCAATAACTGCTTACATGTGTCATTATCTTTTGATCCATTTTTTCCTTCTTTTTTGTTTGTAGCAGTGGATTTTAATAGTTGCAGTGACTAATTGTATCATATTGATCTGACTGCTTGGATAATGTTAATATATTAACACGTGTGGTTTAATTTGTCAGCTCTTTGACACTTGCTCAATGTTTGAGACTGTTAACTGTGGCAGTTAAGCAATTTCTGCATGCTGCTGCTATTTGTCCTCCTGGACCCTCATTTATCTTGGGCGATCCCATCACAAATGGACAGTGCTACACTAAGTACAGGTGTGAAAAGGGTCAGAAGTGTCTTAGACACTTATTGTGAGTAAATCACTTCCACTTATATGGCCACATAACATCTAATGGGTCCTGATACATCCAGTGACACCCAGGCTTGATGTATCTAATGAAGAAAAATAGCCAAGTAATGTGTGTCAATACTAATGTGCCAATAATTGTATTCTGGTACAGAGAAAGCAAATTACTAGTAACCCTTCACTATATGCTTGTATCACAAGCCAGAAAAATCTAACTTAATAATACAATTGCAGGGGCATATAGTAATGATCATTAAGTTGTATTTTATGAGCATAGTATAATCACAGAAGCGAGAATTGCATGCAAGTTGTGCATCCTGAGGGTTACTAAGTAAATCTGTTTATTATTCTCATTCTTCTTCTATATGTCCATTTATAGAAGATTAACAATTAATCTGGTCTGCACTTGTATATTGCTTTTTTTTTAACCTTAGCAGTTCTACAAAGCACTTTACACTGTAAATTCACTCATTCACACACCAATGGTAGCAGAGCTGTCATGCAAGGCGCTAGCTTGCCATCGAGAGCAACTTGGGGTTCAGTGTCTGTCCCAAGGACAAGGCACATGGAGTCACGTGGGCCAGGAATCGAACTGCCAACCCTACAATTAGTGTACAATCCGCTCTACCACCTGAGCCACAGCCACCCACCCAGCCTCCACCAACCCCCACCCTTCACACTTTAGTATGCAGAGCTGACATGATCTTCAGTGTCTCTGCCCCAGTCTTTGCATTGACGCATACTGTCTTTAACCAGATACTTTTAGCTTTCTGGTTTCTTTGCCATGGTTTAGCCACTTTTCTCTTTTTCTGTATACCTTGGTTCCATCACTGTTCTTGACCATTAAACAGCAGGTTGGGTAACGTGCCAATGTCTAACTTTTTTCTTCTTTTTTTTGTCACCTCTTCAGGCTTCAGACATGTACGCCTGTGCCAAGTTGGTTACTGTCTCTTCTGTGGTATGTATTCAGTGTAATTTTTAAAGAAACACCTCAATGTTTCATAATTTAAACTGTGTGCCTGTATTGAGGCTAGACTGGAGATTGTGTGTTCAATAAACTTAGCAATATACAAATTCTTAATTTTCAGTTGGAGAAACTGTGCTTTTAGTCTTTTACTCATTTTCAAAATGGTATATTCTCATGTGTATGGTCAAATGGATATATCTAATGAATATTTTAGAAACTATTGTTGCTTTTAACCAAAAGGTTGCACATAAACTCACTGTCCACTTTATTAGGAATACCTGCACATTCATGTAGATGTAGTTATCTAATCCTGCCAATTATGTGGCAGCAGTGCAATGCAAAGAATCATGCAGGTATAGGTCAGAGCTTCAGGTCATGTTCACATCATTCTGATGTTTGAATAAAAAAAAGTGACCGTGGCATGGATAATCACCAAGTCTTTTTGCTGTCTTCAAATGTCCGGTTTCAGTGAGTCTGTCCATGATGGCCTCAGATTCTTGTTCTTGGCTGACAGGAGTTGAACCTGAGGTGGTCTTCTGCTGTTGTAGCCCATCTACCTCAAGGTTTGATGTATTGTGCATTCTGAGATGCTTTTCAGCTTAACACAGTTGTAAAGAGTGATTGAGGTACTACAGACTTCCTGTCTGCTCAAACCAATCAGGTCATTTTCCCAAAATCTCTCAACAGGGTCTTTCAGCCTGCAGCCCCCCCCCTCCCTTTTATTATTTATTTATTTATTTATTTATTTATTTTTATATATATAAATCGCACCATTGTGTATAAGCTCTAGAGACTGGTGTGTGAGAGAATCCCAGGAGAACAGCAGTCAATGAAATACTCAAATCAGCTTGTCTGATACCAGTATCCATGCCATGATGAGTCAGAGGTCACACTTTTTCTTTATTCTGATGTTTGATGTGAACCTTAACTGTGAAGTTATTGGCATTTTATATATATATATATTATTATTTTTTTTAGCCTTGTGCTGCTGCCACATGATTGGCTGATTAGATAACTACGTGAATGTACAGGTGTTCCTAATAAAGTGGCTAGTGAGTGTATGAAAGCTCATTTTTGTCGTCATAAAAACCAAAAAGCTTTCAACACAAGAGACCGAAGAGTGTTGACCTGCGCAAGTCAGGTGATGCTTATGAAACGTATTAACTTCCATTAGGGTTCATAAAATCCCCAGTGAGGGAGACCATGTGGAAAGCAAACAACCAAAGGCCAGTTTCAGTCAAATTGTAGTTCACAAGTTGTTGGAAGGGTTGCAAAAAAGAAGCCCTTGCTGATGTCTACCCACAGAAAAGTTGGGGGTAATGTTGATTTCAAACAAGGAAGATCACTGATGGGTTATTGTTTTGGAGTTGTTTTGTAACTATTGGTCCAGGGCTCGTTTGATAACATTGTTCTGGCCTTTTGCATAGTTCACATTTTATACATTTTAATTAAGTGTAGACTGTCCACCTACTGGCATGTTTATGGAGGTTGTACCACTGTGCCACCCAGGTTCCAGAATATTTTAGTCCAAAATCTTCTTGTATGATCTTGTTACAAAGGCTGTGACCCCAAGCGTAAGAAAAGGTTGCATGTCAGGATGTCAGAGTTTTTGCAATGTCATCTGTCAACAGAATTTAACTTTTGGAAATCAGTGGCCTTAATACAGGTTCAAACCTAAAAAAATATATATATTTTTTTTTTTTTAAAAAACAAAAAAAAACTCGAAATTCTCGGACTGTTGAGCGCACCTGAATATAAGCCGTGCCCGCTAATTTTAAAAAGAGAATTTTTGTACATATACAGGCCACACTTCTCTATAAGCCGCAGGTGTCCACGTTGTAACTGTCATGATTCGTGACGTGAACGAAGTAGGACGGATGCAAGTGCAGTTAGGACGAGACCTTTTATTGAAACAGAGGAGAGCAGGCTCAAGAGAGACAAGAACCATGACCAACTCAATGAACTAAGCTAACTAAACCAACTAACCTAAACATTAATGATGACATGAAACATGACCATGACTATGAACATGGACATGGCATGGAACAAAGACTCTATCTATACTCTATAAACCACTTCTACATCTATATTCTAAACCAAGTCTATACAACTCTAATCTATACTATCCACTACTATGCTATAAGCTATTCTACAAGCTACTAGGTTATAAGCTATGCTACAAGCTACTAGGCTACAGACTAAGCTATGCTATAAGCTAACTAACCTTGACATGAACTCCGATATGGACTATGGCTAGTAAACAAGAACTAAGACTCATGGCATGAACAAAGACACTAACTATATTCGCTATCAAATTCTAACTCCATCTAATTACCCGTGTTGTGTGTCCTGGCTCCCGGTGTATATACAGTGGTGTGAAAAAGTGTTTGCCCCCTTCCTCATTTCCTGTTCCTTTGCATGTTTGTCACACTTAAGTGTTTCGGAACATCAAACCAATTTAAACAATAGTCAAGGACAACACAAGTAAACAGAAAATGCAATT
Source organism: Ameiurus melas (assembly GCA_012411365.1). Classification (NCBI taxonomy): domain Eukaryota; kingdom Metazoa; phylum Chordata; class Actinopteri; order Siluriformes; family Ictaluridae; genus Ameiurus; species Ameiurus melas. The sequence continues at coordinate 32,101,686 of CM022753.1, read as the reverse complement.
TGTAAATGAAGGTGTTTATTATTAAAGGTGAAAAAAAATCCAAACCATCATGGCCCTGTGTGAAAAAGTGATTGCCCCCCTTGTTAAAACATACTATAACTGTGGTTGTCCACACCTGAGTTCAATTTCTCTAGCCACACCCAGGCCTGATTATTGCCACACCTGTTCACAATCAAGGCATCACTTAAATAGGAGCTGCTTGACACAGTAAGGTCCACCAGAAGATCCTTAAAAGCTACACATCATGCCGAGACCCAAAGAAATTCAGGAACAATTGAGAAAGAAAGTAATTGAGATCTATCAGTCTGGAAAGGGTTATAAAGCCATTTCCAAAGCTTTGGGAATCCAGCGAACCACAGTGAGAGCCATTATCCACAAATGGCGAAGACATGGAACAGTGGTGAACCTTCCCAGGAGTGGCCGGCCGCCCAAAATTACCCCAAGAGCGCAGCGACGACTCATCCAAGAGGTCACAAAAGACCCCACAACAACGTCCAAAGAACTGCAGGCCTCACTTGCCTCAGTTAAGGTCAGCGTTCATGCCTCCACCATCAGGAAAAGACTGGGCAAAAATGGCCTGCTTGGCAGAGTTCCAAGAAGAAAACCACTACTGAGCAAAAAAAACATCAAAGCTCGTCTCAATTTCTCCACAACACATCTTGATGATCCCCAAGACTTTTGGGACAACATACTGTGGACCGATGAGACAAAAGTGGAACTCTTTGATAGGTGTGTGTCCAAGTATATCTGGCGTAGAAGGAACACTGCATTTCATAAAAAGAACATTATACCAACAGTAAAATATGGTGGTGGTAGTGTGATGGTCTGGGGCTGTTTTGCTGCTTCAGGACCTGGAAGACTTGCCGTGATAAAAGGAACTATGAATTCTGCTGTCTACCAAGAGATCCTGAAGGAGAATGTCCGACCATCTGTTCGTGTACTAAAGCTGAAACGAACTTGGGTTCTGCAGCAGGACAATGATCCTAAACACACCAGCAAGTCCACCACCGAATGGCTGAAGAAAAACAAAATGAAGACTTTGGAGTGGCCTAGCCAAAGTCCTGACCTGAATCCTATTGAGATGTTGTGGTATGACCTTAAAAAGGCCGTTCATGCTCGAAAACCCTCTAATGTAACTGAATTAGGACAATTCTGCAAAGATGAGTGGGCCAAAATTCCTCCAGGACGCGTATAAAAGCCTCATTGCACGTTATCGCAAACGCTTGGTTGCAGTTGTTGCTGCTAAGGGTGGCCCAACCAGTTATTAGGTTTAGGGGCAATCACTTTTTTCACACAGGGCCATGATGGTTTGGATTTTTTTCACCTTTAATAATAAACACCTTCATTTACAAATTGCATTTTGTGTTTACTTGTGTTGTCCTTGACTATTGTTTAAATTGGTTTGATGTTCCGAAACACTTAAGTGTGACAAACATGCAAAGGAACAGGAAATGAGGAAGGGGGCAAACACTTTTTCACACCACTGTATACACACCAGCCGAACTGCTAACAGCTGCGGGCAATACCAAAACACACATGACAAGACGGGGCAGAGACATGACGTCAACCAATATGCATTTCTTCGTGTATTTTCCCTAATGATGGGGAGTGCATGAAGCGCAAAACGACTGATCTGAAGAATGTAGTGTGAGCGCGTTAGATTTAATTCTAACAGTTTCATTGGTCAACTGTGACCTGTTGGGTAATTTCATTGGTCCGATGTGAGGAGACTAAATGGTTTGGCGACATGAAACTTGTTAGCCTGTAAAAATCCATAAATTAGCCGCAACATTGTTTAAGCTGCAGTGTTCAAAGCATGTGAAAAAAGTAGCGGTTTATAGTCCGGAAATTACGGTTATTTATTTTATGTAATGTATAGCGGAGTGGAATAAGATCCCTCTCCAAGCTTGTTAAACATTGCAGGAAGAGGCAAATGCTGATCTCACCAGAGCAGGATTTGACAAATTTTGCGGGGGGTAACACTTTTTATAGAATCTATAGGTTTAATCAGAAAGTGGTGTTTGCTGTATGCATTTCTGCTCATTTTCCTTGATTGGGGCCAATAATTCTGGAGTCATGTATGAGATCTATGTTTAGATGGAATTTCCTTTTTTTTTTTTTTTTTTTTTTTTTTTTTTTCTTCTTTCTGAACCTTACTCTTCACTCTTAACTGTACTTTTACTACTCTTACCTTTTGCCTCGTTTTACCATTTCGCTCAGCTCCGTGGAGGTTCCAGAGTACTGGCTCGGCCTGTCTCTGTGTCCATCTTCAACAGACCTGAAGCAAACAAAACTGAGCAGGTAAGTTTCATGATGGTGGATTGGGTACACATACATAGACAGTTCAAACATGGTTAATGAGTTACTACGGTTGCTTGTTCCATAGGCAGCCCTCTTGCCTGTGAAAGAGGCATCTTTTCTGAACATGAGCCGAAGCTTTCAGACCAGTGCTGTTTCCAGAGACATCGACACTGCAGCCAAGTTCATTGGTGCTGGTGCTGCTACAGTGGGAGTTGCTGGATCAGGAGCTGGAATCGGGACAGTGTTTGGTAGCCTCATCATTGGCTACGCCAGGTAAGTTCTTTCTGAAGGAAAGAATATCTGACAAAGTGAAAAATAACCCTAGAATAACAATCCAAATGAAGTATAACTTTTGTTTTCCTACTGCTAGTTGGCATGATGTGTACAAAAGGCTCTTTATGTAATTTAGTGTTCTTCAGACCCTGCAAGATTTTGTGATCTCAAATTAACATAAAATCAAAATTATGCCAGATTTTCCATAGAATTGGGGCAAGATGCGTCATTTGTCATCACAGCACACATTCAGCTAAAGCCCCCTCGATTCATGTGTCAAAAGGCCTGTTCACACGGGACATTTTTTCAGTGCATTAAACGGTCCGTTTAACTAAATCAATGGTTGTTGACGTGAATGGCATCAAAGTGTCAAATATGTTAATGTCTCTGGGGGGGGTATGTGTTTGTTTAAAAACTGGCTGACCAATGATCGTGCTTTTGTTCATGTGCCTGAAGTTACATCAAAACCATGACTTGGTGGTGCTCAAGCACAAAACTGTCTTGCTGAGCACACTTTGATACCTGCTGAAGAAGACTATGTTGTGGCTATTTTTTTGACGACACTGAAATGCAAGCGCATATTATAAGCAATCCATTAAATTCTTTCAGTGTTGCTTTCTATACTAAATAGCATAGTTTTTGTCTCTTCCCTTCAAATGTTTCACATCTCTGCTCAATGATCTGCTGATTGAAAGTCCATTGTAAAAAAATATATATATATATTAAATTTTTTTTGCACCTGGCATAGTATTCTTGACCTTAGTTTTTTGTTTTGTTTTTTTTTTTTCCTTTTGGTTTTTTTAATAAGTGCCCCATTATTGCGTCTTTACTATGAAAAGTCTTTTTTTGTGGTCAATATGATAATGTTCCTGCACACTGATGAAGTGTTTAACATATCTGGGCACTACCCTAAACTATTTCCTCATTTAACAGAACAATTATTTCTTAGTTGCCGGTGCTACTTGAAAAATCCATTTTCTGTTTGCAAAGTGTGTGAACAGCTTTTTGCAAACACTTAAATACTGTCTTCTTCTTCTCAGTGATGAGTGGGTGTCTGAAACTTTAAGCTGTGCAGCACCACCTTGTGTCCTGGGTATTTCTGCTTTTCAATAAGTGCCATCTACTGTCAGGGAGTGAATTTGCACTTTCATTCAGTGCTTCGTTCATGTCTAACATGTGGGTGTGAACACACACACCAAAAAAAAAAGGACACAGATTTGGCATGTTAAATATCTGGAGCTGTCGGGTGACTCCACATCCTGTGGTGTGAAGTGTCATCACCTGCAGTGATTGCGGCAACAAGCTACAGCCAATGAGGGAGCAAGGCCTGGGGGGGGGGGGGGGGGGGGAAAAAAGGTGCAAAAAAACCCCCCCCCCCCCCCCCCCTCCCCCCCCCTCTCTGCTGCCCATGTCTGCTAATCTGTTCTTTCAGCCACTTTCTGTCTCTTCCTTTTCGGGGGTTTCTTCAGCACATCGTGCAAACGGCTCACACCGCTTATTTCTGTCCTACTTCCATCTTCAAATAAATAACTCCTGTTTCGTCTGTTTTCGTGACAAAATGTAGTTTGGACCCCAGATAGTCATCAGGTGACGGTCGCTATCGGATCGTGTACTGTGTGTGTCGTCGAGCAATCGAATAGTGTGAACACCGCAACAACTTCATGACTCCTGAATACAAAACAGCAGGTCATATAATATGAACTTGCCATAATGCACTGAACTTCCTGGTGTGAACAGGCTTAAACATGAGTACAGCTAAGAGTCTCCTTTACCAACAAACATCACATGCAAAACAATGTCCCCCAATTGCAAATTTGCCCATTCAAGTAGTTTTCTGCAAAAAAAGCACACACTGCATCATAAATTTAAAAAGAAAAAGGGGAAAACACCAGTAAAATCCAGCGTTTTGTTTGCAATGATCACAAAAAACCTACATGGACTGGTTCTTGTATTGCCAGTCCTCATAGGAATAGTAACTTTGCATAATGTTATATTGGAAGTTATGTCTTGATTCTTTTCCTGAGATTTTATCAAGTTGTCAATTTGAGTGCTCATGAGGATAGTAATGCAAAGTTGTTTTTTTCTGTTTCACATTGTCTCCTTATAACCATATTGCTAACTTGTGCTTGTTTTTGCTGTCCTCTTGACAGGAATCCTTCCCTGAAACAGCAGCTTTTCTCTTATGCCATCTTGGGTTTTGCTCTATCTGAGGCCATGGGGCTATTCTGTCTGATGGTGGCGTTCCTTATCCTGTTTGCCATGTAATTTAGACCTCTGTCCTCCTGTTGTTTGCCATGACCGTCCATCCAGGGATCAGAATCTGAAGCACATCTCGCAAGGCTGTGGCCATGCCATTCCAACAAACTACTAGAAATATCTTGTCTGTTTCTCCCTTTCCTTTCCTCCATGAGGTTATGTAATTTCTCACTACATTTTGGGACAGTCTGTCTGAATAAATGTGTGGGATAACTTTATCTGCCTTTGACTTCCTTTTTTGTTTTTTTTGTTTTGTTTTTTTTCATCTTAAGTTACAAGTCTCTTTAAATGGCCCATGTGTCTTTATTTTAAGGTTAAATGGCATCTGCTCGGCATTTGTTTGAATCAGAGTTGAGACTGAAATCAGTGACCGTAACCTAAATTACACTCGTGTTTTCAAAATGAACAGCCATGTTTTACTGCAAGGTATGTGGTCACTGCTCAACTAATGTTTAACTAAATGAAGGGCTAAAAATCATCAGTGGAATTACCACTTTACACCGTCGAGCAGTGCAATCTTTCTGAAATAGGGTGTCTCGAATCTCACTCTTGGGCATTGCTGTAAATTGGCAAACCCAGAATTAGTCCAATATTAAAAGTAAGGGATGACAATAATGAAAAGCTTATCACTAGACCGTGAAATGTACCCTAACTGTCCACTTCATTAGAACCACCTACACATTCATGCAGTTATCTAATCAGCCAATCATGTGGCTGTAATGCAAAAGAAATCATGCACATATAGGTCAAGAGCTTCAGTTAATATTCACGAGACCTCAGAATGGGGAAAGTATTTGATTTCTGACTTTAACCATTGCATGCTTGTTGGTGCCAGATGGGCTGGTTGAATATTTCAGAAACTGCTCGCCTCCTGGACATTTCACACGCCTTTCTCTTGAGTTAACACTGAATGGTTGGGGGGGGCATTGTGCAGAGGGTCTGCAGGCTGAAACACCTTACTGATGAGTGCGATCAGAGGAGAATGACCAAACTAGTTTGAGCTGACAGGAATGCTATAGTAACTTAACCACTCTTTACAACTGTGGTGTGCAGAAAAGCATCTCGGCACGCTGAACAAATCAGAAACAAGAAAATCCCAAGAGCTCGGCAGTTTAGGAAATACTCAAGCCAGCCTTTCTGGTAACAACATCCATGCCATGATCAGAGATCACAGCCAACATGATAATGAGCTGCTGCATGATTACCTGATTAGATAACTGCATGAATGTGCAATAAGGTGAATGTAAATGTCACACCTTTCATTTCCCTCCACTGGCTTCCTGTAGCTGCCCGTATCAAATTCAAGGCCTTGTCTGGAACAGCACCCTCCTACCTCAACACTCTCCTGAAGGCTTACATTCCCTTACACAATCTGCAATCAATCAATGATGGACACTTAGTGCCTACTCAGCGTGGCTCAAGATCCATTTCCAGAACCTTCACAGTATCTGTCCCTCTGATGGAATGAACTTCCAACCTCAATCTGGACTGCAGAATCTGTCCCCATCTTCAAAAAACCGCTAAAGACCCACCTCTACTCTGAACACGTAACAAACCCCTTTAAAAAAAAAAAAAAAAAAAAACCTTACTCTGGCACTTGCATATCTATTCTGTGCACTTTGCTTCTTCTAGAACTCCATTAAAAGATATTGTATTCTCTGCTTGATACATCACTTTGCTTGTATTTCCTCATTTGTAAGTCGCATCTGCTAAATGAACAAATGTAAATACTATAGTTACCAATATGGATACTCGGATAATCTTTTCTTGACAGGGAAAGTCATTTCCTTAGGTGCTTTAGATTTTAATTTTAGGCATTTCAGATATTTCATGGGAGCAGTGTGACTAATCAAACTCTGGTTTGATTATGCAAATGCAGGTGTGTAATTGCCTTCATTTGCATAATTAACAATATAAGTAAAATATATTCTAATGGTAATTAAAAGGTCATAGTAAAATCTGTTTTGCATATCAGGCATGCCTTCACATTTGAGTCCAAAACAAATCAGGGCCATTAACCTATAAGTGTTCTAGGCAGTTGCTTGGGGAATGTAAAGGAGTGCTTTTGCAATGTAACTTAATAAAAAAAAAAAGCTTCCATGGAAACCTCTTACCAACATCTGAGCTGTTCATTAGTATGAAGGGTGAGACATGCGCTTGTCTCTCAGCTGTATGAATGAGACTGTGTTACTGGGAAGATTCACTGTACTGCAGCTTGTTGAAGATTGTACTGTATATAATTATCAGGATAAATTTAAATTAATTAATGAAGCATAGGCACAGAAATCAAAACAACAATAATGGAAGGATACCTACTGGATTTATCAATGCACAGTGCATTTCACTGCCATACTGCTTTAAGTTATTTAAACTCTATACAATTCAATGCAATGTTGTCTTATTCTGTTAATTAGACGGTAGAGTAAATTTTCATGAAACAATATTGACCATTCTGAGACAAAGAAAAACAGCTATATAGCAATTGTTTGTGGTTTAGAGGAGGGGAGGAGATCGCTAAAGAATCATTTGGGGAGCTGAAAGAGTTGGATATTATTAGTGAGCTGAGCCACATGGTCTGACTCTGAGAAGAGCCAGAAATCACATCTCTAGTACACACTACTCTCTGCAGGTATCCATCATGGAATGTGATGAAGTCTTGAGGAGTCTCCCAAATGCTTACTTAAGCCACACTAGCCCCACACTATGCACGGACTTCAGAGGCCTTGAGGTGCCACTTAAGACATTCCGTTGATGCTCTATTGATCCATTCTAGTCAAGTCAATCAGCTCAACTTTGACTGCAACTAATAAGGAAACATATTTCAGCACTACTGTAAGTAGTCAGTAACACACACATATATATTGTGTGTGTGTGTGTGTATATATATATATATATATATATATATATATATATATATATATATATATATATATATATATATATACACACACACACACACACACCACAAAGTGAACATTATAGCACCTTTTAAAGGCACACTGTAATCAATTGACTATACTCTTCACTAGGTGGCGGTAATGCACCCTTAAGTTCGTCAGCCAACAGACAAAATGTTGATAAAGAAGCTCAGCTTGGCTCGCTGCCCTCGCAAAGATGGCGGCATCGTTAACTGGCTTACCCCAAACTATAGGCTACATCTGCCCGAAACTAAATTTCATATAAACAAAATGAAAATGTTCTAGAAAGACGTATTTATATTTTTCATTCATATACACCGTTCTATGTAATCCCAAGTCTGCATTAACAAATGTCCTTTTTTCTACTAAAGAAGACATTTCAGCTTTTCAATTTAATTTAAAACCCGGATGGCGTTATTTCGTTTATTTATTTATTTTATCGGGGTTTTTGGTTTTGTTTTGTTTTTTTTGGTCCAAGAATAATATTTGACATGCAACTACTGAAAGTTTTCGTGCCTTCATGTTGTGCCATTATTGTACTTTTTTAATGTAAAAAAAAAAATGCCCAGAGGACTTGGTTCTGTGTATTTTTCAATGGCTGCATCCCTAACGGCTTCTTATTTGTGTGTGAGTGCACTACATAGGGTGTGAAGTAATAGCGTGAACCAGCCTGTGTGGTGCACTACTCCGTGTGCTTCAGTAGGTGGCGCTATGGTTAGTATTAATTCACCTTACTAGAAGGAAGTAAACGACAACAGCTACGCAAACCGAACCTGAGCACAGAGCGACGCAGGAGTGTAGTTGGAAAGGTGTGGCTTTTCCAATATGTGTTGTACATGGGGGGTTTTAAATTAATTGCTTAATCGCGTAAGAGTGAGTCGTTTATTACACAAAAACTCAGAGAGACGGTATGCGTCAGGGCGAAAACGAAACTAGGGCTGATGCCGTAGACATGGTTTCTCGACGTGCCGTCGTACAGTAACGCGAGGCTCCGGAAGGAAGGAGATCAGGTTGGGAACTGACAGCTCAAAACTCCCAGAGCCATTCACAGAAACCCGAGACACTATGGCGGACGATGGTGGAGAAGAAGCTGTGGCGTCCAGTCACGGTAACGGAGCTCAGGTGTTAACGAGTTTTGGACACTTTTTACCGGCCTCCCCTCCCCCTGCGGTGGCTGCAGAGACCGGCCTGGCCGCAGCGTCCCCCGGCGTAGCGCACCACATCAACTCGGACACGGAAAGCCAGGAGAGCGGCGTCGTGAACTCGACCGGCTCGGTGCTAACAGCCGTGCCGCCGTCTCTGCCGCCGAGCATCGGCCTCGGGCTAACCGGAGCCCCGGCGAATCTGGCTGGAGCGGGTCTTCTGTCTCATATTCACGCCACGTCCTGGGACCCTACACTGAGCACCGACTGGGACAACGAGAAAGCCTCGCAGCAGTGCATCCTGCGGATAAAGAGGTTAGCATGCTAACTTAACTGAGCTCCTAGCTAGCCCGTTAGCCGCCGAGCTCGCTAGCTAACTTGGAAAATGTTCAGACGTGTGTATTCTGAATAATAATGTTTGTATTAGCTTCGCTACCTGGCTAGCTAACCTCGACTCGCGGTCTACTTGAGTCACGTGACGTCCGTGTTTAACTCGCTGACGCGGTTATCTAGATCGAAGCAAATGAGCATGTTGTTGTCATAGTGAACCGTGTGAGTCGTTTAGAGAGATTCGATCCAAAAAAAAGAACCGATTCTACAAGATGATGCTGATAAATGAATAAAAGTCTTTTAATGTTACCCATTGGAAAGATGAACGGTTTTGTCATTCATTCTAAATTCGGCAACAACAACAAAAGAAGGGTCTGTCTTTTAAAGATAACTTTGTCAAATCCAAACAATTACACATCTTTTATTGGAAAGGGTTTAAAAATGTTTTTCAAGCGTGTTCAGTGAATCGTAAACAATTACCGCGCATGCATATGTGGAAAAGTACATTTACTTTTATGGCATTTGGCAGACACCCTTATCCAGCGTGTCTTAGATTCGATCTCATATTTTACAACTGAGCAGTTGAGCGTTAAGGGCCTTGCTGAAGGGCCCAACAGTGGCAGGTCTGGAATGTAAGACGCCTGAGACGGTGCTACAGGGATAGAGGAAGGACAGCTGAGACAGCTGCAGTGGCAAACCACTGCAGTGCAAATATGTGTCTACCCCCTCCCCCGAGACGTGATCGAGAACTTGCAAGTGCCTTGGTGGAAAAGTGGAGTAACATCTCACAGCAAGAACTGACACATCTACTGTGCTACTGGGGAGCTCTTTTACCTGTTATAACATGGTTGTGTTACTGTATAACGTAGTGTGTCGGTCATTGTGTTCAGTCAGTGTGCTCGTTTGTAGGATTATGATTTCCATAACAGTGGAACCACAGTTCAGTGATGTACGTCATCAAATTTTTTGCACCGTAATGCACCGTCAGTGTGTTGTTACACTCCTAATAAATGTAAAATTATAATGCTAGAACCTGGGTGCATTTTATTTTGCTTCGTTTGTAGACTTTGTGAAAGTAGAGCAGAGTACGCCAGATTTTAGCTTTACCCGAGATGAGCCTTTCTAAGGAAGCAATCAGGTCCCCAGATGGAAATCATCTTGATGCTGAATTCAGGCGGAGGTACAGTAACTGTGAGGCTGCAGTCATTGATTCTTTCAGCAGACTTGGCAAAACTCCTAGGAATTGTAGTAGAGTGGGCTGGGTGATGTACTGTTTTGCAAGTTGGCAATGAGTTGTACATTTCAAAGACTGCTATGCTCTCCAAATGGTGTGGTTGTGTATCTACTATCTGTGTTCTGTATAAGGAATCATTTAAAATAAGCAGGACAGTGTTCATGTATGTGTTCATTTAGCAATTATTTGGTTATTTATTTATTTGCCTTTTTTTAGTTTTAGCCACTGAAAATGTCCCTGGCTTGATCCTGAGCTTGAGTTACTGTCTGAATTTATGTTCTCCAGGTGTATGTGGGTTAACTTTCACCTCACAAAGACGTGACGGTAGGTGGATTGGCTACAATAAATTACCATAGGTTGAGCGCCTCATAACCAGTGTTCTCGGGATAGGTTCTGGATCCATTGCAACCCTGAACAGGGTAACGCAGTTACTTAAAACGGAAGAATGAATTATATTGCAATGTTGAACGCTACAATGTCACCATGGAGATGCTTGTCTATTAGGGACATCTACAATAGGAAAGAGAAGGATCTTTTTGTCCCAGAGAGGATGGTTATTTTCATATTGGCTTTCTTTTATTTCAATGTTTTCTCTTTTTATCCCCACACAGAGACATTATGTCCATCTATAAGGAACCTCCGCCTGGCATGTTTGTGGTTCCTGATCCTCATGATATGACTAAGGTAAGCTTTGAATAATCAATAAACATAAGAAAAACTGAGGTTGCAGTAATGTTGTATTAAAAATGTAATGACCACGGGATACAATGCAGACATCTGGCTTTACAGGTTCAAATGGGTTGCTAGATGTTGAACTTTAATTACACATGATTTTTTTTTTTTTAAACCTGTCGTATTCTTTAAAATATATAAGTAGAACAACTGATTTATTTATTTCAAATTGTTTCAAGCTGGGCATCATGAACAGCCATTAAGATCTATTTTAATATTACCACATATCAAAATTGTGGATTCTTTGAAGATGCATTCTATGAGTACATTCATGGAAGTTGTGAGCCCGTTGGGGAATGATGAGCATAACGTCATTGCACTGATATTCCTGTCTTCTGCAGATCCATGCACTAATCACAGGTCCATTTGACACGCCATATGAGGGTGGCTTCTTCCTCTTCCTGTTCCGTTGCCCCCCTGACTACCCCATCCACCCCCCACGTGTCAAACTGATCACCACTGGGCACAACACGGTGCGTTTCAACCCCAACTTCTACCGCAATGGCAAAGTTTGCCTGAGCATTCTCGGGTAAGTGTTTACACTCCACCACATAGCGCAATATTCAGGTGACGTTAGCACAGCATTCTAGTAAAGTTAGATTTTAGATCATGTTTTGTTTTGCTTTAATAATATGTAAATAAAAAGAAAACACTATGAAAAATTTATGATTTCAAATAATATCTATACAGGATAAATGAAATTGTTTTTTAGTAATGCTAGAAATCTTGATTCAGGAACTACACAGGCTGTCTGAATGGTTTGGGGAAACATACCAGAGAACTTTTGTGGCACCTGTAAGGCAACAAAACCTGCTGTAAAGCATTATTTAGGTGACAAACTAGCATCCAGTTGAAACCGGTCTGTTTTGGAACGTAAAATCAGGCTGTCTTAAAAATAAACTTGACTTCTTTGTTACATACATTTGATTTTCAGGACATGGACTGGGCCAGCGTGGAGCCCTGCTCAGAGTATCTCCTCAGTCCTCATCTCTATCCAGTCCTTGATGACCGAGAACCCTTACCACAATGAGCCAGGCTTTGAGCAGGTATTTATGTCTTACCCAATATTTTTAATATTTTGGAGCTTGTTTAACAAACTAATTAAATCTATGGAAACTATTTCTACCAATCACTGACTATGGTGTATTCCAAAGTTTCGTAATCCTGATCCTGGAGTACTGCTGTTCTGCAGATTTTGGTGTTTTCCCTGATCCCAATTTAACCGAATAAACTCTCTAGTTAATTAACAAGCCTGAACTGTGAGTGAGACAGAGGAGAGAAAATACCAAAATGTGCAGGACAGAGGTACTCCAGGACTGAGGAACACTGCTCTTAGGTAATCACAAAGTTCCTGCCTATAAGATTCAGTTTCATTATGCAGAAGAGACTTTGACTGAATCAGATACGACATTATATGGGGAGTAGGAGTCTTTTATTTATATATATATATATATATATATATATATATATATATATATATAAATAAAAGCAAATAGGGAAGTTTAGCAGAGACTTTGGTCTTCTCCAAATTCTATGTCCTCCTATCTTACTTTGTTTTTAAAACTACTTTTTAGATTGTACCATATTTTCTTCCTATTTGGTCATTTGCAAATGCTCACCTACTAGCTACCTCTCCCCTATAATGCAACAGCTCCCAACCAGGGTGGGTGAAGGCTAGCACATGTTCAGGTAATGCCGTGCTTACCTACCCAAAGAGCACAGCCAATTTTTGGTCTCTTGGTCTCCCAGCCATGCATGGCTGTGGCATCTCCATGATTCAAACATGATTCAAAACCATCTCCCAACAATAGGGTGAATAGTTTTCTGACTCAGGTGCCTCTTTCGCTTTGAAATTGTTAGATTTTGCTGATTAATGCTTGCTGTGTTTGTTAGGAGAGGCACCCAGGAGATAGCAAGAACTACAATGAGTGCATCCGCCATGAGACAATGCGTGTGGCTGTCTGTGATATGTTGGAAGGGAAGATGCCATGTCCAGAAGCCTTGTGGTCAGTAACAATGCATTTTAACATTTTATTAATTATTTTAATTTATTTTGGTTTATGCTCACAGGTAAAACATTATTTATATATATATATATATATATTATTATTATTATTATTACACACAGTGTGAGGGAGAAGTTTGTGGAGATATATATACACACCAGTCTTCCTCAAACTGTTTCCAGAAAATTGTGGAAGCACAATTATATAGAATTGTATAGTAAATGTGCACTGTTAGCCAAAGCGCTTTACACTGTGTCACCCATTCACACACACACCAATGGTAGCAGAGCTGCCATGCAAGGCCATCAGTCTTGCCCTTCGGCATGTGGAGTCACCCGGGCCGCCAACCCTATGATTAGTGGACAACCCACTCAACCGACTGCGCCACAGCCACCCATATAGTACAATGAGTATGCTATAGCTTTACCATTTCCGTTCACTGGAATTAAGGGGCCCAAACATATGTGCACAAAGCACATGAAGTCCATGAAGACATGGTTTGTCAAGATGTGGAAGAACTTGAGTGGCCTGCACAGAGCTCTGACCTCAAGCCCACTGAACACCTTTTGGATGAACTGGAACACTGACTGCACACCAGACCTCCTCACCCAACATCAGTGCCTGACCTCACTAATGTTTTTGTGGCCGAATGAGTAAATCTCCCCAACCACGCTCCAAAGTCGAGAGCAAAGACTTCCCAGAAGAGTGGGAAGAGTTATTATAACTGCAAAGGGGCACTAAATCTGGAATGGGGTGTTCAAAAACACAAGTGTTTGCATGGTTGGCATGACATAGTTGTTGGTGCCAGATAAACTGGTTTGAGTATTTCAGAAGCTGATCTCCTGGGAATTTCATACACAACAGTCTCTAGAATTTCCCACAGAATAGGGTGTATGTGGTGGGGGGGCATCCTGTGAGTGTAGTGTCTACAGGCTGAAACACCCTGTTTATGAGAAAGATCAAAGGAGAATGAGCAGACTGGTCTGAGCTGACAGGAAGTCTGTAGTAACTAATATAGGCACCCTTTACAACTTTGATGAGCAGAAAAGCATAACAGAATGCACAACACATTAAATTTTGAGGTGGATGGGCCACATGAGGATCCACTCCTGATGGCCAAGAACAAGAATCGGAGGCTATCATGAGCACAGACTTGACGAAATTGGACAGTTGAAGACCGGAAAAAGGTCAGGCGATTTTATTTATTTATTTTTCCCTCTTCTTCCTCTTTTTTCTTCTCCTCTCTCTAATCTTCCATTGTCCAGTTTGGGTGAGCCTGTGCCCATAATAGCCTCAGATTCCTGATCTTGGCTGAAAGGAGTGGAATCCAATGTGGTGTTCTGCTGTTTTAGCCTATCCACCTCAAGATTCGATGTTTTGTGCATGCTTAGATGCTTTTCTGCTCACCGTGGTTGTGGTTATACAAGTTACTATATTCTTCCTGGCAGCTAAAAATTGCTTTATCCTTCCTGGCCAGTCTGCCCATTTGCCTCTGACCTCTCATCAACAAGGTGTTTCCACCCACAAAACTTTCACTCACTCAATGTTTTTCACACCATTCTGTGTAAACTCTGCCGTGTGTGAAAATCCCAGGAGATCAGCAGTTTCTGAAATGCTCAAACCAGCCTATCTGGTACCAACATCCATGTCCTGGTTAAAGTCACGGAGATCAACTTTTCTTCATTCTGGTAATTGATGTAAACGTTAACTGAAGCTGTTGACCTGTATCTGCAGGATTTTATGCATTCTGCTGCTGCCACATGATTGGCTGATTTGGATAACTGCAAAATGAGCAAGTGTACAGGTGTTCCTATTAATATGGATGGTAAATATTTAGATATTTTGCGTACTGTCTAGATAACTGCCCAATGTCTCTTAACGTGCTGAAGAAAACTTAAGTAAGATAGAATAGGAATATCTAACTTGTTCTCTTTGGTTAGAAAAATGGCATTTTATTTGAAAATCAATAAGGCACTAATTCATTTTTCTGTTCTTCAGGAGTGTGATGGAAAAGTCTTTCATGGAGTACTATGACTTCTATGAAGGTGTTTGCAAAGAACGTCTACACCTACAAGGGCAAAACATGCAGGTATTATTTATAGCTATTTAAGTAAATACAATAATAAAGGCAGACCTTTTTAAATACACATTAAAAACACAAAGGAAAGGCAAATGCAAAGATTGACTGGAGCAAATTCACTTGGAATAAAGCTAAATAAAGAACCTGGCAACACACTCGATCTTTTGGCAGATACCTAAAAAGACATACTATCATGCTATTTCATACTGAATAAGGAATATATTTATTTGATGTACTCCATTCTCTGCTTTCAGCAGTCATTCTCAGATTTATTGTGGCTATATAAGTATAGCTATGTTTTGCCTTTAGATTTATTGCTAAATAATAAGTAAGCCATATCGCACCAACCAGCCATTATTCTCCGATGACCGCATGTTCCGTCATTTTCATTCCTCTTATATGACAAATTTTCCAACAATTAAAAACTTTTCATTCATTCAGGAACGAAATAGCATACATTGTATTTGTTTGTAGTTATCCTTTTTTGTGGAACGGCCATGAAACGAGTTAGTTCCTGTTAAAACGTACATTATAAAACCTATAAAACAATAATTTCCTCACCAGCCATTCTTTTTTTTCTGTCTCTTAAGACAGAAATGCAGCTTGTCACATTACAGAGAAACCTGAAAACCTTGATGTTAAATATATCTCCTCACAGAATGCTTCACCATACCAACAATTACAAGTTTTAAAATCTGTTTATGTGGAATATGCATCAGACAAGTAACACTGCAAGTTGTTGTATTAGATTACATTACTGGACTAGTTAAATTTTTACATATTAAAAATCTTGAACAAAATCCAAAAGTTTGGATATGCCATAGTGTCTGGGTAAAACCTTTCTATTTTACAATCTACAAAAAATAGACCTAGAAGACCTTCAAAAATACCTAAAAAATAAAATAAATAAAAAACCACACTGCTTCTGCTCTGCTGTAGCGTGCGGTGTAATATTTTAGCGGTGCAGAGCTTACAAACGGCAGTTTTGTCTTCATTCCACACAAGAGACATCATCTTTACACTTAGCCTGAAATCTATGGTTTCCCGCCCTCTTTTGAATGACAGGATATAATCGGCCCTGATCATCGGATGTTTTGAAACTAATGGCAGATAGCGTGAAAAATTACCTTTATCGGCCGATACATTGGTGCATCTCTAATTAAACTGAGAGGACACAAAACAAGGTTGGCTGTTATAAAGGCACTGGGTGGTTTAATGTTACAATATTATCACATTTAAAAAGGCGGATGCGGACCTGCCATTTTACTTTTCTATTTTTTATTTATTTTTTTAACCAATATCATAGCATACCCTTTTAATAATTTGTCTTATATGTGACCGTTATCTGACCGAAACCTCTGCACATCCAAAACTGAATGTTTTGTTGGTATATACATCTTGATCTTGTCTTAAAGTTATGCAAACTTTTGCAAATAACATTTCCTGTTTTTACTTTTCCCAGGATCCTTTTGGAGAAAAGAGAGGCCGTTTTGACTACCAGGTTCTGTTGGCGCGTCTCGGTGCCACACAGAGGCGATTGCGGGAAAAATGTCCTCCTGAGGACAATGACGGAGACTCAGATTCTGACACCAGCTCATCTGGAACAGACCCAGACAGCCAAGGCAGCTCCCAGCCATAGAGTGCCCCCTACGGGCACAGCGAGAGTATGAGAAAGCAATTGGACGCTTTTAACAAGCGCAAACACAGAGCATTGAGAGTTTGGAGTCAACTGATTAGCACAGGATTAGTTTATTTCCTGTTTATTATGATTGGTTTGTTTTTCCTCTCCTTCTCTGTGAGCCAGTGGCTGCCTCTTTTCTTTGCTTGAGGGAGAGATGTCAAGTGAATTGTGGGGATGGGACCAGAAGATTAATGCAGGCGTGTGTGATGCTAAATGTGTCAGCAGTTCAGCGCACACTCCGCTTATTGGAGCACATATTTACTTGCCCCCCCCTTATTTGTCACTTCATCTGGTGGTCATGCCCACACTGCAGGAAAAATGAGAATATTGCCACCCCAATCCTGAACAGGCCACCATACATTTTAATGCTCTGGTACCACTCCAGCAATCTTTTTCCTGGTCTTATTTCTGTTCACTTAAATGTCTTCACATTCATAATCTTAGCATTTATTCACTGAATCATTAAATATTTTGAATATCATGAATGGAGTCATAATTTTGACATGAATTCATAATGAATTAATTTACCTGATCTAAATTTTAAAAAAGGCTGATGCAACTATAAAGCAAATGTAAATACTTAAATATTGTGCATAGAAGAATCTTTATTTTACTGTTAATTGTGCATTAAATGCAATTGGAGAGACTTTGTGTGTTGGTATATTCTGATCAGTAATCTGATCAGCTATCGGTTTGGGCTGTGTGTCGTCGTTGGGGAGAGTTGTTTTCTTTGTATTTTGTTTGTACAGTCAAAGGACTTTATTCGTGTTGTTTAGCCTGATTAAATATGTTGGTTGAATAAGAACATAAGGGCTCTCATTTCTTTGTATAAAATGTGTTTGAACTCTCAAGTTTTTGAGACATCAGTTACATATTGTGTCTTTATTGAAGTAAAATGTATACTTTATTTGTAAAATTTGACTCTGTCCTTGTTCAGAGTTTTCTGTGGGTTGTACAATATCTATTACAAATCTCTCTAAAGTAGGGAAATTCCTCTAAAGTGCTCGTATCTCTTTCCCTTTTCTCCCAATGTTCCAGAAATGCAAGCTCTCTGGGATTTCCAGCGTGTAGTTGTGTATTGGGATTATAATTCTGGTTGACAAGATCAGCTTCAAGGTGTCCTCTTTTTAAACAGGGTTAAAAAAATTTGAAGGATTATTTATAATGTGAAGAACGGCACAATAAATGTTGATTAAATATGTCCAGTAGATGGTGGTATTGAACAACTGCTCAGTAATACTGAACAGAAATCTTAGACTCCACACCCATACACCCACTTTGTGAAGAACACACTACTAATATTGTATAGGAATCCCCCCCAGTTCTTTGTGTCATGGAGTCCACATGCATGATTTTTGAAGTATTAATTTGAGATTTCTCCATGTTGACACGATTAGTATTAAAGGGCCTGATGTGTGCGGAGAAACCGTTCCCTACACCATTACACCACAAGCAGCCTGAACTGTTGGTGCAAGGCAGATGGTGTCCATGAATTCATGGATTGGAGTACCACCAAATTTTGATGATACCATCTGCATGTGGCTGCATAAATCAACATTCTTCAGCTCATGCTCCTTTTCGATCCAATCCTGTCCAGATTCACGTAGCCTCAGATTCCTGTTTCTGGCTGTCAGGAGTGGAACATGATGTGGTCTGCTGTTGTAGCCTACCCACATCAGATTTTGCTGTGTGTTAATTTTCTGCTCACCATGGTTGTAACGAGTGGTTATTTGCATTGTCATAGCATTCTTGTCAGCTCAAGCTAGTCTGGCCATTCTCCTCTGAGCTCTCTTATCAGCAAGGAATTTCTGCCCGCAGAACTGCCACTCACTGGATGTTTTTTTTTTTTTTTTTTTTTAAATATATACACTATTATATATAAACAGTAGAGACTGTTATACACGAAAATCCCAGGAGATCACTAGTTTTTTCAATATTTAAACCAGCCCATTTGGCACAAGCAACCATGCTACATTCACAGTCACTAATATAATATTTTTCCCATTTTGATGTTTGATAATGTTGAACATTAATTGAAGCACCTTGGCCGTTATCTGTGTGCTTTTATGCATTACACTGCTTTCACTGGCTGATTGGATGGATTGGAGCCTGTTCACAAAAACAGAAAGGGAAATATATGGTAAAGATTCATTTTTCAGTGACTCTTAAACTGAATTACTTCTGAACACCTTCTGGATTTTCATTTAGGGTTTTAATAAAAATTTATTGTTCTCTAACATAAAATGGAACCCAGTTCAGACCAGAGGACCAGTTTTTTCCCCAAATAGATGTCTTCTGCTATCAACTTCAAAGAGAGCCTACATTAAAATATCTTTAAACCAGAGATTGTTGTCTAATGTACTAATGTTTTCCTTTGTTTGCTAAATGAGAAAAAAATGTGCAAATAGTTTAATATATCCACCTATTACATATATAAATATAGTAATAGTAATTCTAGCACTTCTGACTTTCTTTCCTTGGCTCATAGCAGGGTTTCTTTGTAGAATTATTTTTTTATTAAAAACTTAAGATACATGATCAGTAGAACCAATCCAAGCATTTTAATAAATTCAAACATGAGGTGTAATGGAGATGGTTTAAAAAAAATATCTGAGAAAAGAAAAAAAAGTTGTTTTATTAATTGCATATACATTTAGTTATTTTAAAGTACATATAAGAAGATGGAAAAAAAATCTAACAAGCATGTTTTAATCAATATTTTCAATATTTCTGAGACAGCTTAGATCACAGGTACTGAAATTGTATTATTATTATTATTATTATTGTTATTATTTAACTGTTTGCAGGAAAGTAGTCTAATTATGTTTTCATTTCAGACTCAAGCTTAAGCCTTCATTAAGACACTGAAATAATCATTTCAGTCATTTAAAACCTGAGATATGTGCTCTAATGATAGTGTTACAACTGAACATTCCACATTTATATATAAAAAAAATTATTTAGATTACATTCAGCATCACAGGTACTTCCCTTTCCTAATGGAATCCCAGCCCTATTTAATTTAATTGCCTTCTTGTACTTTATTCCTGATTGGATTTCTGCATTCATAAACTAGAACAGTAGAATGCTCAGTTGCTCAGGAATTTGTATGTGGAAATTCACTACCAATTATTTTAAACAATTTAACATGATCTTACATTATTGTTAAAAGTCTGGATTCAATTCATAGGTTGTATTCACATACATATGCCAAAAATAAATGTAAAATTATTTTGCTTTCCTACATATTAATTAGAGAAAAACAGATTCTTAAAATATATATATATATATATACATACACACACACACACACACACACACACACATACACACACACACACACACACACACATGACCCCTAATGCAGAGTTGTGAAGATAGTTATCACAAACATTTGAGGATAAATATCCTCATTTGATTATGAGGATAGATATCACAAACATTTGAGTAAACATTATGAATCTACGCTTTCCTTGCTGGTACTGGAATAGGTCTTCAATCACCATGCTTTATCTTAAACACCACTAACATAAAAATAAGTAAAAACGGTTTCATATTATCATTTTGTATAAACTCAGCTGAAGGGAAAACTAGCAGGTTGACAGATGTCATAAATAATTATGGACAACCTAGTACAAGACATTCCAAATTGATATTTGTTCTCTTCGAGGACATGGTTGAATGTGTGATCCACTGTAGTGACGTCACTTACCCAGGAGCATGATTACTGCAACCAAATCCAAAAGGATTCAAATTACACATCGGATCTTTCTGCTTTTGTTAAGCATAACATTATACACAGCTCAGCTTTAATGTCAGTGCTTCAGTCAGATTACCTCTGGGTTTCGTTTTCACTTGGAGAGGATGGAGAGGAAGTGAATGTACCGGATTACCATACATCAATTGCACATTGTTTTTGGTCGACGGTGTTCTTGGACCATTTGTATTAGAATGAGGACATGTTTTGTTTTGTTTTTCGGTGAAAACTATAACGTACTTCTCCAAGTCACTCTGTATAGGGGCGTCTATCAGATGTGGTCCATGTAAAAGTAAATAGGAGCTGATGTGAATTTGGTCTCACTCATAATTTGCTTTTGTTTGTTTGAGGCTCCGATCACTTACCACCTAATGTAAAACAGCACCATGTCAAAATCATCATGTAACCGTTTTAAGCAGCGGAGCTTTT
The DNA here is from genome assembly GCA_012411365.1 of Ameiurus melas. NCBI lineage: Eukaryota > Metazoa > Chordata > Actinopteri > Siluriformes > Ictaluridae > Ameiurus > Ameiurus melas. The sequence continues at coordinate 32,080,547 of CM022753.1, read as the reverse complement.
CACTTGCCTGTGTAGTTAGAAACGTGTGTGAAATGCGCTCAGGGCGGGGCGGAGCTTCATGGCAATCGATCTGACCAGAGGAACTGGACCTGTTGGGTGGGGGGGTTGTTTTTTGTTCTTGCAAATTCACTACAGATATATAGCCTAAATAACGTAGCAGACATGCAATCGCAATCGTTCAAGCTAAAAGCAGAGGTTCGATTTCAAATATATTTAACAAGAGTTTTACAACCAAACTCAACGCTGAATAATCTACCCAAATAAGGCATGCAATTCAAAGACTTTATTCAACCAAATAAAGCATGCAAACCTTTCCAGATTGAGCTCATCATTACTGTTATTATTATTTTTACGATTTCTATTTACAAGAGTTTCGCTAACTATTCCAATTCCTCCAGAAACAATTATGTGTTCAGGTACTTTGTTTATAAACAATTCACTGCGCCGTCCAATCAGAACGCCCCTTAATTAGGCTACATTTACTCGATTTCTTAGTTTTCTTAACATTTGTCTGCATGTAATTCACCGCGTCGTTACACTACGATAGTTGTGCATGGGTGATTAAATGATTAATGTCCTCGTGTAACTATTTAACCTGTTAAAATAAATGATGTAACGACTCCCTTTTACGTCTTACACTCAAGTCTTATGGCATTTACAAACAACGCCTTTGGTTAATTCATTTGAATGCCATGTGTAAAGGTATAATTTAGCCTATATTAAAAATATATATGTATATATATATTCGAAGCATATCTGTTTTCACGCGAAATGAAAAAAAAATTACTCGGTTACAGCCAGTCTTGTTATTTGTATGGTCCAGTGAAAAGGGTTTAACTAGTACAAACGAAATGCAAAACTAAGGCATGAAAAGATGTGTGGTTTAACCAGATTAATCTTTTATATAATTATGAATGAACAGCATCATTTGAAGACCAAAGAGGCTTTTCTTTAAACTATTCTGCTGTGGTATGTGCTAGTTTCGAACAAACTAGTGCTGTTGGCACACGTACTATGCGGTTGGGAAGAAGCCGATTAACAGCATGTCGAAGTTCATGTGTGTTCATGTTGGCAGGCTTTTGTATGAAGTTCTTTCTGCTCTGGATTGAGGTGCTCAAGCTGCATTATCTCAGCATGCCCGCTTGGTGGGAGCACACGTGCTGCAAATAAATACTACACCAAATACTACCAGAATTCTTCAGGTAGTAGATGGGTTAGTTGTAGATACATACCCGAACGTTCAATATAGGCTATTACAATACAACAATATTTCAGAACACTGGACAGTTTGAACAACTTCAAAAAGCACCACATTTTTCTCATGAGTTGATCCATTTCTAAATCTGTTTATAATCTATAGTAATAGGCTACAGAAGTGTGTATAGGGTATCAACTATTTTACACTGAAATGCTACAGATTATAGAGGCATGCACCAAAGTTTAAGTTATTCTATATATCTGGTGTTTTATGTTTCTCAGATGTTTCTTCGTAATCATGTCGAACACAAATTGTCAAATAATGTATGTAAAGATGCCTAATTCTACTAATAAATACAATAACAAATACTATCTAGAACAACCAGTAGAAGTATGAAGTTGGGTCCAAAAGTTATTCCAAAAAGATATTTAGCGTGTTAGGTTTCACAGATGTTTTGTCATTATCACATGTAACAAAATGGTCCAATATTGCATGTTAAAATACTAATAATATATTAATATTGCAAATAAATAATATAACAAATACTATTCCCAAAGTTCTCAATAAATAGGAGATTGGTTAGCTGTAGATACAGACACAAACTGTCAACAATAAAGTACAACAATACTTCAGAAGACTGGACACTTTGAACAGATAGAACATGCAGTTATTATTTCAATTAGATTGAATTTATCTGTTTATAAATCTGTTTATAATTCATAGTAATCTGTAGAAGTGTGTGGTTGAGTGCAACAGTTATTCCAACAAGAAATTCGGCATGTTAGGTTTCACAGATGTTTCGTCATTATCACATGTAACAAAATGTTCCAATAGTGTATGTTAAGATATTAATAATATATTACTACTGTTAATACTCCAAAAGAAATATTTTTTAACAAAATGGTAAAATGTTTTATACAGACATTTCTGAACATTGGAGAGCATTAAATTCCCCACCTGTGCTCACAGACTGAATTTAGCAATTTATAAATTTGTTTATAATCTACAGTTATCTGTGGAGGTAGGGGAATCAATAATTCTGCTTTTAAATATTATGTACAGTCAAATGCAAACATTTCATTTCTACAAACAAGGCAATTGGTGTGTTGGGTTTGACAGCTATTTCCTTATTATCACATATAATAACTAATGCTATAAATAAATTTGATAAATATTATTAACTCTCTAAATAAATAGTACAACAGGACACTTTGCACTTTTTTCATAAACCGAATCTATCAATTTATAAATCTATAAATATATCAGTATAAAATCCTGCACTCAATATGTAGAATTGTGTGGTTGGCAGTATCAGGAATTCTATGCTCAAACGATATATAAAGCCAGTGCCAAAGTTAAAGCTGTTTCAACTAACCATTTGGTGTGTTAAGATTCATAGATATTTTCCTCATTATAATATGTAACAAAATGCTCAAATTCTCTCAAAGTGGGAGAAGGGTATGCTGTAGAGAAAGGCAGATTTTCTAAAACTTCAACAACACAGCAATATCTCAGAACACTAAACAGTTTGAACAGTCAAGCACAAACATTTAATTCTATAAATAGGACACTTGAATGTACATCATTGCCACATATAATAAAATGGTGTGTCTTAAGATACTAATAATGAAAACAAACAAAGGATATCAGTTCAGAAGTTTGCATTTCCCTTTAAATGCTCTCTAAGAATTGTATGTCCACCTTTATACTTGACTCCATGTTCTTTATATCCTCTGAGCAGCTTTTGGGTCCTCAGGTTTAATATCCAGCCCTCCATTAATCCATAACTCTGCCAGAATGCTTTGCCAATCAGGAAACCCATTCTTCTTGACATTTCTGTTATAAATGCTGCCAGATGTCATAAACTGTCTTCTTCAGTTCAACACTGCAGACCAAAAGAATCATAGCAAAACCCAACTTCAAACCCTTGCTGCACCAGGACACGTCTACATTTCATTTTTAGCATATCTGAAGTCTGTTTTTGTAGATTGTAAAACATTTTCATTATATGTATGTGGGAAGCAAATATTTGCACATGGGTGTTTTGTATATAGCCTAAAAATGCAGAACAGCACATTAACTTTTACTGGAGTGCTCTTATTGCAGCAGAGGGTGTTGAGTTGAGTGTTTACAGTATAATTTATTGTACGGTTTCTATTTTATTGTATAGTCTATTATCTGCATTTATTGTACGTATTGAATTTTACATCTCCCTGTCACTGGGTTATGTATCCTCTTGTCTGACATTGTTTCTTAGGGAATGAGCGTGGTTCTTAGGAACTACATTTCGTTCCTAACATTGTATCTGTCTGTGCTGAGAGGAACAAGAATAAAGCCTACTTGACTTGTCATGAGCAAGCTTAAACACAAAATGTTCTCATTCTTCATCGAAAACCCTGCTCCCCGATTTTTTGCTCGCGCATATCTACTTAACCAATTCTCTTTACGAATTCATAATAATTCATATAAAACACCGATGAAGAAAAGTTACAGCTGAACGAGTCTACCTCTTCACTACAAAATGGGGGAACGAGGCTTTTAAACGGAGGGCGAGCCGCGAGCGCGGGGGTGTGTTCATTACGTCAGCAGATTTTAAAGGAGACATCGTTGCTGATTGGCTCCTACACACCCCGCCCACCCCCAACCTCTCTCCATTTTGGGAGCAGTGAAAAAGGAGATAAAACTGTTTTGCAGTTGATCGCCGGGAAACCGCGTTACTTATGATTCCATTTCAATTAATTTAATGCAACATTGGACCAGAAGAATTGGTCTGGACTAGTCAGGTAGTGCAGAATTACCGTGTGTAGCCTACAACATTACCTGTAATCATTTCTTATTCTTTCCTTCTTAATTCCTTTGTTTCTAAATTATTCCAATAATTTAATACATTAATTGAAGGTAAATGCCGTTCGAAGAGTTTTTATTATATTAATGTATCATATGCATGTTCTCTTTTCCTGCTAACTTGTTTATCACTAAGCTGTAGTTTGTTTGGTTGGTTATTTATTTATATATTTATATATTTGTTTATTTGATCCACACTTATATTCCAATAAGCTTCTTATTTGGACGACACCGAATTGTAGATCAACAGTTTGTGTTTTTTTTTGTTTTTTTTTTTACAAGAGCTCTGCAGTTAAAGCTTATTGTGCATGCTTACAGGTTTCATCAGGGAGTGATGTGGTAAATATCTGTAGACAAAGTCATCACAATGATTTATCTAAAATATTTCAAATATTATCTTGTCTGTATTCGTATTTCTGCACCATAACCATGCTACTTTAATTGTGTTAGTGTAAGAAGTTAGACAACGAAATTAGTTTTTACACCATTTGTTTTAGTAAAATTATTTCAATCAAATTGTTGTAGGGTTTTTTTCAGTGCTTCTGCTGTGAAATGGTGTGAGTCTGTTTATGTTAAATGAATGCAAAGTAATGGTTTATGCTAATGTTTCTGCTAAAGGCTATAAGCATATACACACACATGAAAGTATTCATTTCACTGCACAAGAAACAAAAGTAAAACTACTAGTTTGCGTCTTCTTTAAATTAAATGAGGGATTAAAAAATTGGACACTTTTTCAAAAAATATTTCTGTGTCTCTATTGTGTCCATTTATGGGCAGTTCAAAACTATAGACTAAAATGAACCTGAAATGTGCAATAGAAAATTAAGATAACAGTTAAAAACAATTATTTATATTGAAAAAAAAAAATTGGAAATATTACCAATATTCCCACTTCTTATTAATTTGATCACAACACATTAACCTATATTTGTTTCAGCTGCTGTTAGTCCTCTAATGTTGCTGATACTACCAGCATTTCCCCTTTGGTTTAGGCAGCATAATTAAAATAAATTAGCTGTTTAATGTTAACACTCCAGTCTTTGGTATTTTTAATCTGTGTAATGCACTCTGAACATTTCATTAAATATAAGTGAATATTTGATATACATAATTTACACAATTAAACATAACAGCAATACATAGATAGTTTTGCAATTGAGCATATTGAGCATGGCTTCCCCAAAATAAAATTAATGAATGGCCATTCTATAAACTTTAAACTTTCTATAAACTTTGCACTTTAAAGTTTATACAAGTTCAGAATGTTTATATTTTGTCTCAATAAAATCATGTTAACTGAAAGACTCATTTTGGATTTTTCCCCAGGCAAAGTTAATATATAAGAATATTTTCATCAAGATAAAAAATTGAAATATCAATCTTGCAATATGAAAATGTCCCCTACTGCATCAAACAGTCCTGCATTTTAGTTTTGTTGCATTAATGCTAACTCAAAGCAAATGAAACATTAATCTAAGAGGAGATTAATTAGTTTTAGTTACCTGTAGGATCTATACACTCTCTCACCCAATAAAGAAAAGAGACTTCCCCTTTCCCATTCAAGTTATACTATCCCCAACCCCCTCCCAGTATGTGGTCAGGTCACACCCACAAAGCTAATAAGAACTGTTTTGGGTCTCTGGGGGCATACATACATACCATAGTTTTATTTTAATTATGTCAATGTGACCGGAGTCCCTTCTGAAGTCTTCATATCAAGTCTTCTTATCAGTTCATATCAATCTTGTGGTATTACTCTGATATAAAACCCTAACCCTTACAGATCGCTTTGTGTTTTCTCCTTATACACTTGTCACAATTTTAGCACTTGCATGTAGATTAGGATTTGACCTTATACCCCAGTGGTCCAAGTCCCCCAGTGCATTCACTTTCACAGTGCTTAGGAAACCAAACACTACATGTATATAGGAGAAAGGCCATAAAATAAAATAAAAATAAATAAAAACATCATACATGAGTACACCACACAATAGACACATACAAGTTGTACTACTGATCAATTGGTCTTCTAGCTGAATAGTATTCAAGACTACACTTTAAGAAAACAATTTCACTTTGCATCTTGTGCTTAGGATTCTTCAGTTTACCATTTTGGAAGAAACCCATCAGGGGTTCTCAGTGCAATAAAGGCTCCTCTTCCATTTCAAAGAGGAATCCAAAGAGAACCCTTAAAGAAGCTAAGAAGCCTTGAAACAATCTTTTTTCATAAGAGTGTAGTTAATTTCACTATGAAAGCAAGGTGAAAATCCAGAAGACAGCCTTATATGAGCAGCATCTTAGAAAAGTCTCTGAACTGCTGTTCACCTTAAAGTCTGGTTTTATTTATTTATTATTATTCTTTTCTTTGTTTTTACCCTTTTTCCATTCTTATACAGTTATTCATAGATATACAGAAGTACTCAGTTTTCAAAAAACAGATACAAACTGGAGTGTTCCTTCAATGCTCTTTTTATCTTTTAATTGTCAATTACTGTTCACTACTACTTGTGAAATCTGAGACAATAATACTGAAGCAAAGATGTCAGACTCCATTCCTGAATGTAGCACTGTAAAGTTTAGTATTCTACCTCATATAACAAACCTAATTCATTTTGGTGTCTTCTTTTGCTCAACATGGGATCATGATGCATCAGAGCAGAGATAATATTTGTCCAGGACTATACATCCCTGATCTAAAGCAAAATAAAGTTGGTTTATCTGCTAGTGAAGTGATCACCAACCATTTAATCACCAATTATGCTTTGTTACAGAATTCACTTCTACCCCTAATCCAACAGAGCTTATCAAGCTAACAAAGTAGATTGATTATCTGCAGAAGATATGCTACATTGGATTTGGAAAGGAAATCTGTAAGAAGGTGTTTCCAGGAACAGGGCTGGTGATGACTGTACTACTGTAGTCTGATTTAACCAAATTAAATAATATACTTAAGTACAATACACTATAAGGGCAAGTAGTGCTTACATACTTGGATATTCAACAGCATGACATATACTATTACACAGTTTATCCTAGAACTATTACAAATTAAGTGTGAAATATTAGACATATTCAGTCACAGTCTGCTATGTAATTTAAAGGGCAGAGCCATCAAAGGTGCTGTGGTGCTAACTTTTGTAAATGACACCAAGCAAAAAAATGTATCATGTCTGCACTTCAAATACAATTAGTAGCAAAAAGTTCAGGGTGAACCTTTTGGTGGTGTTCCCTGGTTTAGGCTTTTCTAGTGATATAAGACACAGTCATTTGTCATTTTTTTTAGTACAAAGAGTCAGAGTTTGACAGCAAAAAATCCAGACAGCCACTGCACATGATTTGATACAGAGTTTTGGCTTTACTTACAATCTAGAAGGTGTCCCAAAGGTCTCCTTATACAGGGGGCTATGTTTGCCAGCACCACATCAATTGTGCCTTCATCAGTGGATGTTTGTGGACTCCCACTTCTAGGTTGGTCTGCAACACTTCCAGTCTTTTTGAATTTGTTAATAAGTTTGGCAGCAGTGTCATGTTTGATGTGCTTGTCATGTGTCCTGTTATCCATCTCAGCTTCCCGATCCAGCCATGAGAATCATTTTATTATGTTCTTTTGTGGAAGGCATTCTTATAGACTCTCTGAAACTTTTTAGTTTATATACTATATAAATTAGTTTATATATTCCAGTCATGGAATTTAATATAATTGGCGATGGATATTAAAAATTTTGGAACAGATTTGGCTAAAAGTGTTAATTTCCCCTATGTATGGAGACTTCTGGGACACACTGTAGTAAGTAAATCACTAGTATGTTTAGCCAATACAAACTACTTGATCAAAGAAGCTATGTGCTCAAAAACATTTTAAACAGCTTTATATAGAATCCTCCTGACTAGACTAATATTTATGTATGTATTTGTTTGTCTGTTCGTTTTGTTCATGTATATGCACCCATCCATCCATAGGTAACCATGGAAGTCCACTGAAGGGGTGGGGCAGACTTGAAAGTAATACACCTGGGCGTTTCCGATTGGCATATTAATCCATATTTCTATAACTCTGCATTCTTGTTTATGCTAAAGTTGTAGAGATGCACCTAAGGTTCTCATCCTAGTTCTCTCTCTCTCTCTCTCTCTCTCTCTCTCTCTCTCTATATATATATATATATATATATATATATATATATATATATATATATATATATATATAATTTTATGTATTTTTTGTATTTGTTTATTACTTAACATTACTTAAACCATCGTTTTAATGTTCACTTTTGACATTTTTAAACGTAAATATCAAGATAATGCTATTCTGTTTAACAAAACCTCACAGCAGGTATACCTGTCAAAACTGGAGGAACACTACTCGCTGTAGCAAAACAAAATCACCTCGTTAGCAATGTTATTTTAACACCAAGTGAGCAAGTATCTTCCTTTTAGTAAATAAGCCACCTCGGCTGCATCACTACACAACGCGGACTATGAACATGGAAGAAGCTCGTGTTTTCGTAGTATGTACAAGCGGTAAAGCCAGCACGCTTCATGGAGCCCACGAGAGGCCATTTTCTTTGAAACGAGGCTGGGGTGCTGCGCCACGTGTACACGTTCTCCAAGAATCATACTAAACCTTCCCAGTGTTGTTTACTGACTCGTAGCTTTGCCACGTGAGTGAATGATCACTTTTGTGTGTCATATCACGGAAAGTAGCATAGAGAGAGTACAGAACACACAGTTCGTATGTAGAAGGTCTTGTGCAACAGTTGATTCGCTCACTTCCTGGTGGTAGGCGGGAAGTAGCAGCAGCAGGCCGTGTACTTTCACAGCCCTCCATTTTGACTCGATTGTCAAAGCCTATGGGCTATGCTATGGTGCTGTAAATCTCCAGCAGGGCCGCTAAACTCTCAAGTAAATGCAGCAAGCGCGTGCAGTTCTGTAGTATGGACCAAACAGCTGGATGTGACTTCTGTATCATATTTACCAGGAGCGCGTGATACAATGTTTCGTGTTCATACGTGTTTCAGTGGAAGTTCAAAAAAATGTAACAAATGTTCGCCAACACAAACTTTTACTACATCAGTAAACTATGTGGTGATTAAAAAAAAAATACAGTACATTTTTATTTATCCAACGTCATACAGCCTACAAAAGACAAACGTCCGCTCGTGTATCGCGTCCACGACCAAATCTTGAGACATACACGCGTATACAAGTATAAGCTATGTAAAATATGAGTGTGGGAGAAATAATTGAGTATCAGAAGTCATTGGTAGTATGACTTTTAACACATTATGGCTTTATGTCCCTGCACATCAGCTTGCGCTTCACTGGAATCCGAACCAGCGACTCGGTTTAAGCAAAAGAAATGTTGAATTTCACCCACAATCTGACACACAAATGCAAAACCCAGATATGATGACTCCGTGATAGGGCATAAGCTTACTACTGCATGTTAGTGAAGAAAGCCCATTACACAGAAGGACTAGATGGCCCAACATACGCCCATCTGCTGCTGTGCTCCACACACACACACACACACACACACACATACATACACACATATACACACACGTCGCTGAGGTCCGGCCCCTTCTCCAGCTACTCCGACAGACCACGTGGTTTCCTCTTTGCAAACAAAAAATTAGTAAATTCGACTCGCTTTAGAGGCGGTGCCGTCGCCAGGCAGTAGGATCTGTATGACAGTGCAAGGGTACAGCTCTACGCTGAGGGGCAGATAGAGAGAGAAAAGAATTTCTCGCGATCCCGCCATACTTCTCTACCACTATTCCACCATCACATTAATACAGAGCAATACCGTTTGCTACACGCTGCAGGAAATTCGCCAGGATTGCTACAATCAAGGATCCTCCACTCGCCAGCGGACTTCATCGGGCTGCTACGTTACTGTTAGGCGAACTTTCCCCGTATTATTTTAAGATTCCTCTTCGAAATTCTTTCGTTTTCAGCTGCAACTCGTTGAAATTTACACGTGCTTTCATATTTAGCAGTCTCAATATATATATATACATATATATTAGACAAATAGTCCCCCGTTTGTAGAAAAGTTTTTTTGTTTTGAGTTCTGGTATTTTTTTTTTTACGGGGGGAAGCATTGATTATTTTTTTTTCCACAATGAACAAGCTATATATTGGAAATCTGAATGAAAATGTGACCGCAGAGGACTTGGTTAAAACCTTTGAAGACTACAAGATTCCTTACTCTGGACAGTTTCTAGTGAAAACGGGATACGCGTTTGTTGATTGTCCGGACGACCAATGGGCTATGAAAGCAATTGAAACATTTTCTGGTAAGTAGTTCATTGTAATAGTCTCATTGTTATAGTTTTACTCCACTCGTACTGCTCCATACACGACTAACTATTTCTGACTCTTTGAAAGTGTTGTGCACAGAAATCTAATCTATTTTTTTTATGTGTGCTGTGGCTCGTTAAGCTATACATTTCTGCTCTTTGCAGTGTAAAGGAATGAAGTGTGCATTTCCTTGAGCCAAGAAGTGCAAAATAACTTTTATTCTCCTAGGCTAGCCAAGACTGTTTAATATAAGCTACATCAACGTTCAAATTGTTCTTTGCTCTGTTACCTTTAGAGTGTTGTCTGATTAGATCCGGAGCCTGACAATACCCCACGTTGATGTGAATTTAGTTGTACTTGCAAGAAGCTCTGAAACCTGTCTCTATATTCAGTAGAATCGACCAAGTCCTACAGAGTGAAATCCCACCCCTCCCCCTTTTGGCTAATAGGCCGCTATAGTAAGATAAACCACGTTTCATGTAGCCTATAGGCCTATTGTAGGAACACGTAAAAGAAATGGCCATGGAGTCCCCCCTTCGAGGACACCAAAGCTAAATGCAACACTGATTTTATACATGTATACTTGCTGTCCATATATAAAATATCTCCCTGCTTGTCCACATATGTTGCATGTGAACTGGGGGCTCTATATTGCACGTAGGTCGCCATGCTTTTCCATGTTACAATTCGTAGAGTAGGAAAAAGCTTATTTAACTCTTCTCCAGTGTCTGATTGGAAGTTTCTGTTGACGTGTACACAAAACTGGCTAGTAAAGTAAAAGTCTAGAAAATAAATCACCATAACAGACAATAAAGTGTACGAACACTATAAAGGTAAACTGCCTCAATAAATGTGATAGTGTACGCAAAATTGCAGGGTAAGTATATGCTCACTCTCTTTCATAAAAAAGACGGCTAAAAAATATTGCGTCTTCAATACTTATGCGCTGCGTACGAAGCGAATATCATAAATCTTAATATATTTATAAAATTATTATTATTTTTTTTCTGTTTTTTTTTTTTTTTTTTAAAGTGGAACTTCACGGCAAACGAATTGAAGTAGAACATTCTGTCCCTAAGAAACAAAGGTATTTGCTTTTACTTTAAATCCTTGCTCTGTGGCTGCAAACATGAATGTATGCATTGTTTTATATGGGTTACATACGAGGGAGGTGTACATGCGATATGTTTCGCCCTTCTGCTTCATTCTTCTTGGGTGTCAAATTTGTGGTTATATTAGATTCAAAAATACAACATCGCTCACTGCCTTTAATAACTTTGTTTCGAAACACCTTTCTGTTTCCATCTCCATACCGACACAAATGTATTCATCTTCTAGATCGTGACATTGTATAGTTTAAGCACAAAAGACGGTAGGCTGTGAATGGCGCATCACGTGCTTTTCCAGGAAGATTTTCTTTAAGTTCGGGTGCTATTCGGGGTTATCCTTCATGTTTTAAACATAAAATAGCCTCGTCGTTGCTGCCGTTTACTGCAGTGCTTTCATTACTCCGTTTCATACATGAAGAAAGGCCTTGGTCTAAAGTAAGGCCTGGGCCTCGAGTGATCTTTTGTTGAGTCATAAACTCTAAGCTTTGTGCCTGAAGGATCGATGGACTAACAGCCTAACGTTTTGTTTTGTTAATAATAATAATAATAAATAATAATAAAAGCAGTCATTAAGTTGATATGGCTCTAATATTGCATAGAATGCGCAGTGTTAATGGAGCTCATGTTATCACGCCCAGTGCCTAATATGTAGTAACTGCTAAATGTTACTAAAGAATCTAAGCATGTGTTCAGTAAACGGTTCACTGTTTTAATGCATACGGCGTGTTGTGTTCAGTGAGAGCAGAACGAGGTTAGTGTGTGACTACGTGAATATGGTGGTGGAGTTTGTGAAGATGTAGGTGGGACCTCTCAGAAGCTAGAATTGGGTCTACCTTGGGTTTAGTAGGAAGCGACAGAATGCTCCAGTAGCCTAGTGGATTGTGTTTTTTACTTATTAAAAAAAAAAAACCCTACCTTGCCCACTTTTCTCACCCCGTTAAAAATTTGCATAGCCATTAAGAAAAAATAAATAACTTCAATTCACTTATCAAATTAAACGACCGTGAATCAAGCAGTACCACGGTTACGTGGTCAAATAGGTGTGTGTGTGAAATCAGAACGTTTAGTACAGGTGCTTATTTTGGTATCTTAAAATTTGTTGCGTTTATTATTCAATCAGTTTCAGTGTGTGCCACTTGAACAGGTAAGCTTGTAGCGTAAATGCTGTTTCCTACTCGCTATAATACTGGCCACTGAAATTTATTTATTTATTTATTTATTTGTATAGGCTACTGTTGAGGATCTTATATGAGCACGCGCCCACAGCTTTCTATACGGGCTGGCTAGTTGAATGAATTTGTGGCTGAATGTACATTGAATGCTCCGTTTCCCGTTTTGTCTTCGTGCTCGGTCCTGCCTTTAATGTCTTTGATTTTAATTTAAAGTCAGACTGAAACGGCACGTGGTCGCCATCATTGCGAATAAAGCAGTCCAACGTCAGCAAATAAGAAAATGGCGCCCGGTACAGCCTTGTGTGGCGAAATCCATATGAAGGCTCATGCCTGGCTGTTGAGGACTACGTGGCCTAGAAGTCCATTTTTATTCATACACTACGTTGCTCACGAAACATGTCATGTCAACAACAATATTATAATTATTATTATTATTATTGGTGGTGGTAACAGGAGGCATTATTCTGTGTTCGCCATTAGATGTGCATAACTATTTATAAATGAAGGGGGTGTCATATTTTTTTCTCTTTTCCGCGTTTTATAGATACCTTCTAAATACTCATAGCGTGAACATTATTTATCTCTATTATTTGAAACAAACGTAGAATGTCTAAATAAAACAGACACACGAAACTCATATGTGGAAGATGAGGAATGCTAATTAGGTCAAAGGTATCGTTGCTCTGTCGCCGCCATTTTGATTCTCCTAGCTCTGCGTCTCTATTTCTCACTTAATATCACAATTAGCCTAGCATTAAGCTGTGATTGTGCTCGGATGTAAATAGAGGCTTGTGTGTGGTGGGGTGTCTTTTTTTTTATTTATTTTTTATTTTTTATAACGTGTGGTCTAAATATAATTTGGACAATAGCAAAAAAAAAGTTTTTTTTATCTTTCAGTGGTAATGGAAATAAATTTATTTTATTTATATATATATATATATATATGAGAGGGAGAAAGTGGGTGGAGGCCATAGAAGATGAGTTTCTTATTCTGTATGGTTTCCTTGTAACATGGGTCCTTACGTAATTAAGTGGATTGAAGAATAGCTTCTTTTTAAGCATGCCCATAGGTCAAAAGAGCCTTGACAGCACAGAGACACATGTCCATGTGGAACAAGTTGTTGGCCCTAATAATCTTTATTGTGTGCCTTACAGACAAAATTAGAGTAGAAGAAATATGGATATTTGAGCAAATGTAAACATACACACTATTTGCAGGAGTTTATGGCAGGACCATACTCACATGGCACCTTCCTATGTATGCTTCATGTTAAATTTGCAAGAGCTGTTTTGAATGTTTAATACTTCTGAAATGATATGGAAGATAAGGCTATGTCCAAGATCACCTTTTCAGAGCCAGTTGCTAAGATCTTGCCCATACAGAAGCACCATATCACTATTGGGCAATAAAAGCTTTAATCACCTCTATTAACACATTTAATTCTATTTAACACTACTGATTGTGACATTAAGTAGCCTATAATAAGTAGCTATTATAGGCAAATGTATACTTTTAGGCTGTGACTTGACCACTGATAATTAAGCCACTAGTAAAAAGTTGCAGACTTGTATGCTCTGTTTGTTTATTAATTCACCCATTGTTATTCATTAAAACATGATTAGCGTTGACTAATGCCAGCACGTGTAGTTTAGGCATGTGGGTTTTTTTTGTCCTTAAAGTCATAATGCTGACTGAACCTTTATTTTTATTCTGACTTGATTACAGCTATCAAGCAGAAATAGGATGTGCAGCTTTTACTTGTTTTACTTTGTCTGGCATATTAGTGCATGGATTTATACTCGGTATAAGTATAGAATTGATGATATTTGGATAAGTATAGAAACCGTCTTTGTGAAAATATTTTTCCAGTGCCTATAGAAGGGGGGAAAAAAGTAATCACTGAATAATGCTTTAAAATTAAGTCAATGCAGGAATGTGGAATTTGGTACATGTTGGTTCAGAGAAGTTTCACCATGGCTGTATGTGGAGTAGTGCAATGTTGTTTTTCCTTCGCTGTATGCTTTAGGGTCACTCACTTGTCACTGATCACACTTAATTATACAATAATTGTTTTGTAAAGATATTTTGTACTTGTGACCATTTAATTTCCAGGTGTCCATTATAACTGACCTGTCTTTCAGCATTTGTAGAAGTGCTAGACTGCTCTTTATGATGTCGAGTAGCATGGAAGGTGTTTGTTTTGGGGCGGAAACTATTTTTTAAGACTGTGATTTGTCTGTTGTCTTTAGAGAGGAATTCAGTATCTTCACGTATATAGTGCTTTTATCCAAAGTAATTTTTAAGTGACCATTTTGGTAAACAGTAAAAAGAAAGCTCATATAGCAGGCTAACTATGGATATTTTGGGCTATCTTGACTTTGCAAGTTATGCCATTAGATAGAGTCTACATGAAAAGAAACTGATCTAAGAGCAAACGGAAACAAATTGGTTTCATACTATACTCATAATATATTTTCCTGTGTTCTGTAGAATATTTCACAATTTGTTTGATTAGCTGAAAAATGTGCAGCGAACATGTGCAATGGGAGTCTTGAGCCACAGCAGTTGCCTGCTTGCTCCCCCTCCCTCTTTTTTCTCTCTTCTTTTCTCACTTGATCACCCTCCTTTCTCTCCATCTCCATTCCTGATCATAGTACTACAGAAGGCAGGGGGAGGAGCTAAAGCAAGAGGGGGAGCGACCAATCAGGAACCACGAACACCTGTGTGCACATTCTGAGAAGCAGTTGACTGTGTTGCATGAGAGGCCACCTCTCTCTCTCTTGCACATACATATGTGCACTCTTCCTTTCTTCCCCTGGTTCTCTTGCTCTCACAAAATCAAGCTAGAACACCAGGCACACACACCCACACACACCCACATACAAAAGAAATGCATTTCTAGTATTTCATTGTATTCCATATGGTAGGTATATGCTAGCAGGCTAGTTGAATGTAAATGTAGGCGTGCTTTCAGCTGGGTCATTTGACCAGCATGACTCTCAGTGGGCTTGCTTGTTCAGGAGTGGAGAAGAATTGCGAGAACAAGGGAAGAGGAGAGGAGAGGGGGAGGGGAATAGAGATTGTAGGGGCGTTGTACAATGACACTTCCTACAGGGCTTCCCTTCTCCGCCATTGTGGATTGTCTCAAAATGAGGACTGGAGCTTTGGGTGTGGATAAGAAAAGCAATTAAAGATGGGAAGTGAGGAAGACAAGTCTGTTCCATGCTTGTTTGTAGATGCTGGTAGTGTGGTAGGGTTAAAATATGTGCTGCTGTCTGTTTAAAAAGGTTCTTCCCTGTTAACCCCTTCCATTTTTAACCATCTGTCCTGTTTTTTTTTAAGGGGGATGAATCCCTATATGCTGTGGGTGCTGTTTTGTTTAAGCAGCCTTAACATAGCACCCGCATGTAGCCTACAGATATGCTGGCCTTTTTGAAAAAAAAAATTCTGCATATATCAAAATTAAAATTAAGTGATATAATATGCAGAGAAAGAGTGTGTAGAAGCATTGAAGATGAAACAATAAATAGTATGGTGGCTGCATTTTTGCCATTTCTTCGTGTCCATACGTCAAGGAAGCAGTAATGAAAAGGCAAAGGAGAACTTTTCACTTCCTTAAATGTTTGGATTATGCCCAAGTGCTTAAACATGCATTGCACATACGTGAGCATTAAAATAATTGAAAATCTGAACTGTATCTGTAATCCTTAACTAGAGCTTGAAGTCATGTAAACTAGAACACTAGAGGTGGTATATAATGAGGTCAAAGCTGTTGTGAAATAAAATTTCCAGCTTCTCTTCTCCACCTACTAAGAGGTATGTCAGAGTGGTGAAGAATGACCAGAGAATTTTTCTTAGAGAAGAACATGTCCAACAGGTGGTTGGGGGGGGGTGGGGGTTGTTTCACCAGTTATAAGGGGAGGTAATATTTTTTGCTATATTGTAAGCAAATCGATGAAAAGCTTTGAGTGGTTACCTTTTTTGATATTTGCTATATTTTGCTGCAGGTAGGTTAATTGGTGAAATATATTTTACAGCTCAAAACACTGCTGACTTCTGAAATTTAAAAAATATATGGAACATTTTTATTTATTTATTTATTTATTTTTAATGCTCTTAGATTTCTGTAGCTATTAAATTTGACTTTGGTGTAATTTTGCCCATGGTGAAGACATGGTCAGAGGTGATGTGTAAATAAAAAAAAATTATAAAAAATTAAGATCCTGTTGATTTTTCCCCTTAGCGTCTTGTTTCCACCCCCCTGTAGCTCTCTTTGTGTTGCTGCTGAACAGGCTTCTCTGAAAGCATAGGCACCATAAATACTTGCCAAGGAGGGGGAGGGAAAACTTAAAATTCTTTAAGTTCTATCTCTCAAACTGACAGTTTTACCATGTACCTATATAGGCAAGAGAAAATATACTAGTGGCAGGAAGTCTCTGAAGAGAACAGCGATAGGGTAGAAGTGTCACGTGTTTAAAAACAAAAAAAAACATTCTCACCAGTCAACACTGGTTTTGAAACATTCTACCTATTTTAGTATTCAAATTTCATGTCCTAGCATGTTCTACTATTCAAATTTTTTACCCATATATTCACGCATTAGTTAGCAAGGGCCCTCCTCCTATCTGAAAATGCAAACTCGGCGTTCTGGCTAACAAATCAAAGCATCTACTATCCCAACATTCAGTAAAGAAGCATTTGGTTGCGCAGATAGTGAAACTAAGAGTGCCCTTCCTAAATTTGACCATAGAATCTTGGCAGCTTTTACAGGACGATAGAGTTTAAATGATATATAAACCTAACGTGATTTCTTGGTTAATTTGTTTGGCTTGGAGCAGACATGTAATTAGATTAGTAATGTAGATAGCATAACGTGTGTTTGCTGCTCCTGGAGGTTTGTGTTTTTGGAAATTTGTCCTCCATGTTGTACATTTTATCTGATTAATCAAAAGGATTTAAACAGCGTCATCTTTTATTATATAGAGTGTGTGTGTGTGAGAGAGAATGCTTGTGTGATTTGTATTTATTCAATAGACAGAGTTTTACTAAATACTTGGTTTGAGCAGGCTGTTTGTCCTCACATTTACATTACCCTTATTCATTTAGCAGATGCTTTTATTCAAAGACATTTACAAATGACAAAGTTTAGTGATCTTCACTCATGAGGAAATTGGCGGTCTTGACATTGCATTGCTAAACATGAATTCTCGTGTTTTTGGAATCCATTAGATAGTAGTTGGTCCTAGAGTACCTTTGCGTGAGATGTAATCTAATTTAGATAGATAGAGATATAAAATATATATATATATATATATATACACACACACACACATTTTGAGCATCACAAAATGCAACTGGCATATGACTCTTTAAGAGGTGATTACAGTTCTGTATTTGATGCTGACACGAGATTAGTGAAGCAGACTGCATTCTGAAACTGGATCTAGAGCTTTTTTCACAGACAAAGCCATTTAGGAGAAAAGTTTGCAAACAGTCTGGTTTGAACACGCCTCAGGT